>JARPRG010000321.1:3181469-3247906 GCA_031001745.1 Hartigia nigra | reverse complement strand
ACGATGCTGCTACGCCTTTAATATTTTTCCCCGCTAAAGTCGAAAAAAATTCTCGACGTTAATGAATTTTTTTTCTAGTTACTTTTTTTTAATTCTCTTTCTCAAATCATATAAGTTCAGTCATTGTGGGTTCGTTTGCTGTTACAGTCGAATTCCTGTCCGTTATTCTATCTTTTCACCAATTCTCTTTTATATATATTTTTTTCATAAGATAGTCTTGTCCTCCTCTCATATTTATTTTAGTATCTCAAAAAGTAACGACAAGGTGTATTTTGAAGCGAGGATTCTTTTTTTAAAATGATTTTTGCTTTTTTGATGTTACGAGTCAAGTCATTTTATCCGGTCTTTACCAGAGCCCAGAGGAGTATCCACCAGGTGGTACGCGATTACGTCCTTGCATCCTTCCACCTCCAGCACCCGGCGATGACTCGTTTGATGACTTTTCCACGCCATTCGTATTCGCGTTCGCGTTCGCGTTAACGTGTCCGTTTTGTTGCACAGGAGTGCCGTTGTTCTGCGAGTCCGGTGAATATCCAGTTCCAGTTACCGGGTTACCATCTAAAGAAAGATAACACGATAGACAATTACTCGAGGATTAGAATCCCATCGCTGCATTTTTTTTTCAGAAGACAAAAAAAATTTATTCAAGTCATTTATTGCCGGTGTGTGCCTTTGAATGTGCCTGTGACTGCTTCTACTCTGAAATTTGCCTTTAAATTATTTTTATTTATCAACACTATAATATTTTCCTTATAAAGGTAACTCGTGAGCTGTATAAAAATTTTGGTGATTCTATTATCAAAAGTACCCTCTTTTTACAAGATTTTTGGGGCATGCACTAAATTCGAGCATGACTATTGACACCCAAGTGTTATCATGCCTTTCTTCCCTAGTAAAAATGTCCAATTGAAGCAGTTTCTAAAGAGGCACATATATTATGGTACGAAATTGGAAATGATTTTTGGCATAGGATTTTAGGATCCTGGAAGTTTGATTCGTCGAATTATTATTCGGATGAATTCATGTGCATTGGCACAAAGTGATTTTTTGGCATGTAAAACTACAGCTAACTAAGCACTCAACTTGTTAACTTCGCTTGTTTAGCACACAATACGCTGCTGCCGGGAAATATTCGTATTACAATATAAAAATAATAGAAGGAATTGTAGGATAAACTACACAAGGCTAATTATATTTTTCCTATATACTAATCAGAAAAAACTTACCCGCCTAATCTAGAGCGACCAACACTTACTGTGAAGAGTTTGCCAAATTTCATTAACATATGCATACACCGAGTATCGTTAAAAAGATCATTAATCAATCCTAAGACATTTAAAACAAAATGAAATTCGGCAAAACCCTTGTTCCTTGAAAATGGTGCACTGCAAGATTCATGCAGAGACCATACGAGCTTGATCTCAAGACTGTATTTAAAATCTACGAGACAGATGAATCATTACTTTAATTAAAATAAATCATTCCCAATGATCCGTCTGTCTGATTGTAAACTACAATTGAAATGGTTGAAGATTGATCTGTCGATGACTTATTTTTTTTTTAACTACAAAGTACATCATTAATCATATTGACTGCCATCGAAAGATCATCAACTGCAATATGCTAAATAAACAGGTAAAAAATATTCATAGGAAGGGATCTAATTTAATATGTCATTCCAGGATCTATAAAACGTAAGACAGACAAACTAGAATCGAAGAGACTCACGTACCATAAATATACATAAATGTCTGGGAAAACGTTACCTCTACATTTTCGTGCGCTGCGCCTGATTGGCGTCACGTCAACTCCATCTCCGGTGACCGGGTTACGTGGCATGCAGGACGATCCTCCTGCAGGAACCACAGGACAGGACGATCCGCCACATACCCAATAAAGCCAAACAAATTGACCCATGCACCACGACACACCATTGCGAAACCACCATAACCCGCCCCAATCACATGTTAAGAGTGTGTACCAATTAATTGTGTGAACGAGTCAAACGTATAGCAGTAATTAACGAACCATTTAATAATTTTTACTTATAGTATTAAAACAAAAATTTCAAGTTGGACTCGTTCACGTGTAAGAATTAATAAGAAGTAAAGCGGCAAAAAACATGTCAAAGTTTTGAATGACAAGGATGCGTTTTGATTCGATGAATAATAAATATGCGACGTTAAGATACGTGTATCCGTATAAAGAGAAAATGAATTTTCTTAATACGAAATATATAAGTGATGGGATGAGAGTCGGGTGTAATTTATTTCCTTTATGTATTTTATTCGTACTACTTTTTATTTCGTTGAAAGTATATTTAACGTTGTCGGCCATTTTGATTGTGTCGGCCATAAATGGAAGTCAAAAGTGAGCCCGTAAAAGAGAAAAGGGCGGTTAGATGTTCGTGGGTGATAAGCGAAAATAAATGAAAAATATACAAACAAAATGTTAAACAGACACACGCGCCAGTGAAGTACAAAAAAATTGTTAACTGTGAAACGAATCGTTAAGCAGAAAAGATACCACAAAGTAAGTGTTGATTAACGTAGTAAAACTCGTGATAACGATGGTATGACTAACTCAAAATATGTGTTTCTAAATTCGTGAAAGAGGCCCCTCTAGAATTTCAAACGTTAAAATAATACGAAACTTCTAGTCGCGATTAAACGATGAAAAATGATCTCTATGCTCCCCGGCACAAATTCGAGTCAAACAATTGTCTAATGTAGTGTGTAGAGATAGTGTCGTGTCATCTACTTGTATGTCTCGTAACACACTTACGAAATCGTTTGTTTCTCCTAAAAGCTGCTTGCGAACAATTCAATTAAGACGATATACATTGAATGACAATTTTCGAATCGGCCTAATACATTTAAAATGTCTACAGTCCTCCTACAATAGTTGATCAATAATTATCCAGAGGACTAAAAATAACAGACGAGTAAAACCGAATAAATGTAAAGTTCCTCCATTTAAAATTCTCCCAAATACCATTGCCGGTAAAGTAACCACGCGACAAAGTATACGTCAAAGAATTTTCGAATTTTTTTCGCACTACTTTTTTAATCTATCGGAGGCCTTTTATACACATATTTCAAGATAGCTGTACAACCAATCGGTATGTTACCTGTATTATCGATGAAATTAGCGTTGATGCCGTTGTTAGGGGCATTGCCGTTGTGACGAGTGCCGTTGGAGTCGATGCTCTTAGCTGGAGAAGAAATAGCTGAACTCTCTCCGCAGAGTGAGATATTGCTGCGCATGTGATTTTTCGAGTTTGGGGTGGATGGAGCATCGGGAGGACCAAACAGACGTTTGTATGAATCATTACCAGGCTTGTTGCCACGAGGGGTATCGGAACAGTTGTTGCTCCCGCTATTGTTCTCGCCAAAAATCGCCGATCCCAGCTGGGACTGATTGTGATTCTTGACTCGACGAGGACTCGTCTCCTCGGGAGCAGCGCCGAAAATATCGCTGCTTCCACCACCAGGGGGTTTCAATACCCTGAAACAAAAGAAAAAAACAAAAGCATTATTATCAGAAACGTGTACGGTGAATTAATACGTAAGGGAAAGAAATTTCGCACGTGCCAAAAAAACGCTTAATATACGAAACTGCAGTTTAGTGAAAATTGTGAAATTGCCGGAGCTCCTTTTATACCCGAGAACAATATACAATGGTCAGAGTGACACGCGTTGTCGCGTGCTTTCCGCATGTGTTTCTCGTACACACATATCGTATGTAAAGGTGCATATTTTGCGCGTGCCTATATTCGCTCGAATACACCCTACAGATTTTGCGATTAGTCAAAAGCATGACGTCTATATATCTTCTTCTTTTTTCTTAGTCCCTTTTTTCTACCCCTCATTTACACTCACTCTTTGCAATTATCACGGCGCAACCCTCGTTGCGTAAAGTACACGTGGTCTGTACCCTGTTACCTAGACTCTTTGAATTAGTGCGTAAAAATCCAACCCTCCAAGCATCTCTTTTACTCCTTTAGTATCCAGGACCAGATGTCAATTTCAATTTGAAGCTCGACATTTCAAGGGAGTAATGCAACTCACTTTTAATATAACCAATTAACGAGGATAATCAATCGTTCGTGGGATGTTAAGAATCCTGACGGAGTGGGGACTAATAACACAGGATGGGTGTGTCGGGAAATAATCGTCGATGTAGCAAGGCAACCAGGTCTACATCTACATCGAGTAATTCCTAACGACGCTATGAAATTCTTTTACTGTCCAGAGATAATAGACTATAGGCCCTATGAGACACGGGTGAATCTAGAATATAAATAAATTTCCTGTATGCGGCATTATCATTGAATAATATAACAGCCTTGTCACGTATCGCTATGCACATGCAGTATCTGTTTATCGATTCTGTCATTTGCCAATGGCCAAAAGATTTCATGACGTATAGATGAAGCTAAACTGCAGTATGAAAATAGGCCAAATGGAAGGACTAAAGATACGAAGCTATGAAGAAGTGGATACGATTTTTGGACTTATCGGATATATTAATACATCGTGGAGAGTGACACAGAGCGGAACGATATTTCGACATTCAAATAATAAAAAGTTCGTACCATCTCGGGCACGTCGCCACGACGTCTCCAACGTACCTCTCGACCGATAATGGGAGTGTCACGAAAACGGATGTTTATTAAACAGTCGAGTACGAAGGAAGGATTCATCTTCACGAAAGCGACGTCGTCGTCACGCCACATCGATCCTTCAGTTATTAAAGGATTTTTGCGACGTTACCCTATCAGGAGGAAAAATTGTCTATATATATATATATATATGCACCGTTTCGTCGCAAATCGCAAACGTGCATCTTAGCTGATACACTCTGTATATATATCTTTGGAAAGATATTGTTATACTAACTTCGTCCTAAATAGTAAACTCAAATTATTCTGTCGGATCGACCATACTTAACGACTATTTCGAGTAGAACATTGTAATAGGCTATATCGATTGTTCAAAAAATTGAAAGAAAAAAATATGTTTTAAGGAAACGAAAAAAAAAAAAAAAGGTTGGCCAATTCAAAAGGAGTATTTATCACCATGAAAAATACTGTTACAGAGAGGAAACTATTATTACGCCATTATACCATCGCGTGCAGCGTAATTATAAATTACGCTATACTCGGTTGGTAAAAGCGACGCAATTCATATAGCTGTGGGAGCCGCTATTTGAATATTGAAATAAGTTTCCGTAACACAGAAATTCCATATGCCAATGCGTACTGCAGTGCGTCTGGAGTAGGAGCAGTTTGAGACTTCGACGAGGCGTGAACCACGAAGAAGAAAAAAAAGACGAAAAAAAATATTACCGAGTTACATCCGGATTCCAAAGATAAATAATCCCAGCTACGAGAGCTTTCGTCATAATACATTTTTTTCTGCAATTATCATCAGCATCGTCGTCACATTTCTAACTCGAGATATTCGTGAGCTTAATAGCCTTTGCCGCGTGCTATGTAAACGTAATACTAGGTGCGAGCTACTCAACTGGTCACGTCTAGTAATCGGACGTAGCAATTACTGCTGTCAGTTGGTAGCTTGCAAAGCAGCACGTGTGAATATATTAAGCGGGCACGAGACATTGCAATGCGTTTGAATATAAAGGGGGGTACCACAATCGCGTTGCAGTTGACAGTGAGAAGATTACAGAATAAAAATATAAAAAATGCGCGGAGACACGAGACTGAGGAACGGAAGAAATACAGGAATGAGTTATCAATGACTTTTCTATAGGTCGTAACAATTTGTTGTGGATCCGCCTTCAAGGATTAGTAACTCGATTGAACGGCTAATGACGACGCGACTAGGCGAATAAAGTGCATCATGGGACTTACGGCTAATGATATATATCTCAATGAGTGACCTTATAAAGGAAGTAGTTTGTCGACTGTATTGACTTTAAACACGTTTATAAGGAGCGTCGAGACGTTTCAGTCGTAGGAATGATCGATGTACGGGAATTCATGGGGAATTTGCTTGGATTGGCCAATTAAGTGTAACTATACCGATCAATCGTACGGAGGACCCTCTCCAGACTCATTCGATTCCATAAAGCCGCTGATTAATGGGACTTTTATCGGTACCATTTGTGCAACAGATAGGAGTCAATTGAATGGAACAATTCAGTAAATTAAACAATGCCTATGGCAGCCCACCTCTTTTTATTTACAGCAACGGAATACCCAGTGAAATGGGTATAACACGGGGAAATAAAAAAAAATGTATTCTTAATAGAATTCTAAGGTTAGCTCTTTTCAGTCTATCGATCATAGGGCACGAGCTACCCCTATTACCTATTCTAGTGCACCTATCAGCAAGGGGTGCAATACCCAGTAACCGTATACTGACATCTATAAAGATTATACCTAGAATCAATGACCTGTACGACTCCTGGAAGACTAAAGATGCATTCAGAACTTGCAAATGACGTATAGTAGTAAAACCCTTGAAAGAATTTGCATTATCATTGCACTTTAAGGCTGAAGCGTTCGACTTCGGAATTAATAAATTGCATTTAAAAGGACCGATGGAATGAGAGTTAATATCGTTGGGGGGCTTCATTGTGAACGCGTCAACTGGAGAATCCGACTTTCTGGGGAAGCCCTACTTCTACAAGCCCCAGGCTGAAGCCCCGTATTCAACCCCCAAGCGACGCGACGCGATTCTCATTCGCATTCGCATCCGCAAGGGGTGAGTAACCTATGCAGTTTACCCTGTCACCGATCTGACTAGCTGGTATATGACGTTGAGGAATCTAGACAACCCTCCAGGGCTTTAACCCCCCGTAATATCCAGTCTCTTTTACTTCCTCTGATAATGACAACAGCCTTGAAACTTAACACTCTACCACCCTGACGAAGAATCATTAAAGTAATGCGATATTTGGCGAGTGGAAAAATGCGAGTCAGTCTAGACTTCGTAGACAGAATTGATTCTTTTATGTAAACATATCAGCTACTTTCGTATCACAGGCGTACATAACCTATAAGATCGATAACCTTTAACGTTCGAGCGTACATGTGACTACAATGGATCTTCTTCAATAGATAATTAAGCATTAATTAAATCGTCCTCTAATCATACGAGACTCGTGTTCGATCTACGCTGCTATTAACTGCGTACATTTTTGGCTCTACAGACTTTTCCATAATGATAATTATCAATTAAGGATTAACTTTCTTAATGAATCCTTTCCTAAAAAGGTTAACGAGGTAGTACCCTTTTAAGAGGCGCGTGGGTTACTCGTTTTTTATCTCTAGCCTCTTTTATTCCTCCTTGGAATAAAAAAGATTTGACGATAACGCCAATTCGTGAAATTGCCAAAGGCAAGTCACGAGACGCACCAAAGGTCGCGTGAAGTAAAGAAAGAAACGGGTTGTAAAACAGTGAAAAAGGAAGCGTCGGAACGCTCTCAAGGAGAAATGTGTGATTTGCAAAAGGAATGCAAAGCGTGTTACGTGCCTATGTACAAGTCCGCTTATTTATCGGCTGGAACAAAGAGCCCAGTGTAATGGCAACCACAGAGAAAGTACTGTCGAGGAACCAGAAGTTTCGATCGTTTGCGAGCAGAGCACGGTAATTTATCCTTCCAGTTGATAAACATCGAACCGATCGATCTCCTCGATCTGCCAAGATCGATCCAGGCGTGATGGAGAACGAGTGGTATTCAAGTGCGCACGAGAATGTATTACAAGAATTTCATGGTCCGTAACGGGCTAGAAGACACGTTAGGACTCGGCTCCTCTGTCTTCTAAGATAGATAAATATTAACAAGTCCTACGAAACAGCCAAGCTAAGTTGGTATATAGGATCCTTGATTCTGACGCAAATTCAGCTATGGCGGACGTTGCTTAATCAATCGTTAAATCGTAGAATCACTGAAAAACGATGATCAAGCACCTGTACAGGGAGAGGAGTTACCGAGGACTTTGATAAAACACAGTCGGCTAGACTATGCAGTTCCGTCCGAGTCACAGTCACGCTTTCTAAGCCCAGCTGGCTCTCTGTACCCGCAGTTCTTCTTTCTTGCTGCTCTTTGTGTTTCTTTTTCTCAACTGTCTGTTTTTACTTCGACAGAAAAAAGTTGGGCTGCAAGGATGGATACGAGGTCGCGGTCAGACGTTGCTTTTCCGCTTAGAAATTCTTTCGTTGGATGATTGAAGCGGATAAGAAACAATTTCTATATGTATATATATACAATAGAAAAGAGATAAGAAATATTGAATATTTATATTGCGTATCTGTGTTCTTGCCTAAGAACGAGGATAATCGAAAGAGCGAGAAAAAAAATGTGAAAATTTCATCAGACTCGTCACGGGTTAATGGAAAGGTGGAATCGACTGGAATGACCTGAATGAACTCGAGAATGGGGAAACCTTGAATATATGCTCATTCACCCTATAAATTTAACCTCCTTTCTGCAAGCGTGCAACTGGACCGATTTAAAAGTTTTATATGCTCGCTTCGTTACGCCACTCGGACACTGCTGGATATCTTTAACGAATATTTAGTCTACAGTTTTCCCTCAATTAAAGCTTACTCGACTAATCAGTTGCGTTTTTAATTCGTTTTATAAAATCAACGCGGATATAGTCACTCATATATCTATATATATACACACATACACACACAGAGCCTTTATTCTTATTAATCACGTTCGTTAATTCAAGGTTTGCAAAAAAGTGACAAGGAAATAATGAATCTGCATGAGTATACCAAACGAAAAAGAAATATGGCAGGATCGTTAGTGTAAACTGTTGTCAGGAAGTGGATACGGCCTTTTATCAGAGAGTCGGCACGCTTATCGCATCTAATACGGTAGACACGTAGAGATAAAAAAAAAAAAGAAAGGAGAAAAGAACAATAAAAAACCGCCGATGTCAAAGCAACGTGTCTCTTCAATGTGACGATACAAAAAAGAAGTAACTCAAATAACGTCACGATTTCAAATTCTGCTTTTCGTAAATGCATAACAGCACAAAAGAGCATTGGCAATGCCTAATGTTTTTATCGTAATCAGAAAGCGAACAAATTAAAAACATTGTTGCGTTGCTAGGCTATTCGATCCCGCGGATTAATCATCCTAAGACACTTCCGGTATTCTGAGTAAACTCCTTGCTTTAGGAAAACATTATTTTACAGGGCAAAACTTAAGTCTAAGTGCTTAGCACGCGGGTGTTGCCCTATGAAATTATTGGATATACATACATATATATATATATATATATACAAGGAGCAATACATGTTTAAAAGTCACCGTACGCGTTTCTATATTTAACAAATTTATTAATACGTGAAACGACTGTGTGGCAAATTTGTCATTTTACATGAAGTTACCACGGATAGAACTTGTGTAGTCAATGATTTCGATGAAACACCTCGATGTAAGAATTTCACACCTTAAAGCTACGAGACATTGACTGCTCGCTGTAAAGTTAAAGCTCGCGTGTAGACGTTATCGAGCGAGTAAACTTTATTGAGCGTGCATAAACTAGACGCGAGTGTGTTTTGATAAAATTAAACAATTTTTGACAAGGGAAGGTCGCCGTGATAGCAATCGAACGAACGTACCTATTAGTTTACGAGACCGTTGAGCGCATTGCTGCATCGATAGAAACTGATAAGAAGAACCGCTAAGAAAGCATGAAAACTGTAGAAATTTCTTTAGGATAGAACAAAAAACTAGACTCGGTTTATTACGTGGTTCGTGGAAGAAAATTTCTCGTGTACACCTATTAGTTTAGGACTCTCGTTACAAGAAAATTCCGATCGATATTCATTATCAGTCAAGTGTGGAAGTGTGCGATGACTGATAAGACACGAAAAAATAGGCAGGGTATACTTACTTTCCCAGATAGTTTTCAGGAAATTAAAGAATTTAGAGTGAAAGTCCAGAGACGTTTTATTGGAATGTAACGCTTGTGCCTGATGTCGATCGCATTTGCATATCCTAGGAAGAATTGGTGGATGACCTTATAAATGTCCTAACGATCCTTACGAATTTTCTTAATGGCATTTTATCATTAATCATGTCGTTCCAAGCCCCTTCCGTGATTTCTGAGAGAACTCATGAATTTTTTGATCGGGTACAATATTTATGAGATTTGAGCAAAATGGTGGATTGAGCTTAATATCCTCGATCATTTACAGCTTGTACGTAACGTTCCTATGGAGAAGATCGACCCGGTTCCACTCTGGTCCCGGGAGCCTGGTAGCTTCGTTACCGAGGCGCAGAAGCGAATCGACTATTCAGCAATTCTATAGAAATTTCAATAAAAGCTCAGCGTGTAAGGACAGAGGAAGATTTGCAAGCTGCGCTTGCAACCCTCTTGGAGGACCACTTCTGAAATTCGATTCTGAGACTTGAGTGCAACGTGTCAACCAAACGAGGAGTAGTCCCCCCTCCTCCCACACACACCCCCGTCCATCCCGCAATGCAGATTTTTTTAATAGCTAACAAAAAAAATGTTACCTCTTTTTCCCATAACCGACATTGTCGAGCTCGACATGCCTATAAGCGGCGTAGGTGGCCATTCCGGATAACTCAGGAATAGTTGAAACGGCCAATGATGCTCCTGGAGAATTTCCCCCCCAAAAAAAAGGAAAACTAGACGTTACTGGTCGACGTCCAGTCGGATCTAATTCTTCGATCAGTTCGTCCCGTGAATAGGGATGCGCGTTTCTCCCTTAAATCCCGTTCCTGGATTTGATTTCCGGTAAGAAAACACACGAACGCGAAGACGACGACGAGGGCGTAAATCGTCACGAGAACAAAACTACCGTTCACCAAAAATTGATTTGACGTGAAGTTATATAAGAATTACTGCAGACGCAACGATTAAATGCAAAGACCCAGTTGGGATCGTAATGAGTTTACAAGTATTATAAAGAATGAGGAAAAGCAATGCGCGCGGGTTTCGCGTCAAGAGGCGAACTGGCAGCTGAGTCGAGAGGAACCGGTATATAATACCACCACCATACCGACCTGGTAGGCAGCCCCACCTTGGAGTCATTTCGTTCCACCCCCGCGACGCAAACGCTACGCTGACGCTACTACAACGCCGACGGGTTTGGATGGCGACGGCGGCGTCGCCGTCGTGCATTCACCTCAATCAATACGCGCGGCCAACCAGACTAGGAACATGCTGAAGCGGTTGCATAGGTGTGTACACCTTCTGCAGCTCTTCCAATGGGCCACACGCTATATCGTATATCTGGTTAGCATCAGGGGATACCTAGAGAAATATCCGGTGCAGACCTTCTACAAATGACGTGGCGCGAAGGGCCGCGTTTCATTTCCGGTATCGAAATTTTCAGGGCTTCCGCATACCTGCTGATCCTGTCGACTGTGATGGCGATGGTACCAGGATCATCCCCCTGATCGATCCTAAAGTCCCTGGTCTTTTCTAAGGTCATTCAGGGGTGTCACTGATCGCGTCGCAGTCCAAGGGTTTCTTTGGCTTTTACGAAGGCCTAGAATATAACCCCCGAAGCCCCGTTAGAATTTCAGTACCATCCTCGACATTTTGTGTATCCATCAAGGAACTCGTGTGGATAATCCTTAGGAGACACGTCGGCAGACGTCTCCACGGATGAACGGATATTACTTTGTGCTCTGACGGACAGAGTCCATCCTGATCGATACTAATTGTCGTATCGCGGGATAGATTCAGAGACACGGAGGAAGAATGTCGCTAATCGCTCGAGCGAGACAAACCAACCGTGAAAACATAGATTCTTGGGAAATCCTTTACCAGCCGACTGATCATTCGCTGAAAATTAATTTAAAATCACCGACACTAGGTATCATCGTCACCTTCCATGGGAGAAAATTCCTGAACGGAGACGTCGAAAATTCGAGTGTCTATTAATAGCGAAGTCACTATTTAAGTATCGCCCGTTCGTCAACGAAGCATCCTAAGCTCAAAACGTCTTTGAGGCGAGAGTAGCTGGTAAAGCTCTGGAAAAACAAAACAAAAAACCCCTAGCTAGTGAATCCCACTAACCAAGCGTACAACTGGGACACAGATCTTTGTAAAATGGCGTAACGTTCTTCCCGTCGCTTAGAAAGCATCCAATCCTCACTGTTAGTACCTTAAGTCTAAATCGCGGTCTCCCTGAGGTTTTAAGAGAAATCCTGGCAATTCCATTAACAATTACAAGAGAGCACGATAATCATGCTTGGTTAAGCTTTATGCCAATAGACGGTTCTTTAAAGCGAAAACCAAACGTGATCATACATAGTCAGTATAGTAGTCGAACATCCGGCTGGACACGATGAGGGAGTCTGGGCTACGTGAGTAGCTCAAACAAAAGGACGAGATGAGCTATGCAACCGAAATAAGAGGGCTAATATTAGTAAGACACATAGGTGTCTGTGCCTTGTTGTTATATCCGTGCAAAGAAATCACTATATAGATAATCGAGGCCACTTGAAAATTACCTATAAGAGTATATCGTCGTATAAGCTCTAATGGATAATAACAGCCTATATTAGTGATCAACGCATTTGTAAGCATTAGACATTAATCCAACACCTTGAACAACAAGACGATTCTAATTTCTATGGCTGAGAGTTAGACGAGTTATAGAAGCCGCAAAAAATTCCCCCAGGTGAAAGCCATTATCATCCATATACAGATTCATCTGTTAACTCCACGCGTATACGTCTTACGTGTTAATGCATACATCGAGCACTGCGTTTTCTTCCGAGTCAAACGTTTAGGAAGCAGCAAGACTAATCGGCATGAAGACCAAGGCGAAAGGGTCTTAAAGATCGTTACCAGCAAAGATTCGTATTAGCGTTGCAGTTAGTACGCAGAGATGCACACGATTCAGCAGACGCAAATCGAAGGCCATTAAGTGCAGAGTGCACAGGTATAAAACTATAAGTGCCATAGGGAATGGCATTAGGTGCACTAGAGATAATTGAGAGCAGTTGCACTCGAGAAATACTAAGGATATAATCGTATACCGGAGAAGGCTCATAATAAGAAATCAAAAGATCCACGTGACCTGATCCTCCATTCTTAAGAGAGTCTACCGTCCTTTCATACTGGCAGACTTTTACCGCGCAAATATACAAAGACCTTATGACTTTAATTTAACACTCAGCCAATCATGACTAGCAGCGCTTTCCTCCTGTACTGAACACATCGAGCACCTTCGAAACTTTCATACTCATCTCCAGTACGGAGCATCATCCTCTTTCTTGGTATCCACGTGTGTGCACGCTGGTGTTCTTTAATAGCGACGTGGTTAAACAGTCAATTAACGTAATGACCGAATGAGTGTAATTGCATGGACGATTTCGACCTATCCTGCACGATGTACTCGGTGGCCACTGGCACCAGATGAATTCTCATCCTAGTTTTCTTAAAGAGAGGCATTTATCGTTTCATCACGTCGAGCATCTGGTGTTCTTGTGTTATTTAGGATTGCCAGGAACTTTCTGAAATTCAAGGTTATTTTTGAATAATACTATCAAAGTGATTTGAACCTGATGAATTATCTGTGAAATGGCTGTATAGTATCGTACGACCTTTCTCTTTTGGGTTGTAGAAGCGAAGCACATGGACCCTGACCTACCGCATGCCTAAGGGACCCATTAACACGTGTCAATGGTTCCAGATCATTTATACAGCTGCTGTCTGTTTCTATACCTCCGTCTGGTATGTAGGTCCCTGAATTCCTTTGGGACCAGAAGAGACTATAGTAAGTGGACCCTTACCTTCAAGCGAATTTCACCTGATAAGGTTTATGGAATTAAAAGAAAACACTGATGGGAATCTGGAAAAACCGATCTGATCCACCTATGATCTTGGACAAGTGAGAAAAGTATAGCGGTTCTTCGCGCGCCAAATATGGCGCCGATCACACTGACATCTACCTAGTAGTTTTTGTAGTCAAAAAATTGCTGAAGAATTTATGTGCAGACAGTTGATAATGACCTGAATAGCATTTTAACATTGGCAATAAAAAATATCGTCAAATGATACTATATAATGCCAAAGCTGACTTGTATCATTCAGCTGGTATGACTGACTATATGTATACGAATCGTATTCGCACCTTCTCTGTTTCTCTCTTCTCTTTCTACGCTCTCGTTCAAAACTGAAATATCGGGCTGCTGCTTTATTTACTAAACTCACGCAAAAGTCTGGGTCTACTGAAAGGATCCACGAGAAAAGCCAATGGTTTGCACGTCCATTACTACAGTGTAGCTATTTCGACAAGTTTACAAGACGCTACGTGTTTTCGGAGAAGTGTAGAGTCGCGTGTATTTCAAACGATTGAAATGTTACAGCATTTTCACGCGAGGCTTCAGAATTGCAAATGGATCTTAGACAGTGTGTACGATAAAAATTTTGTGGTAGGAAGAAGGAACCAACGACGATCTCCGGTGACAATGATCTTGTAATTTCAGCATTATCTAAGAAACTGCAGAAATCCAGACGGCATCGCGTTACGTGAACGACTCCATGTCTCGTAATAAAAGCTAATTAAGAAGGCTCGTGGCTTCGCTTTAAGTTATTCCAGCCACCAGATTTAGTAATTAGTCACCAGCCGAGTAGTCCAAGAGTTCAGCGACCCGAAGAGCGAGCGAACCGTGTTTCGTACGATGAACGGAGTCACCAGTCTCGCTTATTGACGTGCAAAGAAATTTCCAGGAGAATGAAGGACAAGACGAAAAAAACCGTAAGAAATAGCAAGAAGGAGAGAGATAAGAAAGAAAAGAGAACGGAATCAGTAAATACACAATAAATATTTATCAAAAGCCAAGACTATCCACTGTTCAGTAGGTAAATGCGACATACACATAGAACATACGAAAACGGGGTATAAAATACGCTATGCGCCAATGACTCGGTGGAAGGTTGAAACGGTCTTACCAAAGGATTCCAAAGAGATGAGAGAGGATCGTTCGTATTTCTTTAATCCCAACCCAGAGAACAAAGAGAAAGAAAAGTATCCTCTGAATGGCCGGAGGATCGAAGGAATATCCTAGGACGAAGAAACGGCGCAGAAACGTTCCGCAAAGGCAGGAAGAAATGGATCGGTGGCAGCCTTGAAGTCGTGCAGGGTTAGACAATGGAGTCGTCGATGCAACCACATCCGGTCGTCGTATCTCCTCCATTGCCCTGTACGACCAATAGGATAGTCTCCCCTCCCATCCTGAAGACTCTAAATAAGTACGTGACACACATGAAGGAGTTACGTGATCACGTTCCGAGGTTTGATTTCATTTAAAATCGATAAGCTCGACTGGATCAGAAGTCATCAACCATCAGCTTCATGATCAAGAGGAACATCAGACGAAGGTCGTAGCTGGTTAAACATCGTCTACGAGGAGTGTGTTCTATCTTCAAGGGTTTCTCGGGTCTTCCTAGTAGCCACTACTGGTACTAAGAGAGAGAGAGAGAGAGAGAGAGAGAGAGTAACAAAAGACAAACGTGCCAGATAAGAAGCCGCAACACGCTGACCCGAGCCAACGATCGATACTCCATTTTGGAGCCGCAGTCCGTCTGCTAGAAGCTGGAAGAGGTAAGTCAGGCGACTGGTAAATCAGCGAACACTTAGCTAGCACCAGGATTAAACACTGACTAGGAAATACAAATTTTCCAATTGAGATTTCTGAACTGGATACGATATCTTCAATGTTTCCCAACCGATACGAATCTGTCTTCCTCGACCCAGAGTTCGATAACGGTAGATACCGCAATAAAGGATGCTCAGGCCAGAGATTCCGGCAAACGGTGTAAAGAAAGAAGAGAGGAGGAAACATTGGTCGAATCGATGGTAATGGTAACGCAGGTTTTAAAAATAAAGGAACAATCAAAAAGAAGAATATAAAAAAAGACAAAGCGTTCGAATAGCAGGAAACCAACAGGGAGTGGAAGCTTACACGTGGCTGTCGAAAGAGTAGATAATTAGGCAGAACACGCCTCAAGTTTAAAAGCGACGGGCGAAAACGAGCGCAGGATTTACAGGTCGTTGCTTCCTGAAGATATGACGTATATATGTACGTTATTAGAATTCATATATATATAAATGTTAAATAAGTACAATATCATTTGTCAAGGAATACCCCAAGCCTTAGGTTGGCAAACGGAGTGAATTGGAAATTTTTGGTTAGGTTAGGTTACTCTAGTTTCCTTTTACTACACACCTGAGAACAAAGAGAATCCATTTGCACCGAGTACTTATGACACTGGATGCACTCGAGTGAAGAGATAGCAGAAACATTTTTAAGGACAGAGAACCCCGCTAAAGAAGAATCGTCAGAACGACTTTCTTACCACCCGTAGAAGAGCCTAGAATTTACCATAGAGAAGACTTTAGCATGTATAAGGCGGTTATGCGATATCGTGCGAATCGCTTAAGAACTGTTGCGGTCAGGTGGAATTCGCTCGAGTGCAATTAGTATCGATGTATATAAATGAATGAAAAAGTTAAAAGGCCTCGCATGACTGACGATCGATAAGGTTAATAACAAGAGCATACAGGTAACTGCATCTCGTGAATGCACACAGTGCATTTATCTTAATGCATTCGTATTTATCTCAAAGCTAAGTCAGTATACGAGACCTACGTGGTGGGTATTAAGGATTGCAAGGTGCATAGATGGATTCTATAATCACTCAGTAGACTCTTGATATTCCAAGAGGTCCTGTGAGTTTCTTTGCCAAGCAAACGGAGTCACTTCTGGCATCGTAAATCGCCTCGTGAAAACGCGCACGTTTTCCATACTGTCTAGTTAGAAAGTGAACCGAGTTAATATATGCATAAACATAATAAGATCGATCATAGAATTGCAAAAAAAATTCTCCATCGTAGCATTTAATCATAAAATTGGTACACAATAAAGTCAAATGAAGTTTTCAAGTAAAAAAGAATAAGAATAGCGAATATACTTTGGCACGGATTCGCAACGCGTGTATGTCTCGGTCAATGAACACAGCTTTATACCGTTCTCGCAGTTACCGCCCAATATTTAAACGTACGTGCACGCAGTTTCCGTTTCTTACGGTCGGCACCATCAAGTCATCCACAGATCCAGGAGCGTTCACTTGGTTTTTTGCGGTACTAAGTTAGGTTGGGTTGCTTCTCCCTGATACATTGTCTACATTCCGCAGTAGGAATAACAAAAGACGCATCTAAATAGGACTCCGCGAACGAGTGCGATGAAAAATAAGAATAAGAAGCGTAAGCGCAGAAGCGAAGAATAGGACAGGGAACGGGGCATAAGGAAGGTCGCGCGACAAATCCGCTGCATCACGAAACCGAAACTGGCGACGGTGCCATGATTGGAGAATAACGGTGCCGAACTCTCTCGTTCGACCTGTGCCGAGAACCAAGTCGAAGGTACCGATGGGCTATCCGCAGATCGTGCTTGAAATTAAATTAACGGTACACGCTCTGATAAAATAATAATGCACGAGGCAAAGTTGGGCTGTGCGTGCAGCCGTACACGGTGAACGCCCAAAAGTCATTTCTACGAAAAGGGCCCTTACTTACACCTATGGCGTCCACGTATAAGAAGACCTAGGAAAAACTATCCATCCAGATGGGAAACTAGCTGCTCTGAATTAGAACGCTATAGCTGACGCGTGCTCTCACGCAATCCAAACTCATCTCCTAGTAGACATCTTTCCTTATACCTCGAGCACTGTAAATCTTCCTCCTATAGTCTCCATCTAGTCGCCCTGGGTGCAGGCGGTCGACACTCTACGTATATATATATACCGGTGCGCGTAATACCAATCCTGGTTAGGTTTTTTATCTTGAACATGCTCCTTCACCACAGTGCTTGCCTCCCTGCCTATCGTCACGAAAAGTACCGCCACCACGAACGCCATATAAATGAGCGAGTCTTCGGGTTAACGCTTATAAAGTATTACGATACTACGTTTCCTCCTGGGAGGGCTCGATATATATATCGCCTCCTAACGTGTTCTCTTGCCTAACGGGTTCGCAATTGCCTACCCCTTTAGCAATGGCCAACTTAAGGATTTCCATCTTCGTTTCAACCGTCACTTATCAATGGGGATAACAAAGAGATTTTTGAATGGTATAACTCGTGAGGATTTGTTCCTGCCATATCCCTCCAAGGAATCTTGGGCTTTGCTTATATATATATATATGCCATTCCTGCCATTGACTTGGCAGAAATGATATATTACTCGACAACCAGGCGCCAGGGTCAATTGGATTACATAAAATTCTCATCTGATCTATACCATCCGAATTCAAAGAGATTTTAATGGTTCATGAGGTAAGTATAGCTATAGGCATTCCACGTGTGAAACCTCCGTATAGAAGCTGCATTGTGATTTTTTTTCTTTTACGTAGCATGTTCCATTACGCACCGTTACCTATACTCTTATAGAGGACCTAAGAAAATCTTTATGGTCGAAGAAGTCCGAAGGATCTACAACCAACGTCAGAGTATAGAACGCCTTGCAGAACGTTCTATAAATATGATTTTTGAAAAGACAATAATAGACGAGCATAAAGGAAAGTTAGAAAAAATAGTCTTATAAAACTGGAGATCATAATAGCGCACAGATTCGCGACTCGAGTGTCAAAGACGAGTGAAGATCGATTTTCACGGTGATCGTCCACCAGCTGATCTGATTTCAGGATCTTCGTACCATGTATCTCTGAAATTTATAAATGTTCTATTCTAAGAATTACTTTAACGAAGGATAGCGGATCTATGAAGTATCCCAAACAGGATCAATAGATAATGGTTCCCAGATTCCATTCCGCTCTATTTAATACGTCAGAGATGACCGGCACGAAGATGAATTTGGAAACCTTGGAAATTTTTGCAATTATATTGATAATGTTTCACATCATTATGAAGCAAATAAGCGAGACAAATTTTATTCTACATCCGGAACATCCGGAACACCCGTGACTCCCTTTTGACTCCATGTCTCAGGATCGTCGAAGGAAGGTAATATTCACGGTTGGCCGAGTCCTAGATGTCGCAATAAGCAGTTCGCTAATCGGCCGTGGCGTATTTACCAGTTAGTATCTCTGCGGATATCCTGTTACGAAAATAGGTAGCAAGATCATTCTAACCAGATTGAGTATTGCCGCCGAGGGTTTTCTACGGTAGTGAAACGATCTTCATCGATGCTACGACAGAATCGTTATTGTTGAGATCGATTTGGCCCATCTGAAATTTACAGTTAATACGACTGCCAGGAAATAGTTAGAAATCAATCGATTGGGATTAATAGAAACGTGATTAGTTTGAGAATCAATCGAGCAAGTCAAGTTTCGCATAAAAACAATGACTCCAGCAAAGGAACCCAAGAGACGGTGGTACCGATACATCGGTTTTTCCACGGATCGGCCTTTGAGTCGTCGAATTTAGCACTTCGGGATCATCGTTGGTTTCGTTCAAAGATCAATGGCCCTGTGCTTGTTAATTTCGCGATAGTCAACTTTAAAATAGCTGTTATACGAAGATTTCAATGCGAAATTTGTGCAGTAGCTGATTGAAAAATGACTGTGACGTCATTGAGCCCAATACTGATTAGTTGCGGAGATACCATAGTCATTGGAGTCTGATAAATAAAAAGAAAAATAATGTGGGTGTGGACGGAAGCCATATTGGATAAGGCAAAACCGGAACGACGTTGCCATAGACTATGAAGATGACGACGACTAATTAGCCTAGCACAGCGTCACGGTCTTTAATTTGGTACCTAAGGTAATCGACCTAATTTCATTTATGATTCTGGATTTATTATAAATAATATTCTGCCTGATATTTTCTCACTGACTCCAATCACTATCACCATGCAATATTAAGCACTCTGTGTAACACTGCCGAGTTATAAGAAAAAAAAGAAAAAGCCAAGAGTACGTCTTCCTGCGTAAGAACGTAATAAAACGGATGTGCAGCATCCCAATAATAATTAATAAACTAACAACTGCACCGAGCTCACTATATACGTATATTATCGTACTTCCAATCTCCACCTTAATGATTTGCAAAATGTCAAAAAAAAAATTGTATTCATCTCAACGATTATACACGCACAGTATATGATGACGAATTAATCTCACCTAAATAAATTCAAAATGTATTTCGACACGTGTACAGTTTGAAAATCACCTTACGTACGCAGAATACGAAGAGGAAGCGTTAAGCTGGAAACAATGGTTTCCACATTAACAACAAGAGGTAATCTACGTCGCATAGTCGTTACCGCCATAGCTCGAAGCATTAGGCCAGGACGTTACCACGTGTTAAAGGTTTTGGTGATACCCACTGCTCGTGGCCGATGAGAATCAATTTGTTCAGCATGGCCTCCGAAGTGCGACAGAGGACTTTTTTTCGCACGAGCTGTAAAATTGTATAATTTGCACCCGCACCAACTCCCAATGATAATCAACAATGGTACCAATTGTCGTCCCAAACAGTAACCAAAAAGTGTCATATAAATCCAAAGTCTCAAGTCTCTGTAAAGCCTTATAAAAATCTCGAGAAAGACGTCGACGAGGAAAGGACTTTCTTGTAGGACTGTACAGAGCTAACGGAGGCTTCCCCAGGAGTAAAGTCGATTTGTTCAGCATGGCCTCCGGTGTGTGACAGCTCGATTTTGCTCATGGCTTAACGTCGAGCTCTCAGAATTCGCATCGGTAGCACCTGATAGCCATTAGATAGCCTACGAGATACCCCAACAAGTATGTACGAAGAATGAGAATCTAAAAAAAATGTTTTTCAAAGAATACCAAAATTCTCACTAGACATTGCAGAACCGAATGATTCCTCGTGGACGACGGTAGCGACAAGGCGCAATGGCCTTAAACGCAATGACCATCCTCTACGCTCGTGCGTACCTAAGTCCAGGGGTTCTGATGCGTTACGAGCTCTAATTAGAAGCATCAAGCAAATCCGTGCTTTAACGTCCTGGCTCCCATTAAACTCTTCGTATCGTATTGTTCCCTTAATCGTGAAGGGACGCTCAATGATGGCTTATCATGAAGAAAATTTAATGGGATATAGAGAGGCGGTTGTCGGGAGGTCGGAGCGACGGCAGAGAAGGTTAGACATACACGCGTGGTATCGATAAAAGTGAAATTCAAAGGTAGTGAAAATTACAGAGATCTAACGTCGTGAATAGTGATATTACGTAGTTCCTATAAGAATCGTACAGAGAATCGAAAGAGTGCAAAAGGAGGAGGTGGCGTACCTCTGACTCCACGGTCAGTCATTATGCCAGATATGATAGGACGCATAGGTAGGTATTCTAGGTACCTGTGTACATACGCATTAGGCACGTACCTACGGACGTAGTTATCCTGGCTGGGAGTGCCGCTGGAGGCAAGAGCACTGCGAAAAAGAGTATGCACACCGAAGCATGATTCCGGCCACCGACATCTCCCTCTTACGTTGGCTGTTCTACCCACCTATATGTATATACATATATTTACCCTACAGTAGGTACTGATACTAGTACCCTTTTCTCCTGTCTGCTCCAGTCTAGACCGTTCTTCTTCCTCCTACCGTTTTGCCATCCTTGTGCAGCACTTCCGACTGCGAGAGCCAGAGCTAGTTCATTTCAATGAACTAGTTAGAGTCAGGAAGCCAATAGAGAATACGACAAGCATTTTTACCGTCTCCCTATAGCGAGTGCGTCCTTATATACACTATCTGACTGAGATAAGATTAAGCACTACTGTCTGTGATACGAAGCCAGCAAGACATGCAACAATAGTCGCAAGGTGCACAAGAGGTCACGGTGCATACGAATGAAAGAGCCTTCGAATGAAACGGTATCACTCTCTCGCATGCTAAGTCATCGGAGCTGAATTTAATATTCCATTTGCGAGGTGGATACATGCGCGCACTTAATTACACGGCCGATCGTAAATTTCACTGCCAAGAGAGAGAGAGAGAGAGAGAGAGAAAGACAATATTTTCTACAGAGCCCACCAAGCTTCCAGTACTTTCGAGACAGCACGTAGATACTCGAGCAGCAGGTTCTTAAAGGGTGAGGATGGCAGTGAGCATTGCTACAAGATAAATCCTTCCAACGGACGATAGTGAAACGAGTAAAGTCTAATCCACACGACTGGTGCATCCTTCCGTGTAATTCAATCCAAGATGTACTTTACCCAGGTACCTATGTAAAGGCTGAGACAACCTGGAGACACAGAAGTAATAACCGAAGGTAAACCATGGTCTGACGTGGTAACATTCTCAGAGTTAAAATAGCCAGACGTCCCTTGGTAATCGACCGTGGTAAAGGCGTAACGGTAATGAAATTAAAAAAAACAGACTTGACCTTGGACATTTTCATCCCGAAATAAATTCGCGCAATTATACTCAAATGCCTCATTCGTCATGCGCCTCAGGTGATGCGGACGAGTGGAACGTTCTGCAGCTGATGCGAAGGAAAAATATAGTGGTATAATTTTCTATACCACAGGGAAGTGGTTAGTCCTGGTGCAAATGAAGTTTTGTACCCTTGGTATTACAGTACCAGGACGCAGGAATATAGAGATCCTGGACTCGGATGATCAACCTGGATCGTTATGCTCGTTAGGGATCACGCTACTCGTTCGGTCCTGGTACTCGCACGTATAAACGTATGATGTGTTTTACGATTCCGTGAGTATTTACAACGCGGAGATCGAACTCGCCGTTACGATAACCTCAAGCCCGCTTGGGAGGATCGCTTGGTCTATGGAGCAGATGTTACACCGAAGGTTATTTCCGGCGAGTTATCTCATGCTAGACGATCCAAATACCGGTACGGTAATGCTGTCAAGTCCAAGTGCCAGGTTAGAGGTATATATCTATAGCGATAGATGTACGCAAGTGGAGTACAGCACGAGACTAAAAGATACATATGTTCGTGTTACGTGATATAGGCATAATCTAGTGTATGATCGTATGGACCGCCTGTTGGATGCTGTGACTGTTTGACAGGGTGAAGATATTTTTGAGGTTGATTAATTGAATTTTTATGGGACAGCAGCGCGAGTGTGTTATTGAATTTTCTTTCTGCATTATTTGGCACCGATGTTATCGCTCTAAATGCAGACATTCCGATAACAATGCCAGTCTCTCTTTACTTTTCCCGCGTTATTTCGTGAGATCCGTCAAGTGAGAAAGCCCGGACGCAGAGCGATACGCTTTCGAGGGATCGGCCGATCTTGCATTTTATGCCAGGCACCGTGTAGTACGTCAAATTCAATAAAGAGGTGAAAAGATGGAAGAAAAAAAAATGGAAAGAAAACCGTGACGACTTTCTAGGGAATTCGTTGTTTCCACGATCGATCCAGTGAAATCGTATCATGCGGAAGTGACGTGTTTCCTGTAAAGTACGATGAATTGATAAAATAAAAAAAGACGTTTATAATAAAACAGTCTATCGAGATATTCGTCTCTAATCATCCAGAATCAATAGCAGCGTAACTGATCTAATTTCTTGGTATATCATTGCGTGATAGTCAATGCAAAAATACCCATTTTCTCCTGGTATCCACGGTCACCGTATTACACCGTCAAATACGAACAATGCATTTTCCAAATTCCTCAAGATCTCGCGAATATCCTCACACGGAATCGAAACCGGTTGGATAGGAAACGGAACCCGAGAATGTGAGAATGGTTCTGACAAACGTGACAAGGGACATGGGACGTACGTTCCCACTGCAATTGGATACCGTGAATACTCGGAGGATACACGGTCCATATGTATAATACACATGCATGTGCAGTGTTGTCGACCATGCGTATCGAACGAAACGACACCGTGTATTTCTCATGATAACATACAAAACTTGGACAGATCCTTAAACAAAAAATAATAAAATTCCCTAAGATCTAAAGCTAATATTTATATTGAGGGGAACGATACACTGTGTAGGCAGGTATCATTGCGAATGCCTACCTGATAGTAGGAAACTACCAATAACTAAGGGAACGCACAAAATGATACCGTGTGGAAAGTAAGCAGAGCTTAAGAATAAGAAAATAATCGTTTAAAAAGTCTAATAAATCTTGGGCATCGTGAGGGAGACAGAGAAAGAGATCGTAGGATCGATCGAGGTGCCGCTCGAACGGTTAATAAATAAGGCCGAAAGGCCGATACCTCATTGAGTTTAGATTAGTTTCCATGTAAGGTTACGGTACGAAGCATTCTCCGCGAGAGGAAAGGAGCGCGGCTTAGGCTCGTGCTATTATGGAAATACTAAAACGAGACGCAATATGACAAACCACAGTTCGTACACAAGATCACCAGGTATGGTAAAGATCGCGAAGATCGAATAGATTGACAATATTCGTACGGCCTTAATAAATATCATCTTTGTATCTCTGACTGAAAGGACCATCGATAGAAATATGCATATGTCCGTAAGGTCAATGATTAATATAAAATTGCTCTAGGAATTCTTGGAAGACTTAATTATTTTGCGTATACTATATGCATCAATACACATATATAGTATAGCTATATGTAAAAAAGTAACTATACTAAAATACTATAGAAACATTTTTATTAGGTTATGTGTATATGAACTGGAGAACTTTCTAGATCAGCGTTTATCGATTTCTATGCAAAGTGAATGTAAATCTGTATAACTATGCGTGATATGAATTTCGTTAAATTTGTCAAAGATGTAATTAATATTGAGTCATTTGTAACAAGCGATCGGATCTCCCAAGCGCATCCGTCATTAGTAGATACAGCATCCAGTAACCACCCACGTGTAACATTTCGCGAACTAAGAACGATCTCGCGAATTACCGGCAATTGAGTGGATTAAGAGGACTCGTTCTGAAAGGGGAAAGAAGGCGGAAAGGAATGAGAGGACATGGATTAAGAAGAAGAATAGACACGAAAGTAAATGAAAGCATGGACGAAAATTAAGACTTGCAGAAGTGGAAGATGAAGACAGAGGAGGTCCATGACCGATAGCTATGCAAGCATCTAACAAAGCTGACCCATCGTTAACGGACTTAACAACTACTAACAGACAGACTCTTGAAGAGGCCCAAGTAGGAGTTTACATCGGTGCGGTTAACTGTGCTCGTAATGAGGAAATACGCGGTAATACTGTTTGATTTACTGCACGAGTGCGAACATTGAAGTACTCCATGCCGACCGCGAATACGAAGTTATTTTCATTATTCATATTTTTCCTTGTCGACCATCTTTTCGTCGTATTTTCAAATAAGAGCTAAACAGGAGATCGTCTTAGAGCTTCTCACGATGTTGCGCCTCCATTGGGGAAGCCCCGTTTATATCGCATTTCCAGGAGGTACTCTCATGATAACACTTCCTGGGATTCCTGCATTACCGACTGGGATCCTTAGCTTCTTGAGCTTGCAAGGTGTATCCACGGTAGCCGCCGATCCTATCTAAACTCTAACGATATAATAGCGTTTTGTAGCGAGTAGAGTAAGTACTGTTAAGACAATACACAAAGTGACGAGTCAATTTGATTGTATAAGATTTTATGCCTAACTTCTCCGAATGTAAATTCCCTATATTGAGCACACGAAAATTATTTCTCGGAAAGTATGGGAGTCTGCATGGGTAAAAAGCGAGGCTATTCTCGGCGAAGAATAATTTCCCTGAAACAAGAATCGACAGGATCGTAATTCAGCATGTAAGGGGTCTAAGACGCCAGTACGAATTCACTGAAAGCGACGACCTCCACGATTCCGTGATCGACTTAGACCTGACCCCACGCTGAGGATCGTGATTGATTAAACCGTAATTGATAGGATCGGATTGAAAATTGAACGAGAGCAAACGTCCGTATCTGTACAGTAAAGCGGCGCCGATTTATTCGATCTAACGATCTCTTTAATTTCTTTGGATTTACATAAGAAATCTATACGGCAATCAAGAGAATATATCTGGAGCGAATATTCAATAAATCAACATTAACTATTCTATGTAGAAATCGTATTCTTCTATCGAGACACAATTCCTCGTCGACCCAAGGATTTCTAACTATAGTATAAAACATTTCTGACAAGCACGTATAGTGAATATTGTGGGTATATTTTCATCAGAAAACAAGTCCTGCCCACACGGGACAGTCAATTCTCCTCGAATATCAACATATCGTCTATCCTTCTATCACTCGACTAGACTTAATAACGCCCCCAGACGTAATAGTCGGAAAGTGTCTGAGGTTAAAGACAAAAATGTAAAAGCCTTATTGAAATGTAATTCCTAGCTAGCAAGACGAATGCCGATTTCTCACTGACTTGGAAAATTATTCGAGCACGTCGCCACGCGGCAAGATGGCTAATCCTGGTAATACAACAAATCCAAAGGTAGAGTAACCACGCTGCCAAGTCATTCCCTGCTGTCTAGGTACAGTCGCGCGAGACATCACGGACAATCCAGCATAGCCTAGCCCCTAATTATAGCCAAAGAGGATGGTCTCCTCAACTCCAGAGTGAACATTTTGCGAAAGCTCTTCCAAGCAGCTGCGACGCACGAATACATTTTCCTGTATCCTTGAGAAATCTGCACGCGCATGGCAACGGCACCAGCGATGAAGATAAAGCAAGAGAACAAAAGTTGTCCAACTTAAATGGGGTTACGAGGATTTCGTATGAGTTTACCGTGCTGAAATGCAACAGACTATTTATTATACGTATCGTCTTCTATTAACCAACTGTGAAAAAGTTGGCTCCCTGTTACGAGCATGAATTTCGATGCATTTCCTTTTCCTGGAATCATTGTCTGATAAGGAGGGGTCCATCGAATATATTTGACATACGAAGATAAGTCCGTAATAACGAATACGAGACTTCAGCCGTGACGAAATATTTTTTATCGCGACACTCTTGGAACATATGTGACTAATTCAAAGTCGCTTTTGTAATACGATTGTCACTTAAATTCGCATTAATTATCAAACGCTCGAGCTGATAGTGTATTCCTTCTCGGTAAATGACTCGTGTGACGGTAGGTATCCGATAAAGCAATACGTGGAATTAGACAAAGTCAAGATAACAAGATAAGAGTCAGTTGATTTCTTGCTGGAGTGACGAAAAAAATTGACAATGCGGTGCACGCTCGTTGCAGGATAATTTTTCCCAGTAATACTGTGTAAAGCCCGGATGCGTCATCCTCGCGACACGTACTTCCAGCACTATCGATTATTGTCTGGTATCGCGTGAGTCGTCGAGGGTCATTATTCTCGATTGATGTACTCCCCGGTTTCCCCCTTTACTTAAAATAAGGAAAATTTTGTCTGCTACGCCGGTATACATATACGTATTGGGTGAATGCATCCAATGTATACCTAAAAAATTCATAGACTTGCTAGATATATCTCAACTGCGTTAAAAATATCAGTGAATATATCTACATTGACTTAGGAAAACGAAAGTAAAAGAAAGGCACGAGGACTGACACCCAAATTTGTCGCATCGTACGAAACATAATGAAAAAGAGAGGGGTCACGAGGTTATCCTGTTCCAGGATAACTGAAGGAAAAAAAAAAGAAAGGCTATCGACAGCCATAATACAAAATTAGTCACACTTAAAATAAATATAAAATTTTAACAAGATATGTCAAACCTGGTTTTAAATTTCTGCGTATCATCTTGTCCAGCCCACATTGCTGTCTCTTTAACGATCTTCAAGGTGTCCGGATATCTTCAGATAATTACACTGATTGTGCTATTGGTCAAAGGTTACGGTAGGTCGTTACCGATAGATCACGCGGCGACGATTTGAAAGATCAAAGAGAGACGTGCCTAAGAGGTGACCTAAGAATGTTCCTGACGATGAACTGTCTAAACGCAGACCCCGTATATCGTATTATATGCACCCCAAGAGATTAGACAGCTATAGGCTATTACAATAAATAGACACCCTGACTCGAAGAAGACTCGCGCGATACGGACACGACTCCCGGTTGTGGAATACTGGAGATTGTGAGTTGCGTGTGGAGTAGTGGATGCGGCGGTAGCACGACGCCCGATGGAGCCGGCCTCCGGTCGTTTGCTCGGTCGCCTGGCCGAAGCTTGCCGTGTGCGTGACGTTTAAGACTCGCATTAAGTGCCATTCACAATCGAATAGCACCAGGTGAACAGTAGTGCCTAGGATCAGGATGACAGGCGCACAGATGTGGACATTCCAAATGAAGTATAAGGTTATGTCACCCCGTGACGATCATATGTGTGCAGTACGATTATCGCCAGAGGCGATTTAATTAACACCGATAAAAACAGGATTTTTAGATAACCTTAATGATATTCATCGACCTTGCCTTGAAACAACTAAGAGATACCATTATGATATCCCAGTTAACAATACAAGAATAATAGGAGACAAATGCCCCATGATATCATTCATCCCAAACACACTGGATCTTCATTCCCTTCGATACTCCAGGCGACGGCTTGAGAATCATCGTCCCGTAACGTAACGTCGTCGCGCACTATGTGAACCAGCATTTAGGGAAGTTCGCGGCGTAAGTAATGTCCTGTCCCGACCACGCGCCTCCAGCGTACTCTTTCTTCTCTTACTCACGCGATAGTGTACCGAGAGACTAAACAAAAGGAAAGAATTAACACACAAGAAATACAGTGACTACACCGAGAGAACTACACCGTGCGGTACCAGAAGAAGATATATAAGAGGGATAGGAAAAATCGAGAGAACAAAGGTTCTAAGTAGTTGGGAAGATGATGATCGCACACCTATATAGAAACTACTATCTCGCAGAATGTGTATCCTGGTGTAATGGAAGAAATGAGAATTGACCAATGAAGACTTCAGTAGGAGTAGACGTTTCTTAAGGTTTCGGATGTAATATCTTTATCTTCTGAAAATGATTGAATATCATTGTAAACATACGCATGTTTAAAAAAATAAATAAATAAATAAATTGTAAAACTACCGAATCCTCTGAAGGATCCGTAACAATAGTAAATTCGAGGACCTGAGTATGGAGTCATGACGCTATGTTTCAGAGCCGACTAATTTACGAAGAAAAGATTAATTGGCTTGAAGATAAACCTAATCATTACGATTCCTTTTTATCCAACGAAAGTAGTAATCCAGAGAAAACATTAAGATAGTACCTCTGCCATAACCTTGTGATAATCCCGCGAGGTGTTCCATCACTTTTAACGTATCAGTAAACTGTCTCATGCATACATGTGGATTCTACTTCTGCTGAAGTTCAATATATTACTTATTAATGCAAGAGACAATGCAGTGTTTGTCTGAAATATAATTGCTCCATTGTAAAACTAACGAATGGCTGGGACAGAGACAAGATTTCAGTGCGTAACAGGATAAGACACAACCCATAGGAATGTTTCTGGCAGTAAGAAAGTCCTTTGAGCTCTCTTTGAATCTGGTTGAGGTGGAAGTGCATTATTTTCGTCCCACGTCGAACGTGTACAGCCGCACGCGAAAGTTCAATACGATCCAAGCAGCGAATATATCACAGATCCAGTCAAATAATGATTATGATCCATAATCAAAAACGTATTTAGTCACTATATGGAACGAAGCACGATGGTGAAAAATTCGATGGAGAACACAAAAAGAACCCCTAGGGTGACAAACAAAGCATAACGAGTAAGCCAGATGTCGGCCAGGATAGATATTCATCAAGAAACTTCTGTCGAGATTCTTAAAGAACATAAAGGGACCTACCTACCTACATATATACTCAAAGAATCCTCCAAAAAAAGGTAACGGTAAGTACATCCGTTCTTTAAAGCATCCACATTTTTCTATTCCACCATTAGCAGCAGTCCATCCACAAATCAGTTTTTAGTAATCTCTCAGCAGTAAGAAAATCTTGATATCCGTTTAATGAAAACGTGCCCTCCTGCGATGCTTTACGGTTTATGCCGCCAGCCATTGATTCTTTGTTTAAGATATCGGTAAGTCAATCCCTAACTCTACACTGCTTTGGATGTTCGACAGTGAAGAGGACCAAAAACTGAATGATAAGAAAACCGCAGAAGTGGCATATAAATCTCTCTCTAAAAATGCTTATCAAGAATGAGAATTTATCCATAGATCATTCAGTGGGCTCGAGCGCCTGCAGGTCATGAAAAAAATACTCAAGAAAATTGCCTAGAATCAATAGAAGGAATACGATTATTCCATAGTGGGTAATATCACAGAAAATTCATTCGGCATATGTAATTTTATTCTACAACTCGTTGCGACCTGACTGTCTTCAGATTATTCCGAGCTGCTTCTCTTTGTGCGTCATGTTCCTCGTCATACCCATAGATGGAAATTGTAGCCAGTGGCATGCGCCAGACTACGAGTGTCCTAGTGGCGCCTTAGCTCTGCGAATACTATATTGGAAATAATTGTAGCTGCTATCGTCGAGCAGAGAATGAATTGCATCAATTTCAAGTGTCATCGATTTTCCATGGCAAGAGTAACTTACGACATCCGGTAACGAAATAAGGATAAGGACAATCGAAGCCAAGGATAAGCCAAGGGTAGGAGAAGGAATCGAGTGGCATTGCAATTCTAAAGAAACAAAAATACAATTCTTGGAGATTGAGTTGCCTCGGTGTATTCCACGCCACCTTTAATGAAACCGGCGAACTTTTAAGTTTACAAAAGACTCATCCGGTAGGACAAGAGAAAGATGACCGTCGGTAATGTAGATACCTGACGAGTTATCGATTGCTTTTTTGCAATGCAGTAAAGAAGGGCGTGGGACAAAATCCCAAGAGAATAAAGTATGCAATGGATATTCCTAAGCTACGAATAGGATTATTTGCCTAGAAAATAATGCTTTACATATGTTTCACATCTTTTACATTACACACAGTAAATATAACAATAATATTTTATTCTACATGGATCTCTGTTTTCGAGGGTACAAATAGTAAGATGACTCATCGTTTCAACAAAAAAACTTCACCCTACGTACATCAGCACCTGCCCATTTACTGCACGCAGCACGCACAGGTGCTGGCAATTCCATTTCAGCGGTAAAAAATCGGTATTGCAAGCCTTGGAGAGAGAAATGCAAGTATGATTGTTATAGAAAAAGCCTGCGAGAATAGCTTTGAAAAATCTGTGATAAAGAATGACACATTCAAATAGAATTCTGCGTATGCACAAAAGGGTAGTTACTTCCGGTACGTTGCGTACTTTATTAGAATTAAAATGACGTTCGCTATTGTTGTTCGGGCTAACTCGCTAATGCGATTTCTACCTGGAAAAACTAGTAATCGCACACCGAACAAAGAAATGTAACTAAGATTTTGTATTATCAGTAAAAATATAAAAACTGTTAGTCCATTTATTCAATTCCAATTTATTTGAGACAATTTGTAAGGAAAAAATCTGTTAAGACATTATGATAAACTTGCATTCTATTGTAGTAAAACGGGGTCGCGAATATCGTAACGATATATAATCTGAATGTTTTACGTGATATGGGACCTTATCAAAATAGGAATTCAAATATACAATTATGTAAATCCTTAAAATCTCGAGAGAGTTAAAAGATTTGATTGAGAGTTCATTGCTTCCCAGACTAAAAGGCAAAAAGTGCGAAATGCCACGACTGACAGAAAGCAAGATCTATCTGGTTGTATCCGGTTTAAACTGACCCGCGGTAGAGTGAGTAAGCCGCTATAAAACAGAACAACGGTTACACCGCTTATAAAATTAAAATTAAAATATAATCGATAGATGAGAATCATGTGAAAATTCCAAGTAAGCTGTCATGCCAACAAAAATACAAATGACATATACGATCATTCATAACGACAAGACATATCTTTTCGATACACTGATTAAAAAATTACACTAATATTATCACTATGAATTTCGATTTGAGAAAAACACTGATAGAATCACTGTGAATTTCGATATGAGAAGAAAGTTAAGGTGGTGGGATAAAAAAAGGTCATAAACCCTCTGTGGTCAACCCCATAAATATTGTGCTAGGTTGGAAATAAAGATTGTTACTCACTTGCTGGAGTTACGGGTCTTGTCGGTCAATCCTTGGAAGGTGCCTGTAGACGTCATTGTAGGATATGTTCAGCAGAAGTCCGTTAAAATATTGAGAAAATTCTACAATATCCGGTCAGTGGATTCGTTTGCTCGCAGGAGCACCAAGCACGACTCTTCTTTGGCGAGCGAAATCAAATACCGTTGGTTCACAGGATTGGTAGACTGCATCGTGTATTGTGACGTCACATAGCTAGTCAACACATTACTGTAATTTTAGAAAAGACACGTTTAGTAAACGTCACTTAAATATAAATACCATTTACATTATTAATATATTTATTTTCATTTATTTAAAGCAGATTTTGTATAGGTTTCTTTACAAAATTTTAGAACACTATTGTTCGAAGCATCATTCAGACTTGTTCGTTTCTCAACGTTTTTATCGGAACACTACAGCTGTGTTCGAAAATGAACCGAGAGAGCTGAGAGCATCATTGTTCCTCTTTTTATGGAATGCATTTGATCGAAACATAATAGCTGTGTACAGCAGAAACACCGCTGAGGGAGCAAATACGTTTGATTGATCATTTGATCGTAAAATTTGACAAATCAAATGTTTTGCTCCCTGAACGGTATTTCTGCTGAACACAGCCAATGATGCTCTCAGCTCATTTTCGAACACACCTACTTATTTTGATAGATCTTCTTTATCCATGGAGAGATATTTGATTTGAATCTATCTATGCTTTGTCAATTTGCGCTTATTTATACAGAATGTAACTTATATATCCTGAATAATTCTCTTACAATTAAAGTGTATTATCTTCGTTTAGGTAATATTTTTAAAGAATGTTGACCGACACTATTGCAACATTTAAATGTAGTATAGTTACGCTGTGTTATGATAAGATGGCGCCTTATAAAGTAGATTTGAAGTAAGTAGAGAAACTTCTCTATACAGTATAATACATGTCGTACAAATGATGCAGGTGCATTCGCACATTAATTAAACAAATGGTCGCTGATGGTCGCGCAAATTGTGAAATTTATCTATTATTCTAGTGGAAACCATTGTTTTTTTTCTGTATGTTTATTTTGTTTCGTGGTGGAAAGAAATATTTTACATTAAACAATGTTAAACCAAGCAGTTGTCGATGCTCTTTACTCGGCGACCTATATTGAAAATTATTTGGATTGTGTGGAAAATTTACCAAACGATTTGCAAAGAAAAGTTTCACGTCTTCGTGAATTAGACGCGTCCTGTCAAAGTAAGTTGTATTATTCAATATTTTTAATGTATTACAAATATCGTGAATAATCCTTATGCTTGAAAAATATTTTCCACTGAAAGGTGTGAATATTTAATGCAATAATAAATATTAGGTTGTTCGTAAAGTTCTGTCTACTAATTCATAAAAACTAGTCATTTTTTTTATTGGTTTTTGGACAGAACTTTCCAAAGAAACTGATATCTTTTACATAGTTATTGGTGGTATTATATGTAAAGGACTTTTTTTTATCCCACAGCATACTTACGTGAGGTTGACCAGCAACAGGAGGTTCTAAAAGGAGACACAGACATTTCAACTAGAAGAAAAGCCCTACTTCGCATACAACAAGCATTGATTGCAGCCCAAGAAATTGGTGATGAAAAATTACAAATTGTATCACAGGTCCACGAGCTCATAGAAAATAAATGTCGCCAGTTGGATCTAGATTATCGTAATTTAGGTACATATCCAATACATGTTTTGTATACTTGATATCACAGATAGACAAATAAATCATAATCTCTTATTTGTTCATAGACTTTGGCAAGGAACAAGAGAGCACAGAACCAGCACGAGAGGCAAATGCAAATGTCAATACAAGTGCTACCGGTAACACCAGTGTCACGGAACGGCAACCAAAACGTGCACGAAGAACAAGAACAGAAACTCTAGTAGAGTCTGCACATGCAATGGACATGATTGTCATGACAGAAACACGTTCAGCAACCCTTTCTAACGCCAACAATTGTAACCAGAAGAAAGCTGCTGCAGCAAACACTGGTAAGAAGAAGAAAAGGAAAGCTCGCCAGGGTACACAGCAGAATCAACATCGCGAAGATACACCACCGCCGCCAGAGGATGATTTAACAATTGATCCAGATGAACCAACATATTGCCTTTGCGATCAAATTTCATATGGGGAGATGATTCTTTGTGACAATGACCTTTGTCCTATCGAGTGGTTCCATTTCTCATGTGTCTCATTGAGTACAAAACCTAAAGGTAAATGGTTCTGTCCTAAGTGTCGAGGAGACAGACCTAATGTAATGAAGCCAAAAGCACAATTTCTTAAAGAACTGGAAAGATACAATAAGGAGAAAGAAGAAAAATCATAGCAGAACGTAACAATTTGAATTATACAAGGATTTTTCAAGGACCAGCTCATTGTTTGTGTTTTGATTAAAGTGTAAAAATTCAAAGGTTCCTAAGTTGAACGTAATTATTTTAAACTTAAAACTCCGTTTCTCATACAATGTCAAAGGCATCAGTCGGCACGATATAGGAGTTAATGAAATAGTCACTGGAGTTTCAGCAGGTGCGAATATTATCGGTAAATCTTTTAATATTACAATAATCAATTAATTTTACTTGTATATACGAGAAAGTGATTTCATTTACATTATATATGGTTTTGTTGACCAATAAATTCATTGATAAATCCTTCCTTCCTTTCCTTATGGCTGCCTCCTCTAATGATAAGATGTGCCAGTTCATTGATAAATGAATCCCGACTATTTGTCTTAACAAATATCTGTCAAGGCTGCTGTTCAGCTGGAAAAAGTTTCGGTTTGACTCGAGCGTTGACTGGTGGCGAAAGTACGAAGCTCTGACAGAAGCGTCATGACTGCAGTATTTGGGGGTTCCTTCGTAAAGGCTGCCAGACACCTCAGAACAGTTTCAAGACATTTTTTTTTATTATAGTGTGCTCGTTCAGTACTTCGACCCCATTACTTTTCTTATCATGATGTTTTTGTAATAAAGAGAATTCAATAATTTTTTATAAATATGTGGTATAAATAAAAAAACAACTATTGAAGCCGATAACAGTGTTATTGAAACGTCAAATTTATTAACGCATTATTTTACAAGCAACATTTTATTGAGAATAACATGTTATTTTTAATTCAACCGGTAAATTACAATACTTACATGTCATTACAATGTTATTTTATATAATTACATTTCAGTAAAATAAATTCTTGAAGTATTATAAAATGTATCTTTAGTTGAAAATCTTGTTTATGGGAAACAATCTACATCATAATATTGTAATAAATTGGAACAATCATAGAACATAACATGACAATAAAAAATATTCAAATAATCCATTCAAAAAATCAGACGCTTGCAATATTAGACTTTGCGACAGCTATGTCAGCATAGCAAAGGTCCATATGCCAATTGTTAAAAAAATAATAGTATAATGAGTACAGATTGTAGAAAGTTTTTGGTACCAAGCTGAAAAAGTTATATTTAATTTGTTATTCACAATTTAATTGTCTAAACAACTGTAACGAGTGACAGATTAATGATACGAATCTCGTATTAGGCGTTAAATGTTCTTACATTGAAAAGCATCAAATATAATCTTATCAACGGAGGTTTGTCGTTTAAACAATTAAATTGCTAATAACAAATAAAATACAATTTTTTCAGCTTGATCAACATTTTCTGGAAACTGTACCGTCTGTACTGTTATTTGTTGAATGGCTACCTCGTGGATTGCTAAATAAGCATAACGAGTCGAGCCAAGTGTCTAGGCTGGCTTACAATTAGCTCTGTATTAATATTAATTACATACATAAATAAATAATATTAATATAAATATTATATAATATTAATATAAAATAATATTAATTACAACGATGATATGCTACGGGCCCCGCGAACTGCTTACGTTAGTGAGACCTACGGCGAGGAGCAGCTAGCGCCATCTATTGGATTCTCAAGATAGTAAAATACGGCCGATTCCAATTTGTCGTTTTTTGCGTGTATTATACAGTTATTGACACAATTATTAGATCAGCCCGCTTTGTATCGTCCATAGCAAAGCGGCTCTTCTCGGTTTAAGTGTGATGAATATCCTGATTCATAGAAAAATGGGATTTAGTGAACGATCGTAATGGCGGCGCCCATGATGTTTTGACAGGTCAGAAATGCACGATTTCTTTTCGTACATTTTTCTCATAATTAAAACGTTTTTCGCGCCTAAACTGAGAAGAGCCGCCAGCCGTATCCTATAACGAAGCGGGCTCATCAAACATTTTGCTAAATCATTTAGAAATGAAGGAGAAAAAGGAAAAATACGTTTCCTCGCTTGTGACGTCACGCGATATATATAGCTAAACGAGCTTAATACCAGCCTTAATCATTTCCAAAAAACTCTTATTCCATACCGAATGTTAGAATTCTGACTCATATGGTAATGAGATGGAAATCCATATTGAGGTAGGACAATGTGTGTAAGGAGTGGTGTGAAAAAAGATAGAAAATGTAAATGAAAGGATGAGAGAGAGAAAGTCAAGGTAAAATTGATTACGTAGATGAATGACGTAAGGATACAGGTGTATGAATTAATGACGTACACCGAGGCGTCATATTTAAATATAAGTATGGTGTTGAGTGGTGCTGGATGCGTCATACTTTGGATCGATGGACTGAAAGCATCGGTAAGGTAATTGCAGTGAAATCGGATAGGATCCTGGATACTTGAATTTTTGTTATTGTGAAATTTTGATAATGTCGGTTTTAATAGTTTTGTGAAATTGCAATTGCGTTGCGAAGCGTGTGCGGCTTGTGGCGATTGGATGGAAGGGAAAGAAAAAAAGTGGCCGTCGATATCTCGCGGTTGACAGGCACGAGCGCCAAGCTGCGGAGCCTGGGGGAAGGTAAAAACATAAAAAGTTCCAGTGACCGTTCGCCGGCCGTGGAGATAAGGTGGGATTGTCCTTGGTTACGGTGCTGATTTCATACTTATTTGTCAAACAGTTGGACAGTTTCTTTTACGATTGTTTCAAGGAACGTAATAAAAGCACAACAATGGGTGATAAAAAGATTGGTGAGTTTTAAAAATTGTTCTATTTCTTAGATTAATGTACGAGTGACAATACGTATTTTTAATTTTTTAAATGGACAGCATATAGATGAGACTTAATGCATTTGATGCCTGAGTCAATTTTTGTTGGTTTTCGAGAAATTAGAAACACTTTGACACATTTCAATTTTTGTTTAATCTAATTTGATTTTATTGATACGATGAAGTGGTTTACTTAATTATTTGATTGTTAAAAAGTCTTTTATTTTCATTTTAAAAATGTTTTATCTATGCAGAACATATTGTCATGACACCAAAATGCAAAACTGCGAGGTCCACTACACTGATTATTGAGAGACAGGCATTGGACCCACCCGCTGAAAATGGGAATGAGCATAATGTTCATGTAGCTGGTGGCGATCATAAGGGGATAGTTATTAATAAACAGACTACGGCTGGTAAAGATTGAATTATTTTTTATGTAACAATGGAAAATTTTTAATAGTTTTTAATTTTAAATACTAGTCGTTAAATAATTTAAAAAATTCTTCTAGTGGCAAATGGTGCCTCTAATCCTGCACAGCTGTGTTTGGAGTTTAGAGTATTTCTTGTAAGTGCCCAAACTGGTAAACACACCCAAGAATCTAGAACACTCCAATTTTGGTTTACGGAATCGCTTCCAGAAGTTGAGCAACCCAGCATCGCACAAGAGTTTTTCCGTGAACTGGTCAGTCCCCAAGAATTTCCAAGAGGTAAGCTGTATTTCAAAATTAAATCAGTCTTTGCGCACTTGATTTTACAATGAATAATTACCAGCAGTGATTATTTTTATCTACTATCCATGAAAAGCATATGTAGCAATAGGCATTGTAAATTTTTCTTTAGTGCTTACAAAGGTATTTAATAGTCAACCATACAAAAAGATTTACTGTTGTATCACGAATATCTTGATACATATTTTCAAGTAGTTTATTTAGCTATCGTTCGTGCATGATTTATTATAAAAACATTATACACCGATGCTACCATGCAACCGTATCTTTGCTCTTGTTACGCTGTTACTTCTATCTTCTGTTACAGACTATGTCGGATTCATAAAAAAAATAATGAAACTAATGCAGCATAAGTACACGACCATACAGAAGCTTGAAGTAGAACTGAGGCAGCTCGATGAACCAATTAATCTTCCCACTAGACCGCGTAAGTGGATTTTTTGTTCTACGACTTATCGTAATTTATCATTTCCTTATACTTCCGCAAGATTATCGTCCAATGCTATGTACGACTACTGGTAGGCAGTAAGGTATTTCTGTACAAACAACTATAAATAGCATAATCGACAATAGGATCGAAAAGATCGTAAGCATTTTCTTGCTGTGTAACACGCAAGGTCGCATACGCTCGAGTCACTACAATATGAATATTATTGATTTAATATCTAATATCAATCTCCAGAACGTTTATATATATAATCGCTCTGCGCTAATACATAATTTGGCTACAATCCTTATCAAATAGATATATAGTCTCTGCGACTTTACTTAGCTAACTTATCTTATCGCACATTTTAATCCTATTGACTATATTGAATTCGCGAGGTATCGAACGGAGTAGAGTCATGACATAAAAATTTGCATATCTATACGAAAACAATTCTGTAACGTAATTCGCCTAAACTATTGAGAAAATAGCCACACCTCTTTTTCGCTATACTTATTTACATATTCCAAACAATCTGAGCTACCTCGTGTTCTAGTATTTATTAAAAGAAATATATATCAAGCTTCGTACCTGTCTTCTTTGACCTTAGATCGTAGCAGCATTCATTGCCAACAGGACGTATGAAGTTACGTCCATATAATGTAATACGATTCTGCTGATCTTAGCAGGAAAGCAACTGTCCCTTATTCAATCCCACGACTCTCACGAGAATCGACCTACAGACAGGAGAATGAATTATGATAAAGATACAAGTAGTATAATGCATCTTTCAATCGTACAAGGTTCTGTCATTCGCCATAAGATATGGGTCTTAATTACTTAAGTATTTAACGTGGGTCGAACTTTGACCCTACAAGGGTGCAGGGTTCACTATCAAGTGAATTAGTTTCATTGAACTAAGTGGTTGCTTGTTTGTCCGTTCACCAAGAGTATTCCAGCAATTTGTCTCAAGTGTGTCTACCGAAGTTTGTACTCTGAGAAGGAAACACTTACTTGATATTGAATGTATATATATGTATATATATATTTTATTAGTCATTTTCCAGATTCTAATAATATCCTCAATATACAACCTGTTTATGTTGCTCTTGAAACACTCAGAGCATTTTCAGGATATGACTCTGAATTTTATAATACTATACAACTGTATAGAAGAATGGTTGTTTCTCATTGTTTGAAAAGTATTTTTGTTAATATTTAATATTGTTCTCTGCAGCTCGAAGAGGCTACATGCTCTTGACTCTTCCTCGGCCTGAGAAAATCATTTCAAGATCAGGTTCGATCAGACGACTTTAGTTTGGCATTGTTCCTGCCCACGTTTCCGTTGAAGGAATTTTTTAATTTCTTTTTTAATAGCTGCCAGCGCATACTCACACGCCGTATGTAGCTTGGCGTAACACAGTAATATTTATCGGTCAAAGGAAACTTCACCATTCTTGCACTACGGATAACATCGTCATGGTTATCAGTAGAGTATTATCTAATTGAACTTTTAGCTACGTCTTACACTCAATTGATTCACAACGCTTCGTTTAATTTACTATTCAATCGCTACTCCTTCGATCATTGCACTCATCCATGACTCATTGGCTATTCTTGCTCTTAAGATCATGTTCGTATACCTACTGAACGAGCAATAAAACAAAGTACAAGCAGACATTGGATTAGTCTTACATGCGTTAAAAGCTTCATGTTGTCTAACTATAACGTATTTTAAATTAGTACAAAAAGTCAATGGAGAATTGCGCAACTCTTTATATTAATTTTTATCGATCCATTGACCGGTAGATATACATACCTTGCAGACTGTGGTATCTATAACAATATCGATTTAACAAAATTTCTGTGATCTGAGTTTATATTTATCTTTTTCTTTCTTCGCGTTCAGTAATCAGTAACAAGAGTGTCATTACGTTTTCTAACAATCCCACTTGGCATTTGCTGTATGACATTTACCAGAGTAGATGCTGTATGTATAAGTTCTTGTTATCCTCGCCAAAGAACATTTGCCTTGTTTCATTCTTTGGCTGCAAATAAAATATTGATTTTTGCATTTAATCAAGTTCCTGGCTCCACGACGTAACGTGACCTAGATATCGTATTCCTTGGGCAGAGTGAAGCACAGCGTGCATGTAACCCCATTTACATATGGATGTGTATATGAGTACCTGGACTTATATACTTGGCAAGTCTCTGTACTCGTGTACTATTTCTAAGCGTGGGCTCTATTTTACTTTGATCTTTCTATTTCTACGGATACATTACGATTAGTCGAGACAACTTTTAAAACTATCACACTGTTACTCGTCCTGAGACATAATGATCTGCTATAGAAATATGACAAGAATAATATACATTGCGCGATATCCGTGTAGTTTACGGGGGGGTTTTTTTTTCTTTTTCTTTTTTGGACAAATTTTTATCCAGTGATGAAGTTACTTTTGTTTTTATCAGTCACTCCCAGTCAGTGCGTTACTCATTGTTGCAAAACGTGACACGCATTCGATGAAAGATTATGTCTACACAGGAAATAAATTATCTATGTAAATAAATGCTATCTTGAACAGCTGTTCATAAAAAGCAGTGGCTTTATATGTTTTTTTTTCGGCTTACTACAAAAATGTTGGGATTAGAAGTCTTCTTGGATAATTATATCATTTAAATTAATCGAGTTAGAGTCCCTGAATTTTTTTAAATGGAGGAAGTAAGAAATGATTTGATAAATATTTAATTGCGGAGTTTACTTTGTTTCAAGGTGCCTTTAATTTTGCCTGTGGAATTCGCAGATACTTTGCACTTCCTCTTCCGGGTCTGGCTTTCTGTTGCATTATGCAATCTGGAGCTTACAGTTACCGGTGGACTGTATTCCCTCAAATAATCGGACATGTCGATCACCAGGGGTACTGAGTCTATCAATAGCATAATGACTTCCCGTTACTATTCATTGATTAGAGAAGCGCCAGCTATATATAGCGATCACTTTGGAGTTGTAGGACACGCCCAATAATTAATTAATCAAATCGCGAGGCTTCTAATGAATTTTTAATTATCCTTGACGCCATACGTCACAGCGTATCCGCCAGGCTTAACGTGATACAAACAAAGTATGCTGGTCTGATCTAAATGCGTGACTCTCCCCTAAAATGCCAGATGCCCGACCTCAATTTTTAAACAGACTTAGGATCTTCAGAAGATGCTCGTAGGATCGATCATAGGTCAAAATTTTACCTCTGCACCAGTGTCTGATCTTTTGTTATGAATGAGTTACAGGAGTGCGCAATTATTGAAGTAGTAATTGCACTAACCAGTGTGTTTAGCTGAATTTCCTTTTCTTCTAGCAATAACTTTGTAGACACTTTCAAAATACTTGCTTGACTTCTCAGTCTAAGCTACTTTGAATCAGTATGCTGATACTTGAGCGAGGATACATGGAGACAGTTATCTTTTTCATGCTCAATATTGCAGCTTCGTCGAAGCTATTCTCTCTGATCGGATTATTGTACGACTATTGTATTTTCAGTGTCTGCAGATGAAACTGCCATGGGTCAAATTGTGGAGCTTACCTTGGAGAAGGTCTTGGAACTCATTGAATCAGCTTATCCAAATCCTGTCACCGTTACCGACATGGCCAAGTAAATATTTGTAATTTTGGTTATTAGTAACAAGCGACATAACAATGATGATTTATTGTAACTTGTATTCCTCTCTCAGGGAACATGGTTGGGACCCTGCTGCTGTTGAAGCCAAGCTTAAGGAGTTGCAAGACAAGGGTGTTGTCAAAGCTATGGAGCATGGAGCATATACAAGAGTCGTACATCAAGATACGCACATTAAGGTAACAAGATGAATACAATAATGTTGTTTACATTTTTTAAATTATTTGCCTAACGAGTTGTTTGATGATTAATTAAATTTTAATTGCTTTTATCAGGTCGTCAAGCAGATGCCTACCATGGCAAGCTCAAAACAACCAACCATCGCCATTATTACTGCTCAGTACTGTGAAAAACTCGCTGTGGATTCGATGATCGAGAACAAGGAAACCTTTGTTCGTTACACTACAGTTGGTGAGTTATCGATAATCCCAATATGATTGACGTTCACGTAGCCAGCGATAGTGAAACTTTGGGCAAGAGCCACAAGAGTCAGTTGCGCAAGACTTTTAGTTATATGCCACGTTTAAAATTAGCTTCAGTTTAAGAACACCAAATTTATATGAAAACAATACTAATTATACATGCTTAATTAACATTAACGACGGGACAAATTTTGAGTTCTTTATAATATTTTTTATTTTTCATAATAGTATAAGATGGGATATACTGATTGACTGAAACATTCAGTTATGCTATTTTTATACAGCATTCGCGTGTAGGTTTTAATACTGATTTTTCCTCGTACTCTATCATGCATGATACTTTAGGTACAGCAAGCTCTCCGGATGCCCCCGATGGAACACCTCGAGTGATTTGCCGTTTTGGTAAAGTAGTTTGTAATATAGTCTTCGTCTTTGATCTACTATCATTTAAAGAATCATCTCATAGCTTGACAATTGCTTGTGTTCGAGGAACGTTGCAGGGCGAAGGTGCCGTGTATTACATTGCCAGAGGAATCATCCGAGTGTTTTTATTTTCATTTGATGTTTACAATTGTTATTGTCACTCACGTAATATGTTTTGTTTATTTAGATTGTGTCATCCTCATTGTCATTAAGCACAGTTAACGTCGTACCTCACCCCTCTCGTTATGAAATTGCGTTCTGAAACTATGTGCATCGTTCACTCTTATTGTTATCTTAATTCTTGTTATTGTGATAATATTTTTTTAATCAATTTGACTCAGTTCAAACATCGATTATAATATTTGTTAATTCTATTATTGTCTTCTATTCCTGACACCATGCTGAGTTATGTTGCACACTCTGATATTATAATTGACTTTACCTCAAGATCTGTTTTAATTACAATCTATCTAGTATGAGGATCTATTAGATATAGCAGAACGAATTTTTTCTCGAATTTAACATTTCTTATGTATTCACGTTGTATCCCCAGTAACACTGCTACTATTCAGGTTTCGTCGATAGCAGCACAATGCACATGTATAATACACGATTTAAATATTTAATTTCCAGTAAAGGCTGGGACACGCGGAGTAACATGATACTTTGTTAATTACAGGTGAATCGAATGTCTACACCTTGGGTAATATCGGTGCTCACAGAATCGTTTGCACGAAGTTACCAAGAGTTGGACACACTAGAGAAGCCATGACGGCAGCTGGTAACACTACAACAAGATTATTAGGTGAGTCGTTACAGCTGATCAATTTTCTAACTGTAAATCAATTGCTATATTCTATTTTCAATAGGTACATTCCAGAAGGTGGATTTCGTCTTCTTGGTAGGAGTTGGTGGTGGTGTTCCACATTATACAGATTATCATAAGCACGTCAGACTTGGTGACGTAGTAGTGTCTCATCCGACTCCATTGAACAAGAAATATGTTTATGTTTATTGCGAGAATGCAAAGCTTGCTGAGAAAGGCTATCATTTTGAGACCAAAGAATACTGTCCGACCAATTTAGGACTACAGGAAATCGCAGCCAACCTCAAATCTCAGGTAACGCTTCTAAAGTATTTCTGTATCAGATACAGGTGCTGATTTTTGCTTCGGGTTGATATGAAATTTTTTAATTATTTTTCATCCACAGGTGGAAAATGGTACAAATCCCCCATGGCAGACGTATTTGAACGAAGGTTTGGATGCCCTGTGTACGCAATCCGAGCATGATTTCAAAGCGCCACCACCAGAGTCAGATAAATTGTATATGGCAATCGGTGACAGAGATGTCATCGAAGTGGCTCATCCAGCTGCACCCCAGGATTCAAGCAAAAAGAGGTAAGTGAATATTCAGTTATACGAATAAGTTGATGAACACCTGTAAGTGGATCGTTAGCTAATTTTTAATTAATTTAAGAATGGATGGCTGCCCACGTATACACTTGGCACCTGTTGCATCCGGTCGTCAAATCGCCAGGGACGATCAGCTGCGACAGAAGTTTGCCACGAGGTTTGGCGCCCTGGCCTTCGATGCCGAGATGGACGCTGTCGTCGAGAGTATCCTGGGTAACTGTCGTGATAGCTTTGCCGTAGTACGCGGTATTTCTGATTACAAAGATGGTTCCCGGGCAAAGGAATGGCAACCGTACGCATCATTGGCAGCCGCCAGTGTAGTCAAAGCCATAATTTGCGCTATGGACGCGCCAACGAATGTTTAAGTAGCTAAGTAACCAATGAATGACTTGGTTCGAGTCATTGTCCGGAATCACTATGCAATACAACAACCGGACAATGATTTTTCGACTGACTGAAACGAGGTAAAGGAACCAAATGCATTTGGTTTGCATTGAATGATGATAATGAATCAATGATGTCATTCTATTGACTCTAGAAATTTAGGTGATTATAGGTAGACCTACGACTGGTCCTTCTTGATAATTAATATAGGATATCATTATCGAGCCAATGATTTATTTATTATAGAATTTCACGTATAAGTGATAGAGTTATATTCTCGGTTCTGTACGTTCTCTAAGGATGTGCCATTTTGAAAAAATTTACTTCGTGTCTATTTACAACTTGGATATCGCAATACCTGATGTCAATGCAATTCTTTTTATACGATTCCTTTTTGCCTTTATACCGTTTCTTACCGATTTTCACGAATTTTACATAAATACAAAAAAAAAACAGTATACTTTTAGCGTAATAGATGATCGATAATTATGCTCGGTATACGATTACGTGCCGCTGCGATTCAGATCCAATAATACGTAATTGATAATCAATATCAAAATATAGAAAACAAAGGGGCCTATGGCAGAGTATAGGAATTATGGTGTGCTAGGTAAATAATAGTAGTCAGGGGTTTCTAAGTCATACTTGCGAGTAACGGGAACTAGTGAACCCTGATAGCTCTTTGGGAAGCGTAGAGACTGTAGGACTTTACAAATTTGAAAAAAGAAAGCAGATGTTTTAACTATAATAGAAACCAATAGACGTGATAGGCAAATAAAATAGATGAAGTATAATAGCATTGATCGAATCACAATGAAATTGTCGTTAAACTATTTACATTAACTATTAAAATCTTTATCGATGAGTATCACGATGAAAATCATTGCGATACTTGACAAGAGTGCGAGACTATTTAATGAATTATTACGTAGCGATTCCGATATGATGAAATCATCTCCAAGCACGAACAATAGTTTTTATTCTAAATGATATATACGCGTATCCGATGGTACGTCTTATCAATGATCAGCGTTACGGTTATCAATATACGTGCCAATGTGTTCATGAATAAAAGAAATTATATATATGAAATTGACACTGCCCGCTGTAAAGATGCGAAGTGAAACATTGGAAGATGGAGAAACTAACCTCAACTTTCGAGACAGAAGAATTATCGCGAGCCGCTCCATGAACTTTATTCAAATCAATTCAGTTATTATAGGACCGTTACGTTTTAATGATACTTCCATCCACGCACTTCCTGAGCTTTCAAACTATTATATTATAAGGCACAGAGTAGAACGTCGATACTAATAGGCACTGCAATTAGAGCAAGAAATACAGATTCTAAATTGCTATACAGAGATACTTTATTATTTTTTTGTTTTCAAGAATACTGCGCAGAGAATGATTCTATTGGTTACGTTGTGAGAGTCAAAAAGAAGTCAGGGCACAAATATTTGACAAGTGCCTAGAACGTTTTCTGCGTCGCGTTCTCTCCGATATAATTCAGTATCCGTATAATATATTTTGTAGACAATAGAGTTTGATATTTTAATATATTTCGAAAGTAGCGACAATCCTTTAATTTAATGTTCGATACCAATAGGAATTCAAATGATATGTATGGGTAAACTGTTTGATTGGATTGTCGCTGTTTTTAATCTACAGATTTGTATTTATTTATTTATTTTTTCTTTCTTTCTTTCTTTGTTGGTCTTATCGATCTTTTATTACTTTTCTGACTATCGATAATTAACCGAATGAAAATTCCTTGTGGAATTTATAGGTAACGATGAGAGTCACTTGTTGTCTAGATGCACAATATTCAAATTCTAAGAAACATAGAGAGTAATTATCAATTATACACAGAAGAATGCTATTATATACGATATATTATAATAGATTATATTATATTGCATTAGAATATTAAATTCTACCTACCTGATGAGAGATTCCTACTTGAGGCCTAACATTAATTATACTTTAAGTATATTTGCGTTTATACGAAGCTTTGGTATGGAGCTTTAGATTGTGCACTTGCATTTAGCCTAATTATTGGCATTATTGAGTATCGTGCTTTCGACGCTAGTCGCACTATTGTGTTTTATATTTTCAATCATTGATTCGATATTCACAAAATCGAACTATACATGAATTCAATTAAGTTTTGGTTTTTCGAAATTTCAATTTTCAAAATCATAAAAATCAAGAAATATTGATTTTCTCTCTTTACAATTTTGCCAGTCGTTTCCGCCAATTGCTTTGGCATTAATTTTACAGTCTTCCAGTGGACCAAGCAATTATTATTATTATTCGCCTAAAAAAATGCTGGACAGTGCTTTCGAAGCAGTTCAGGTCGTGAATCCTGAAAATTTGAGCTTAAAGAAAAAAAAAAGAGTTTTGTTTTATGTGCTCACGAAGAACGTGTTTAACAGTATTGTTTCGATTTGATTACAGTTCCAAAATAGTGTAGTATTATAGTACTTAGTATGAAATAATTGTAGTCACTTCACACGTGTCACTTAATGAAAAGATATAGTTCACAATAATATATTTCAGTCGATGCGCAAGAGAGCAATGAAAAAATAGGAAATAGATGAAACATCAGAAACTACTGAGATCTTATTCAATTGTACTGTTTATACATGATAAGAGTTTTTTTTTTAATTGCGACATTATAATCTCTTTACTATGTGTCATAACTTTCTTTGAAAATAAATATTTCAGGACAGGTACAGACTTTGAATTTTTTTTGGCCACAATTCTCATCCGCTTTTCACCATTTTGATCTTTATACATTATTCTTTTTGTAATGTCCAAACCATGGCCTGATCTTTCCAATATTCCTCTGATTTGCATTAATTGTTTTTATGCCTCCAAAATGTTTTTCTTTTTTGACAAGTGCATCTTGCATCCTTTTTACTGATTCTTCATCAGATTTTCTGAGAGCTTCAGTTGGTTCAGCTTTTAGTTGCGTGTTCGTACAAAGATTCATTGGTCCATTTGTCATGTGACACAATTGTAATTTCTTTTGCTGCCAATCATTCTGTATCCTATGTTCTGCGACGTATGTCCTATTTGATTGCATTTGATCTGTTTTTTTTTTAACAATTATTTTTCAGGTACTTCAGATTTTTCGATAAATAAAATTGTATCCTTACCTTCCACTGCTCCTTGTCTGAAAGTCGGATATTCGTCTTTTCTGGTTTTATTAAAATGCATCTTTGACATTTTCACAGGTGATCCATACACAATTGGTATGGCAGTTGGATCTGCTGTACTGAACTTCATCAATCCAGGTGGTGACATAACAGAACAATGACAATAAGGAATTGTTCTAGCAGGAACTGGAATTGTGGACTTATTATAATTTGAACAGTGGAAGTGACGTCTATTTTTGCAATTGAACTCATTAGCTGGATCTGTAAACGTTATCAGTACATTCTCATATACATAATTGCTGAAAGTAAAAGATTTCGTCCTACTGTTTCTAAATGTCATCAAGTTTTCTCTGTGAATACCGCGCGTCCTCTGGGCAATTGTCAATTCCTGTAATTGCCTAATTGCTGCAGTCAGCATCGCACGATCTCTTATCCTTTTTAATTCTTGATTTTTGTCACGTTCTTCCTCTTCCTTCAATTGCTTCTTTCGACGTTCCTCCAAAGTCGACAACCACGCCAGATCTATTTGATGAAGTTCCTCATCTTTTTCATCCTTGACCTTTCTCTCAACTTTCTCCTTAACGAATAGCACGTGTCGTTCTGCTGCCTCCTTTTCCAAAATTTCCACACTTTCCAGCACACGTGCTATTGCGACTTCCATTTCGAGCACCTGGACAAACAGCTCTGCAGGAGTGTCAAGAAATTTAAAAATACATTTCTTCTTTCTAATTCACCTTATCGCTCTGCTGATTCGTCGCAGCTTCAAGCCTTGAGAATTTCACTGTGGACTCGTTATAAAGCTTAAGCATGTCGTTTATCTGGATTCTTTGTCTTTTCAATTCATTTATTATGACATGACACACATAAGAATTTTCTTTTATCGAATCGATAAAGACTTTTTTATCTTCGACTGTTGGAGTGTATACACACATATCTCTCCCGTTTACTTTGTTAATTACCGAATCAACCTTATAATAAAAATGAAAAAACGAAATTCAAGCGGTTCTAATTTTTTGTATGTGTTATCAGTTAGGCTATTTTACCTTCTTCAGCTCGTCCACTATAAGATACAGTGCACGTATCACTTTGCATGTACACTCATCCGTACATATATCTTTATTTGTCTCCTCTTGGGGTTCAGCTATCTCAGACTCTTCAGTAACAGTTATCAATTGTTCCTTTGTTTGCTATAAAGAGAATATAAATTTTTACAATTTATCTGAACATTCTGCTTAACTTTCAATCATTATCTGTTACTTTACTTTTTCCAGTAGAGGCGCTACTGCGTCTTTTGTATTTAATACCCCAATATTTTCAACTGCCACCAATGGATCTTCATACTCTGGATTACCAAGAATTTGCGCATTATTGGCAAAATTTCTAAATGGATCTGACGAACTTTCTATTCTGGAACGAAGCTCCTCGTCATACAAAATGGATTCTTGTCGGGAAGCACGAGTATTCACGTTATTATCTTTAAGTGAATTTTCTAACTTAATAACAGATTCTGCAGTCGTCATCCTGACAATTTTTCCCAGATAAGGTTAAACACTACTTTTATTCAATTCTCTGCAAAATGTCGCGTTTATAAACATTTTAGATTTATTATATCATGATAAGAGACATGGTTAATTATAAAAAGTTGACAGTCGTGTTAGCTAACACGATTCTATATATCACTTATGTTATTATTTATTTGAGGCTTTGCGCTAATTCATTTTTTATGGCATTGAGTTCAGCCTGTGCTACTTTCGCTTTGTCTATCCAATAATTTGTATTGCACCTATGACGATCACGACGTAATTTTTCACGCCAGTTTCTCTTAGCCAAGCAGTGATCTTTGGTCTGTCCTTTCAAAGCATAGAATTCGTAAATATTATGCTTGTCAAAGGGTGGTTCATTCGATTGCCATCCATCCCTTACAGTTTCAAGGTACTTGATCTGTTCTTCTATTTTCTCCCAATCATCCATTTCTATGATCTTGTGACGCCATTGCTCTTGAACTTCTTTCTGTTCCTGGATACATTTCATTAATGAATGTATTTAATTATTTAACAGAAGAATTACTCGTATTCTGACTAAGGCAGGCTCATCATCATCCAGTCGAATTGAAAATGTATCCAAAGTTGGTAATTTGACTTGATCCAAACAATTTTGACACCAGACTTCTCGCTCCTTCAGAAACTTCATTTGCAATTGTTTCTCTTTAAGGCTACTCAGCATTTGTCGCCATTCTAACCTTTGACATTGCAGCTCGTGCACTATCATCTCGAAGATCTAATGATATAAGTATGAAAGAGAGATCTGGAAAACATTAGCGACCGTAAGATCTGACCTGTCCGACTTCGACATCAGGACCATTCGCAAGATCCGTAAATTTGTCTTCTTTGCGAATTTGACAATCGCACTGCAAATCCTGTGTAATATTTTCGTTTTGCTGTACAACTGTATTAGAGCATCCTTTTCCTTTATTTCCTAATAGACAGATCCTTAAAGATTTTAGGATTAGCCTTAACCACTTTGATACAGATTGTCCTTTATTAAATTGATTATTTTTCGTCATTTTTTTTTACTTTCTGACACCGAAACAAAGAATTCTAGAGAATTTTGACAAAATAGTGCTTTGTCAAGTATCTAGTGTATTAAACATCAGTCATCAATGTCTTTAAGTCATATATACAGAGAGAAATAAATAGCAGAATATGATTTGACTACGTACAATCCAAATTCAAAATAGGGGTTAAAGCAATTAACTCTGGCGGTTCTAATAATAGGAATAGGAGCAGTCGAGATAAATAAAAATATTATAAATGATCATAATCCCAGTTAAGGAAGTTCAACGTGTGCCACGCTTATCTACTATTGTCACATCTTATTTTTATTTTATTGTGCGAAATTGATACTTAACTTAAACGTCTATTATTCAAGCCTTATATATATATTTATTTATACATTTTAACGTTCATGGATAAAATTTATATTCTTCATTAAATACACCAGTACATACTCGTTTGATTTAAGTTGTCCTAAAAGAAGGTCCTACTTTTTATTTTAACCCCTCAAGTACTAAAGCCTCTGCGCCGCGTCGCTTCCCACTGCCTGGAACAGTCTGGGAGACAAAATACACTAATTTTGGTCGCACATGACTATAAAACGAATGAGGAGAAAAATGTGAAAGTTCATCATGTCGATGTGGTGTATATATTTAAGATTCAGGATAAGTTATTAGTTTTGTCGTACCGATAAAACTTTAGAAGATACAACAATGATGTTGTTGCATCAAATCGTACCGTAAATATACGTCGCTGGGCGGATAGGACAGAAATTCCGCAACGTGTGTTTACCGCGCTGGTACATGAGGGATTAACTATTTTTATGAATTTCTTGATATTCCTTTTCTGGTTTAGATTTGAGTTTCTGCAGTTCCTCGCCATTTTCTTGGTCCGTTTGTCCATAACTGTTCCACGGTTGTTCATCGGAAACGCCAAAGAACATAAAAGCAATGCAACTAACCCAGAGATTGGCGGCAGCTATGATAAAGACAAAACGCCATTGCTCGATGGTTTGCTAAAAAAAAAAAGGAAATGATCATTACTGTAACAAAATTATTGTAAAAACTTATTAGAATCAAAGACCGATACACTCACGTTATTATTAGTAAGGATTCCAACAATCATTGGCGATAACAATCCTGAAACTAATGTGATTAGTCCACAGATTCCAACAATAACGCTGGCGTAATTAGGACTGAGATCAACAAAACTAGCAAATGGTCCAGCAGAAATGGCACCATTAAAAGTTATGCCAGCCATCATTAAGATCACAGCCATAATCGGTTTGCATCCACTAAAACCAAGACCCAGGGTCAATAAACCCTGAGCACCGGTGCACATGAAAGTTGCCAGTTTTCTAACATTTGTTACGGTCATTCTTTTAGTGCGCAGGAGCCAATCACAGAAAACTGAAAAGAAGTAAGCAAAGACCATCCTTGTTATATGTGGTAGACCAGAAAGGAAACCAGTCTGAAAAGAAAGAATAAAAATAATCAAATAGATTTGACATAACAGTCAATGAAAAATAATAATAAGTAATATGATTTTTCATACAGTATGAATGTTCCACCCATGAACATAATTGAAGTAAGACGGAGCCTGAGTCATTAAAGTAAGAAAACCCCATGCACTACCCCATGTGGATATAATTAATATCCAAAGAGGTCTTGATTTCAGTATCGCTTTCCATGGAATCCGCTTCTCCTCACTATTTATAGATCCCGCCAGATTTTCAAGTATATAATTCTTCTCTTCTTCAGCAATTCTTGGATGCTGCCGAGGTGAATCGTAGACGAAGAAAATCCAGAAGATGTACCTGAAGACACATGAGATAAGACTGATGAAAAATTTTATAAAAAAATCATTAATAAGTATGAAACGTTATATCTTACCAGATAGTAGCGATCAATGACGTCACATAAAATACAGCTTCCCAGCCAAACCAGTCAATGACAGTTGCGCACATAGGATAAGTAATAGCAGTCCCTATGGAGCTACCTAAAAAGAAAATGAAAATGCAAGGATAAAAATATTTTTTTTTAATCTGTGTGCTCCAAAAATTCTTACCCAGATAAGCACTGAGGAATTTACTTCTCTCGTGAGATGGAATCCATTTGGCTGTCAAGTCGTGCATAGAAGGCCAAGAGAATCCCTAAATAAATAAATAATCAAGTTGTTACATTTTTTATTTGTCATTGAAGTATAACATTTGCTTTTTCAAGAGACTCGGTCGAGTCTCGCGCCAGATACAGGCAACCGGCTGTACACGGCCGCCGATAAATCTTACCGCAACAAGACCTTGTACGACACGTAAGAACATCAATGCATTGATGTGATATTTTGCTGCAAGAGGAACTAAATATCCAAGAAGTGCAGTGAACATATTCGCCATACCAAACACAAGCTTGGTACCATAACGACGTGCTAGGACTCCACCAGGAAGTTGAGTTAGCCAATGCAACCAGTAATATCCACCTAGTACAAGACCCTGTTGATACTCATTCCAAACAAACCGTGTTTCATGCTGTAACATAAATCAAGGGCGAAGCAAATTTTTAATTTATCTATTATTATAAAATCATACTCAATTATCATTACCGCTATATTCATAGGAGATACTGTTGTTGATTGTGGAGGCAGGGCGATGGTCACATTCTCAATTGAGGAAATATTGTTCGGCGTGCTGATATTGTTATAAGCAGCACATTGAATGGCGAATGCTGGATGGGGACGTGGTACTATCATAGCAACTATGGCAATGTTAAGGTTAATTCTCAACATATAGTTTATAGCGAAACCACAGAACACCATGCACCAGAGTACATTTCGGCATGAAATAAACTCCTTTACTGCAAAATACGATGATTATTTTTAAGATTAATATGGAATTTTTCAAACAATCGATCAATCATCAATTACTATTGCTATACGTGAACTGTTAGATTAAACGATTGTATCAATGATTCTGTAAATAAATTATACATTTTTCTTGTTTCTACGAATAATGCACTGTTTTTATATTAATGGTTATTTTAAAGCACCGTTTTTAGCGATAAGATTTATTTTATTCTGGAACGATAGGGCGACGAGATTTACTATGTAATGACTAGGTGGCAATGATGTCGATTGATCGACGTTTTATCAAGAAGTGAAAAACGTCAAAGCAAAGGGGGGAATCGATTAATCAAATTCCAACTTATTAATAGAATGATTGTTAGACTTTAATGAATCAATGACTGTTCTACAATGACTTATTGCTCTTAGGATACGACGCCGTGACTTTCCCTTTACATCGGAATTTTCCTCAAGAATTGACGTTCTTGCAGAATCGTCAATCTTCATTATTTTTGCCTTTTTTTTCGGTAAAAAAAATTCTCACGATACTTCTATAATTTTAAATGCTATTATCAATCCCACTACTATTTTCAAATGAAAATCTGTCGTTTGAGGAAAATTTGCAATCGGTATATAGACCTCGTATGTAGTTCATTCTGTGTTTTATGAAGAGAAGATATTCGTCAGAAATATTCATGGCGCATAAAAATGTAATTGTTTGTTCAATCCGGTGACAAGACGGTGCTACGTAATTGCTTGGCGCGAGACATATACTAAACAAACGAAAATTAATATTTATCATACTTTTATATCGTTTACTTATAAGAACGTAATAATACATTTTCACGAAAATGCAGTGCGCATAGGTTTGTGCAAGCTTCACTGTTGCTTGCATAAAACTTTTATCTGGAATAATAAACAAATAAAAAGTATGAGACGAATATAATTTTTTGGCGTGAAAGATACTTTTGCCAAAACTTTTGACGCGTTTCATTCCTTTATTTCAGAATTATTCCGAAAGAAAATGGCATTTCAGTCATTGTAAAATTTACAAAAGCCTGCGTGCGCTCGAATTCCATAAAGAAAATACATCAATTCTGTACAGTTTACGATTTTCGTAATTGGAAATTCAAGATGGCCGTCTGTACTCCCCAGTCATATTAATTACCATTAATTTTGTTATAAAGAAGTAATTCAAGATCAGTCCTCGACTTTTATTTCTTATGTCACTGAGTTGCAGGTAATTTCAGCTAGATTTCTTTATTACGAGCGATGCATTTACTCTTAAGCGTCAATGATTTTATTGACTGAATTGCACTGAAGGGCAGACGGTACAAGCTCACGTCAGGAATGTTAACTATTACGCAAATAATTCTCTCGCGGTGATACTGTAGGATAAAATTCTTCGTAGCTTATCATTTACATATTTGTCCTGCAGTAGAATAAAGATAAAATGATCCGAGACTTCGATATAGTAAAATTATTATATTTATAAAACTTTTTCAATTGATTTGGTCTTATCTCTTATCTAAATTTTTGCGAGATCGAGTAAAAAAGTTTTATAATTTTTATTCTAATCTCTATAGCATCTACACTCGTGATGACGTCTGTTTTATAATTAAATGGGGTAAATGAGTTTGAAGTTGATTATTAACCTAAAAGCAATATATACTTTCGACTTATTTTAAAATGTAAATGAGGAAGAATTGGCTTATCAATCAACTCGCAAACTGTTGACATTTCAGCAGCTAAGTATACATTATTATAGGTGGACTTTGGTTTATTATAGACAATTCCTATATTATCCTAAAAACTGAACAATAATTTTAACAAATTAAGAATTTTTAATTCGATCTGATATGGTTGCCTTATTTCGTAAATCGTATTGAGAAGCACAGAAAAAATGGAACGAATGAAAAAAAAAAAGATTTTTTTTACAAACATATGTGCTCGTTCGCTATAATATTTAATGCAAATTTTGGACGTCAGGGAGCGCTCTAGAGCTAAACAAATTATCCGAAAATTAGGAGGAAAATTAGTTACGACCGGGAATCAGGAAAGAGGGAAGCACTGTCCACTTCGTTACCGAATTCATTGACCGTCTTGGAATATATTTCAAAATTGCCGATGTAATAATTGAGATCGTGCTTTTTTTTTATCAGCGTTATTACGAAGAAGATAGAACGATACTAAAAGTTGTCAAACAAAGATTTTCGAACGCAGCCTTGATCGATCCTTATCTTATAGTTTAAGGGCAATTTTATAGGGAAGACCATCCGGAAGCCTGTAGCGTCACGTTTCAATATATACCTCAAAGCGTGGCGAACATAATATCATACTTTTATATTTCAGATCGTCTCTACATGTGAATATTGTTACCATTTTTTGTTATTTACAAAATCATAATATTTATTCAGCAAGACTTTAATGATCAATAAACTTTTATAACTCTAAGTCAGTTACAGAACCAAATTTATTGGTCAATACCTCTACCGCAGAATTGGTTCGAAATAATGTAAGTGTAATATTAAGGAGACTGCAGACGTCTTATTTATTATGCGAATAAAATGTTAACGAAAATCGTAAATACTGAATAAAATCGTATTCACTTTTGGCGGTAATTTCAAATTCGGCTCTCCTTAAACAAATTTTTCATAAACGTATTACAACGAATAGACCATTACGATACTTAAAATGAATTTTAGAACGGTCTAAGAAACTTCATTAACTTACCTTTAGCCATTCTTTAAAGTGTAACTATACTTTTCCCAGAGAGATCCAGCAGTATCGATTCTTTATATTTTGAAGGGACAAACCGAACATCAATTAGTCCAGATAATGTTCAATTTCCAGTTATATTACCGGTAAATATTTATATATATATACCAATAAGACGGACAAATTTCCATTGATGAAGATCGAGTCTTTTTAAGTTCACTTGTAACATTTGAGATTCAAATTCAGGATTTGATTGCCCTTTTTTTCCAACATGTTCCACGCTTATCCCATGTAACGTTTAAGTTTTGACAATTGACATGAACATAATTTTTTTATTGTATACCGTGGGTGCCGCCAATGTACGAATACCAAGACGAACACTCTACGACTGTTCTTCGGATTGATCAGTCAGTTCATAAACGTCTACGGAGAGATTCTATAGCCGCGACACGAGCCCACTTTATGCATATCGATAAAAGGCATCGTCTCTGCGTCGTTTGGGCCTTATCATTGGTAAACTTAAAAAAAATTCTTCTGATTTTTGTGTACTACAAGAAGGAAGGCGAGAGAGAGAGGGGAGAACGAATAGGAACTAGGATACTATCTCATAAAAAATGATAGCTGTGTTCTTCGTATGCAACTGTCTTTCAAATTTATAGTATGCGCAGAGCAAACAGAGTCGCATAATCGTAATGAAACATTGCTAAAATTAAAAGTAACGTGATTGTCGATTTTCAGCTTATTTCAGGTTACTACTATGTAAGTTGTAATTTCTCGCTCAAGCTCAGTAGTATATTAGCTTTATTTCAACAACAACAAAAAAACAGAAAAATTAATCCGACCCGAAATTTGTCGTGTTTTTCAAATTCACATCGAAATTTTCGGGTAGAATTATTCTTTCAGTTTTGAGTTCATTATCGTGAAAGTGGTATGAAAATGATTGTTAACCTTGCAGAATGTGCATTGAACTTTGTTTTGGGAAGGAATCTCTGTGAAAATCTAGTGATTTACGATTTTAGTTGATAGTTTATTCGCATAGTAAATAAGACATCCGGAGTCTCCTTAAACTTTCATCCGAAGCAAACACGTCTTTTAATAATTATATAGTAAAAACCATGTTCAATAGTAGCTATGTATATCAGTGACCTAAATATGACAATTGTGTTGATTGGGAAATTAGTTTAATTTATGAAATACACATGTTTTATACTTCGAATGTTCTCGAGTAGATACTCAAGGTATTCACAAAAGCTTAATATAGCTGATATTTATACTTTTAATAAGATCAATTACTCCTTTATTACATTCCAAAGATAGATTTTAGTTGCGGGTTGATTATTTTATGCCTTGCCACCCGGCGGACATACTTTCGGTGGCACAATTCAAAGTTCGTTAAATGTAACGAAATTATGTCAATAAATTTAATAAATAATCGTAGTTCAGTTACAGAATATATCCTAGGCTAAAGTTATTCTTACTTTCATTATGTTTGAGTAAGATTTAAATTTAAAATGACAGTTACAAGGACAACGATATCACATTTTTATGTTGCTCTTTTCTGGTCTAAGTTACATATCTGCTTATGTTATGTGTTTTCCAGGGTATAATACAATTTTGTTTACAGAAAAAACAAGCGTATACATTTTTTATAAATTGTTTGGTTTTTTTTCGGACTCGGACAAACTTCGTAATAACAAAAACATTGTATTAATATTTCAAAGGAGGATGACACGGATTTGTTGTGTAATTTTATAAATATCTATCATTTTTTTTATATCGTGTTTGATGTCACTTTTCAGGTTTACGTGAATTATTCTAGGCAAGGATGCACCTATATGATTACTCATGCCAAATGCACCAGCTGTACTTACCCTAGCAAAAAAATGGTTGTGTTGCAAGAAGCTGGTAATAACGCTTTCAGAAAACTTACTTTCAAACGCTTGAAAATTGAAGCGAGACTGCCAAAGGTTTTTACAAGAGTTTCCCAAATATTAAAATATGATCATATATGTTCAGACATGATTATAGCTAAATTACTAAAAATATTGAATTATATAAATATTCATTTTTAATGTATTTATTTTCGCTTGGAAATTTGTCATTTATTATTCATGTCTCGAGGTTGGCGTTGCTGACATTAAAACAAATCTATTATTTCTTCAAACTACGTTTCCCAGCCAACTTCTGGTTTCGAATAAGCGACCGGACAGACTAACACCTAATACGCACGTATGATTATCTACTACGCTATCGATTACTTGTGCAATTTTTCTAAGTAAATGCGATATTAGTTGCATCGGCCGCAAAAATAAAAAAATTACTTTTATCAATTATTTTAATTGCAATTTACTTTTATTGAAGAGTTTTTATTAAAGTTAAGTTGATTTAATTAAATTAAATTTATTAAGTAAATTAAAGTTTCTTTTTTTTCGGGGAAGGTTTAAGAAAGAGTTATACCAAAGGCTAGGAGCAAGTATTCATCGTCATCGGACGTAAGCACAATCATAGGCTATAAATACGAAAATACTGTGACGCTACATTTCAATATAAATTTGATTCTAACATGGAGCTACATAGATCTGTACACGTTGTATCAGCATAAAGTAGCCTTATGAAAAATAAAGAAGTTTATGTGTTATTTGCGCCATACAATGTTGTGTACCGCAACGCTAAAGTCATGTTGCATAGCCATGAGATAAACGAAGAACAAACAATGAATTTTCGAATGATATGTTTTATCGTAAGTGTTTTTTAACGACGCATTAGAAAAGGCCCAAAACCAGGATTCCATATAATTATGTGTAGATAACATCGTTTCCGACATTATTATTGGGTTGTTGTCTTTGCTAAAGCTCTGAGGATAACAGTCACGGTATAGACGTTATTCGTGTACACTGATAAGAACGGCCATCTAGAGGAACAGAACTCAGACGTCTTGTAATCTATCGAGTGCTAATTCTTTCAAAGTAATAAAAGACTTGTGCGATATTTTGAATAATTAATTGTCTACTCTCTACTCTATTCTACAATAATCCAACTACTCCTAGAATGCATGGATATTTCGTACCATTAAAAAAATTGGATAATCCAATACATACATATCTGGCGAAATGTCCTTCGTTTGTCATTTATAACTGTGATTTGAGTGCTTGGATTTCCTAAATACTATGGATGTGACTAATGATCTTTCGTAATGAAAAATTTTCCTTTTCCTCATCATTCACATGCATATACGTTATCGCGTCGTGATAAGACTGCAAAGATGGCCGATGCGGAATCTTTCAACAGGATAAAGTGCAGCAGGAAAAGTGCGCGATAGATGTCTATTTACATGTCATGTGAAATTCGCAACGCATTGATTATGGAAATAACTAGACAACAATCTAATTCTCGACATGATGACCAATCAATCAGCTATGCTTTCCAATCTAAGAAACTATACTGCTTTCTTAAAATTTTAACCTAAAGCGTCATTGGATACGTCAAACCAAAACCCTTGACACAGTTTCGAAAATTACTGCAAAACATTTTACGAAACGTTCTAGTTCGCGACGAATTGTATCATCGTATCGCGTTCTTTTCATAAAGAATAATAAACAATAAACAAGCATCGCAATTTCTTTATATTTAATTATATATGCTTCACAAATTTCGGAATATTACTAAACACTCATTTATTTTTGCTCACGTAATTAGATTACTCTAGACTTCAGCAATGAGTAGATATTACCAAAATCATATCTCTCTCCCTCTCTCCCTCTCTCCCCAGGAAAAGATTAAAGCCACTAGACCGCAGATATAAAATCATAAAATGTATCATCGTAAGCTCCGTTTTCGTCGATCATCCAACTCTCTAAAGTTCGAGGTCTCAATTATATTATTATTATAAACTGATATATTCACAGCTCTATCATCGCAAATAATGCAATGACGCGAATCAATTCTAAAGAAAAATTCGAATAAATTTTTCTTAACTCAGTGAATTTCAGGAAATCGATTGTTCTTACAAAATATTAATCTGCCTTAAGGGTTAAGTTTTAAGTTAGCCCAAGTTATTTCATTAAATAAGATGCATATAGTATTCCCCTATTATCGATTATCGATAACACAGCAATTGTACTAGTTGAAAGCATCTGTATCTCCCGTTTTGTTTCTTGTCTTCGTCGTTTTACTAAGAGTATACATTTATTATCTATTCACACTCTCGTAGCGGCTGATAGCACAGAAAAGAGGAACATTCCCCTGCAATGCATTTTATGGCACAATGTATTTACCCTCCCGTTTACTGTACGAACTTGCGTCACGAACGCACTTCATATTCTTAGAGTTGCGCACTGATTACTAAATATAAATAATATAGTTCAGTTATACTAATTGTAAGGATACAAATAATTAAACGATGTTGTACCAATGCGTGCTAAAATTGATTAATTTTATGTTGCGAATTAGCTTAACTTAATTAGGTTTGATATATTATATCGTTCATGACATTTAGGTGTCCATGCGATCAAAGCATTACGCTATTTAATCAGTGTGTAATTCATCTCAATAATTATTTTAAAAAATGTGAATTTCAAGCCGAGAGTTATCTGACTTAAATTCTTTTTGTGATTCTTTGCGTAGAATTCTGTAATAATTTTGCGTATATACGAGATTTGATAAATATTGTACAGACTTCTTTAAGAACTGAAATCACGTCGGTAGGTCTATCGTTCTATTTATGAAAACAACATGTTTTCTCATTAGCTGTCTCTTCCTTCGATTGACCGGATACATGTTTATATTATAGAAAAATAATATATTTACATTAACAGATTATATTATTATTATACACTACAGTATAATAATTGATAAAAAATAGGAGATTTGATCTAGGGATTTTTTTTATATTAGTTTCATCGTCCCCGTTTTTCTAATCACGTCAAGTGCATAAAACTATATTGAGTGAATAAGAACGTCGAGACTCGATAATGACATCACGGTTGCCATACAAATCGATACTCGATCGATTTCATTCATTTTTATATTGATTCATTGAATAAGAATATATTCAATGTTTGTTGTCTGTTAATAGAAAATAGTAATTCTGAATGCGTAATGTAGTCGAATGAATTGATGATTACTTGGTTTATTGATTTTCAAAATTGAATTCGTACAAGTGAATTAATTGAATCGAATCGAATCGATACAGAGTTGAAGATGATTCAATCCTCGCGATATCTTGCGACGTTTTCGCTCGCGTTTGCAGTATATGATATATCTATAGTTTCTTGGTGTTGATTACTTTCACCAGGAAGATGACCCTGAAGAAGCTGCTTGATGCAATCTTGAGTCGTTTTGCAAACTCGTGCGAAGTAGACGAAACGATAAGGTATTGATGAATTCCAGCTAATTTTGAGTGATTTTCGATTTTTAAAAATCCGCAGTATTTTTTCATATATTTTTTTCAAATCCACTTTTAAATTATACTCCTTACCGGGTAATTCCACTCTATGCAAACTATCTATTCAAAGTAATAAGAGTCGTTGAATAAAGATAATTGAATAAAAAATTTCATATCAGCTTATTTTGAATTAATAACTTAATTACAGTTATCAATCTGATGATTGGATCAACGTGCTCTATTGAGACTGTTCTGGAAGTATATACAATATGTATCATACTAAGGCGTAAAAATAAGGTCAGTAATAATTAGTTTAAATTGTAGCGTGACATTTAAAGTCCATTGCTGTATTTCACAGAAGAGATTATCTTTCACTCCTTTTCTAATTTATACCGAACCATATATTATATTGCTATAATAAATAAAAACTCGTTACTGCTCAGATTTCCTAAATTAAGTAAAACAAGATTTCTTGTTTTTAATGTCAGCCTGAATGTTCATAGCAGACATATAATTATCGATGAAACTGCATGCTACAAGTACCGCAGGTAAAGTTCCTTGGCCCCAGGGCTAAATTACTCAGTCTACTAATTAGTGCAGTAAACCACCTATGATAACCGAGGACTTTCACCATAAAATTGTATCCAAGAAGTTATAATAATTCTGTATAGAGGCGCGTGCCTTTACGATAACTACAATAAAACTCTATAATATCTCCTCCTTCAAAGCAAATCAAAATATTGCGCCATGCGAATAATCTCAATAAATTAAAACAATCGGTTAGTGAATCTACGTCATACCATATGTCATTAAGATAGCGAGGGGTATTTACAATGAGTTTCACTTATGGGAGTACATCACTTATGGGAGCTTAGATAATTTTGAAAAATACATACATACACATATCTTTTTCTTTTGGTGGCAGTCATCGATCTTATGACATCGCATTCCCCTGATTTCGTCAGAAGGCAAAATGGTTTTCTAGAAAGAATTGATTCGTATTTACAACCATATGTATATTAAACAGCCGTGAGTGCCGTTTGGGGGAAGGCGGGATAGAACTTTAATGCACTGCATAAGCCCGTCAGTGAACAGTCTTTACTGAAACGTTGACCAAGGCAGTTCGGAACAAGTTTCTCAATTGTCTACGAGTATAGTAACAGTGCAATTAATTATCATTAACAAAAGCTCTCGCATTACCAGACTTAAAAAGTAGAAAAGTATTAGAACGTACATAAGAGCTTTTTATAATATTTACTATAGAATATCACTGGTACGTTTTTTATATTTAAAGGAATTGTCCTTCTTATTTTTTCTTAATAATTATTTACCATCTTTACCAAGTATCTTTACCATACGTCTGTGTCCTTAGATTAAAGAATGCCGAGCACTAAAACCAGGGTTGCCATAATCGGTGCTGGAGTTTCTGGTTTAATAGCGGCACGACATGTGTCATCGAAACCAGAAAACTACAGTTTGACGGTTTTCGAACAAACCGGTCAGGTAGGGGGTACTTGGGTCTACACTGATGAAACAGAGGTCGATAGACATGGACTTCCGGTACACAGTAGCATGTATAAGTATCTTCGGTAAGTCTTAAAAAACTGTAAGAAATATTTTAATAAGATTTAACACAATTTTTGCATGACTTTCTTCCCCTTGAATATTGATTCTTTGTTCATAGTTACTGTGACGAAAACCTATTTTTTGTATTTATATAAAATTTCTAAGTGGTTATTATATGTGCTTGTATGAAAACAATGTATACACTTCTTCTTCATCTTCTAGAAACGAATTACTTATCGTTAGTTAGATAAATGTAGTCTTTTATGTATATGCGCTATCAATTCTTTTTCAATAGAAACGGCACCGGCCAGTCGACACGTGGTGATAAACATGACCGATAATATGCCCATACGATTTGAGTAATAAACAAGCCACGAAAGGGCAAAGAGATCCGAGAAATTTACGAATCTGTCGGCTGATAATGATTACCAATAATTACACAGTTTATGAGTTATCGTAAAGTGTAAACCCATAAATGATGTGGGTCGACCTCGTTCAATATTTGTATAATATTAACATTTTGACTGGACGACTGATTTTAGTATTAGTATTGAATACTCAGAATCAGAATTTGTACGTTGCTCGTATAACAAATAAGAAATATGTATTAACTTAGTACTCATAATTCTTTCGGCAGCACCAATCTTCCCAAGGAAATTATGCAAATTCCGGATTTCCCGTTTGCAGATCAAGATGGTCCATCTTTTGTTCATCACAGCGTGATTCGCAACTATCTCTTGGATTATGCAAAACATTTCAATCTCTATCCTCATATTAAGGTAGTTTCAACATGCCTTGAACTATAATGATTAAGATGTTATTAAATTAATATATGAACATATATTTTAGTTGAATACTTTGGTGAAATGCGTGGAACCTGAGACTCTTTCTACAGGACAAGTTATTTGGACAGTAACTTCCTTGGACCTGGAGACCAAGGTAGAAACCAGGAAAGCCTTCGACGCGGTGGTCCTGTGCAACGGTCGCTACACCGTTGGTAACGTGCCTCGCATCAATGGCATTGAGACTTTCCAGGGTAACTGTATTCATAGTCATCAGTATAGGACTCCTAATCAGTATACAGGAAAAAAGGTCTGCATCCTGGGAGCATCTTGGTCAGGAATTGATATAGCCATGGAAGTGTCAAATAATGCTGAGAAGGTAATTGTAATCATTTTTGTAATACAGATTTGAGTAACCATCATAGTACTTGTTATTAAGGGTAAGAAACCCTCACTATCGTACACTACTTTCTTATCCTCAGGAATTTTATAAAACGTAAACAACCTTGCAGATTTACCTGAGTCACAACTTGTCTCAGCCTCTAACAGCTAAAATGTCAAACTGCGTACAACAGAAACCTGGTATCAAGGAGATTAAGGGTAACACCTTCATCTTCCAGGACAATTCAACGGCAGAAGTGGATGCATTCATATATTGCACCGGTAAAAAGACTTAGCGAACTCCATTATTAAATAAATGATTGAGGTACCATAAGTACGTCTATGGGAAGATCAACTTTTCTTTTATATTATATACAAATTTTGATGAATCTTTTTCCTTCACAGGATACAGATTCAGTTTTCCTTTTATGTCGGACAAAGTACAGATACGTATATTTGACTATCACATTGAACCAATATACAAACATCTGATTCATATGGATATGCCGAACCTGTTTGTAATGGGGCTACCTAACATGGTAATTCCATTCCCACTGTTCCACCTCCAGGCACAGTACATTGTTGCCATCCTGGACGGGCGTGTAAAATTACCTACAGAGCAGCAAATGCATGAGGAATGTGAACTGGAAAGGAAAGCACTGTTGGACATGGGAATTCCTGTAAGTATTAACATTTTCTCAAATCTTTCTTGCATTTAGTATAACATTTTCTACCTTTTCCATTTATAGAAAAAAGAGATTACCAAAATGAATGATAGGCAATGGCTTTATTACGAAGAGCTGGCCAATGCTGCAGGTACATCAACTCTGCCACCGGTGATCAGGAAGATCTATGAGCATTCAAATATGATGCGAGAACAAAATTTTATTACCTATAAAAATCTACAGTATCGTATTGTTGACAGGGAAAACTTCACTTTTAGTTGTTGTAAACTTTGTTAGGGCTTAAAAGGAAAATTAAATGTAAAAAGCGATAAGAGTCCTTATATTTCAAAGTACTATGTACTTTGTATTAGTATATAACGAAAAACTTCATTTAAATGTATATGCTAGTCAGCACCTTTGGCTTACATCGTGCCTGACGATAATTAAGAATAATTGATTGGGAAAACAATTAAAATATGATTATACAATCTCATTTAATTGAGATTATCGAAAAGCACGAAAATTATATTATCAAATAAGATAAAATATTTGCGGGCGATTATTATTAATCTACATTTAGATCGTCGCGCATTGGGTAAAAAGAAAGAGAACCATTAACCATTTCCTTCCTTCCTTTTCTTGTGGCTGACTCCTCTAATGAGGAGATGTGCCAGTAATTGGTCCTAAACCATTAACCATTTCAAATCACCATTTCTTCCTATATGTATGTCCCTTTTCCTGGGTGGCATTTTGGCAGCCCGGGGTGAGACCAAACTTTTAATTACTTTAAGTGCATTCTTCTTTTTATTATAAATCTATTTTGTTTTAATTATTTTAATTGAAAGAATAAGGTAAAAATGTTTCGCGGTTATAAGTAATTTATTATAACGATTCCCGTAATACTAAATTAGAAATTCGCTACGTTTTCAACTATATTGCGTATAATTTTATTCTGCGATAATTCTCAGTGTGAGTGTAACATTACGCGAAAATGCTAAAGTACGGAAAACCGAAATTCAATCAATATAAAGATGAAAACAAAATATTGATCAAATAAGAATTACATAGTGCAATCTAAGGGGGGATGCGATGCAGAAACCATGTTCATAACTTTTTTTATTCAAAAATCTAACACGTTTTTATTATGAATCTATTTTCCTTGTGCATTTCCGTTACATCAGATATTGAGAAACATTGGATAATCACTAAGAAATATTCCAATAATCCATTAAAAAAATCAGACGCTTGCAATATTAGTCTTTGCGACAGTTATGTCAGCATAGCAAAGGTCCATGTGCCAATTGTTAAAAAAATAATAGTATAATGAGTACAGATTGTAGAAAGTTTTGTTACCAAGCTGAAAAAGTTATATTTAATTTGTTATTCACAAGTGAATTGTCTAAACGATTGTAATGAGTGACTGATTAATGATACGAATCTCGTATTAGGCGTTAAATGTTCTTACATTGAAAGACATCAAATATAATCTTATCAACCGAGGTTTGTCGTTTAAACAATTAAATTGTTAATAACAAATAAAATAGAACTTTTTCAGCTTGATCAACATCTTCTGCAAACTATATCGTCAGTACTGTTATTTTTTAAATAGCTACTTCGTGGATTGCTAAACAAGCATAGCGAGTCGAGCCAAGCGTCTAGGCTGGCTTAGCTCTTCGCCAGCAAATTTGGCTACATATACAGGGTGTCCCAAAATTCGATGATAATCTCGACGTAGCGATAATCTGGGGCAACAGCAGGTTACGAAAATGACCTTCCTTTTGTTC
>JARPRG010000321.1:3145664-3181369 GCA_031001745.1 Hartigia nigra | reverse complement strand
GTTTTTCGCGTCTAAACTGAGAAGAGCCGCCAGCCGTATCGCATAACGAAGCGGGCTCATCAAAAATTTTGTTAAATCATTTAAAAACGAAGGAGAAAAATGAAAAATACGTTTCCTCGTTTGTGACGTCACGCGATATATATATACAGCTAAACGAACTGAACAGCAGCCTTAAAACTATCCTCATGACGTAGTCGCTATAGCGGGCTGATAGATTCCTATGAATTTCTAATTGCAGAAAAAAAATGAGAAAAAAATTCCCACCCTGTTACTCGTGTCCTAAATATATTTTATTCAAAATTCACTATACCAAACGTTTGTTCAATCTAAACTGTGCTAAATTCTAGATAGATATTGTTTATTAATGTGTATAAACTGTCTAACGTTGCTCGAAGATAAGAATGCCTAAGAACTACGTTGTAATGAGCAAAAAATGATATATACGTACGTAAATACTTATGAGTAACGACCACACATATTCATAGTATTATATGCCCATGTTATTTTCTGCGTCTATATTGGCTTCTTTTTTTTCCCCTTTTTACTTTATTCGTTCAAATAACCTGAAATCCAAAAACGTACAATAATATAGTACACAGATATATAATAACATTGTGAAAAGTAATAAATGCATAATGAAAAACACAAAACAGTATCCTACCTAATGTCAGCGAGGGTCCTCCGTGTGGCTTTCCTGAAAATTCAACCAGGACTGCTCGACGACCGTAGCAACTCTTTTCTCATATTCGCGCTTATTTTCTTGATACAACTGAGCCGCAAGAGAATTCGCTGGGGAGTTCGGATTTGGCTCATCCAAAAGAGACTGAAACACATTTGCAATTCATTTATTTAATTCGTCACAAAAGAAAAGTGTTCTCGGTAGCACCTGGGCATTAGCGATACGCATCACATGGTTAATTAAAAATCATACCCACTCGATAGCGATCATACGTGACAAAGTGGAGACGAGTACGCAATTAATAATGAAAATATAAACTGAAGTTATGTATTTTTATTACATGTATATATATATATATCTTGTATGTGTATATATATATATATGTATTTATATCGATAAATTTAGGTACTATACGAAGTACTAAAATTAAATCAAAGTACAAGACTGCGCTTGCCATAAAGGGAGTTGCTTGTAGCACAGAAACAAGAAAACTATGTTATAATAATAATCCTAATATTAAATATTTCTAATTTCGCATATAGTTTCTCTTCATCACTCATCGTCACTTCCTCCTCCTTCTCAACCCTGTTCCATTCCTTCTCACACTTTCACATTTATTTTCGTTCCTCCTCTTATTCATTCTCTTCCTCCTTCTCTTTTCGAATATCGAATAAATAAATACACAATTTTATAATAATTTATTATACAACATTGTAAAAATTCGGTCTAATGTTGGACATTATGGTAGTTGAATGGAGGTTCCTTCTTTTTTTTTTTTAAGGGAGTGACATGCTAAGTGTTGGCATTAGCTGCATGGTAAGGCTGCACGTTCTCCTCGTGTCTGATGGTTGTCTGATCGATGCTGCGACAGCGGCGAACACACCTGCCACTAATCCACGAAACTCTGCTCCACGCAAGCCTTCACTCGCTTCTCGTACTCGCGTCGATTCTCTTTGTACAGTTGTGCTGCCATAGAATTGGCAGGTGAATTCGGGTTCGGGTCACTTAACAGCGACTGCAACCACATAAGTCGTACTTGTTACATGTAATAGGTCCAACTGTTTTACTCCAATTTATACAAACGCACGCACGCACTCATTCTCTCTCTCTCTCTCTCTCGCTTGTTATATCTCTCTCGTCACTTTCTCGCTCTAAGTGTCCTTTCGCCAATTTACGTGTGAATCAATAAGCAACGCCTTGCCACCGTTAATATAAATGGCCACATCAAGAAAAACCGTCACATAAAATTTACAAGGTCATAGAAAACATATGAGCGATAAGACTTAAGACAGGGATCTTTTGATTTTTATATACAAGGCCAAAGGTATTATGTTTTTTCTTCGCCTTTCAACAAGTTAATTAGACTTTACTGAATTGCAACCGCTGTTAAGGCAAAAATAAATTTTGATTTGTATTTATCACTAGCGTAACTTATAGCGAAGCACATTCTCCCATCTAAGATAGACTAGTTTTTAATATATGATTTATTTAGGAAGGTATTCTCAGTGGGAGAATATCTTTCGCTTCGGTATTTACACAATTATCAAATGTCATTTGCTATGCTTCCCTATTTTCATATAGGAAATTTTAATCAGTGAAGTTCTCCGACGATGCTGATAGTGTGGCTTGGTTTAATAAAAAATTGTTATTGTCGCGTGGAATGTTTTATGTTATTGCTATGCGATATCCTCAATTGGCTCAAAACATTGGTAATGGCACAATCGGCTACTGCCGTCAGTTTAGAGACTAATGCTATGCAGTATTTTGAATTTTATCCAACAATTAAGTAATTTACTTCTAATGTTACATAGATACGACAACGATATAAGTTTTTTGATCCCGTCACGAAGAATGGAGCATATGTTAATGTAAGAATTAAACGCGAGCCATTTCGTAGAATGTAATTCGTCACATTCGCCATCGACATTTTGAACTGTATTTTCTATAGACCAAACGATTTATATATATACATTTTGGGGCTTACTGAAGAAGAATATACAGATCTATCCAAATTGAACATACCAGCTGAATTTATCTTGCGAAAAATTTCGAGTTTTCTATATTCAAAGTGTATGGTATGTGTTTTCAGTTAAATAGACCTGTATATTTATAATTTTTATCTATACATATATTCTATGCAATGCAGTGTGTAATATATATTTAATATTGGGATTAAAAGCCATATAAAAGATGAACAAATCGTTGTCAAAAATAATGTTAATTATGTTTTATACAACACTGGATGTATTATTTGACATAGGGATCATTGGTTTACTTTTCGAAGAAGGTAATTCAACATAGCCATGTTTCATCAAGCATTTGCATAACCACAGAAAGACAAAATAAACAATAATTATAATTACCTGTATGGATGTTAAAATAGCAGAAACGTCGTATGTTGGGCTCCAGCGGTTCTGTAATATGTCGAGACAGATTCCTCCGTCAGCATATACATTGGGGTGGAACATCTTACTGACAAATCTCACTGTCGGTGGTTTATTTGGATATTCTTCTGTGAACTCTATTGTTAGTTTGAAAGTACCATCCTCAAACGGAGTGTCGTGTGGTCTGTAATTATATAATTCACAAAATAAATTGTCTGAGATTTGAAAATAATAGTAATTTTCAAATTACATGAATTTTTCATTCTTGATAAGTAAAAAAATATAAAATTCTTTAACTCAAACCTACCCAAATATAACTGCATTCCATATCATGATATTATTGTCTGTTGGTGCACCGGACACTCCGGTAGGTGGATCTTCTTGTAACCTGTCAAAAAAAAAGCAGGATGCAATGTTTTATATTATAAATCTTAATTAAGAATTATTATTATTATAATATATAAAAAAAAATAACAAATAATATCTCTACCAGTTTCTACAACAACCATAACTTCCCCTAACTAAATTACTTTCTAAATGCCTAACGAAAAGAAACATAATTCTTATAGCGTGACGAACATTCTTTTCACAATTGAAAAAGACTTGTAATAAGATATAAGTAAGCAAATATTATATCCAGGAATCCGCACGATAGACTTATATCTTTGCATCGTACCAAATGTATTCAAAAAGAAAGTTGAACTCGTCAGTGAGTCATAGATATAAAGATTAACATAAGGTGAAAGATACAGCAGTTGTGTTTATCAGGCTTTATTAAATATCTTATCAGTCCTGTAGCCGAAAGTCATTGGTGAAGCATATGATATTAGAAAACAAATGACTGTACGGTTGAGACAGAGGAGACAATTGACCAGTACCACAGACTATCGCGTTTGGGCAGAGTCAAATATTTACGTGTGAACGAAAATAAGACGCGACTCGCTATTGCAGGCTTCTAATAATAACTTGGAAGCACGAGTCACGATGACGTTCGTGTGTAGGACAAAGATGTATAAGTGCGTTAATGTAGATATTCTTTTGAGAAAATCGTGAAATAATTAGATACGCGATAATAGTTAAAGGAGCAGATAGCTTAGTAAGGAATACGTGAGCTATGGTAATATTGCTGAAAATGACGTCTACCTCTTGAAGTCTCTCATGAGTCTCCTTCTTGCGGGAGTGGACATTCCTTACGAACGACTAGTTCGTTGCAAACTTGGTAAAACGTAGGATATGTAGCGTTTGTATTGGATGTTTCCGGAAGTCACTCGCACTAGTTTAATAGGTTCCTTAATGTCAGAAGGTTAATGAGCTCTGAATTATCTATAATTGCTTCTCGCGACCCAACTCTTCGTGCGAGCGAGCTACTTTTTGATCCTGGTACAGGATGCTGCTGCGTACGTCTTTGCCTGATGCCAGTACCCGAAGGTCGCCCTGTGTTGCGCTGCTTGCTGATACCGTTACACGTTGCCGTGAGCCTTTTCTTCCGCGTTAAGAGAATCACCTCCGAACAAAAAGTCAATCGTATCGCTAACGCTGAATTTTCACCCTCACGATTCAGGGCTATGCACCTTCACGAAAACGTATGGTAATGACTACTCGGAAAATATTCTCTCAGCGCACTGCCAAAACGAAGGACAGCTGGACATGAAGAAGCATCACGAACAGATGGGCTGTTTCGCGCATGACGTCAGAAATTTAAATCAACCAGCAGAGCCAATCGTTTTCAGGAACATTGGGCCACGATTTTCCATCCTTTGGCTCGGTTTACAATGAAACGATAGATTTATATTGCGTTTGGCTTTTATTTGCTATTCCTGTTAGATGCTCAATTGAAATTATATTCGTTTGCTTGGAATCGATGCTGTGTAGCTTCCAAACCAATAGAATTCTTTAGTTTATACGAAACAACTACATGAGAAGTCTACTTTTGGTTTACATGAATTTTACTTGGTAGGGAAAGAGAAATGCGTGATAATAGAACGAACCAATAGTAGAAAGCATTTCGTTCATTGGAAGCGCCATCACTAATACATTTCGTGTCAGTCTACCATTTGCATTTGGCAGTCTTATTTTAACCTTTCATCCATAACCTGAGGCCTTGGAGATAAACATAACATAGCAGCATATAGTGCATAACTCCAAAATATTCGAATAATCGAATTTACTATAATTAGGAATAATTAAAGACATAATGGTAAATGATCGTTTACCTCACTGTTGATTTCTTTCATAATACTTTTAATAATAGCTTTATATTTTGATACGTTCTAACCTAGAAACATTTTTCTCGTTCCTTCGTTTAGGACGTATTTCTGATGATCAGGAGAAAGAAAATGACAATATTTACTGATGCTAAAGATAATACATCTGTGCTGGAACTTAAAAAAATTATTGAAGGTGAGATGAAACATTTAATTATTTAAAAAATGGTTCCTTAGTTCTCATAAGGAGCTTTATGATTTTGTCAAAAATGTCAAGAAAGTGTTTTTAATTACTTTGCTTCCATACATTATGTTCTTATATTATTTTTTTCTTCTAGGTATATTAAAAATACCACCTGTTAATCAGCAACTATATAACAAAGACAATGTTTTGATGTCCGATATTAAATTTCTCTCTGACTATGGTCTTACATCAGCTACGGCCAAAGCGCAATCCCCTGCGTTGATAGGACTTGCCGTGCGTCAAGAGAATGGACAGTTTGAACCACTTGAAATGACTCCGTTTTCCCTACCTCCTGATCTTCCTGATGTGATGAAGTCTCAGGAAGCTAATGGACAAGAGCAATCTCCTTGAATCACGACGAATTACTGCGAATGAATCGACGATTAAGTATCGAATTCAATTCCTTAATAATCGTCATAACTCCAACAGGCATTGGAGAGTCCATGAATGAACGATGTGAATATTATATATATACAAGTTTGATACTGATATTAGAAACGCATTCCCTCTAATATTGGTGAACCCTTTTGTAGTTGAAATATTAGATAGTCCCAGTGGATCACATAGTCGATCCAAAAAAACGTCAAATACTTTGTACATTTAATTATCTGAACGGAGCCAATACAACCACATCCATGTCAATGTCTTGCACAATTGATACATTTTTCCAAAAAGAAGAAAAAAAAATCACCTAAATATATTCATATATTTCATTACAATACTTTATTAAATTAGAAAAGATCTTTAAAGAAACTTATGCTATGCTTTGAAATTTAACTATTCCTTTGGGAAACGAGTTTGCAATGAAAGATTTTTCTGTTTCTCCCTGAACACTGTAATCCATTTCATTGCCTGTTTTATTGCTTATCATCGCCAATTAACTCTGCAATATCCAAAGAAATTTGATTAATATAATTCTGCAAGTGCGCCCCCTCTTTCCTTGGGAAAAATATGTGAGGCTTTTGAGACTGGTTTAGTAATACTATTAATGTCGTACATAAGGAGAAATGCCTACACTTGAGCAGAACAGCTCATTACACCACTGTCATGCAACCTCGCGCACGTACCTCGTTATCATTCAAAATACGATAGTTTACTACCATTCAAATAACAGAGATTTATTAACTCAACTGAATTGATCCTATTGAGCTTAAGCAATGATTTTTAAGGACAAGATATTTCTTTCCACCTATAACAATTTGTTAAAATAATTACCGGTTCCAAAATGTCGTAGGAGAGGCACTAAAGGGTTTAACAAATGATATAATATTAAGTTATTATCAAACGTAATAGTTTAATTAAACTTATAAAATCATGGGAGCGTATACTGTCGTTTGTATAGAAAACTTATGAGCCTGATATACAATTATTTCAAAATAATTAAAATATTTCTAGCAGGACATTGATTGACGTAAATTCTTCAAAACCTGAATTGATTCGATTTGGCCAACAACATAAGGAACTCTCCTTTGCCTGAAAGTATTGTTGTTTGTTTACTCGTTATAATAAATTAATATTGCCCTTTGATTTCTTGATCACTTACCCTAGGCTGGTTTCGTAGTTAGGTGTTAATTTCGTGTCATACAATGGAAAAACTTTTTAAAGAATGTGACCCATTGAATATTAAATCTGCTCAAGCATGATACGTATAAACACAGTCAAAACTATCAGACCAGTGCAAATGTGTGAAGGCATGTTAGAAACGTTATTAACAATAATAATTACTTTTACTATGATTAGTATATGAATTTCCAGAGACATGCCCTCCAAGTTTATCGAATTAATCGCGGTAATCAATTGCTCGATACTTTTCCTTTAGTGAAATTAGAAATGATTTTCAAATTGTGGGACTTAATAATCAAAATTGATTTGATTTTACTAAAGAATACGGTAACAAGGTGATTTAGTCTCGAATAACTTAAAAGATGTCGAAGGGCAAATTGGTATCAGTTGAAAAATTTCAAGTTGTGAGAGAAAATTGTCTAGTAAATTGATAAGCAGGAGGTGCCTTTTTCGTGCAACGGGTTCTTAAACATTTTGTAACGAAAAAATTTGTCTTATCACGATAATGGTAATGATTTTTTTGGACATTTTAAGGATACAGTAATTTAAAAGTATATATTACTGATTTTGTAAACTGTATACTTTCTTCCCCTCTTACTTCTTATGTTAGTAATATACCGGCGGTACAATTCACGTTGTATTCACGTTTCCTACTTGAAATTTTGTTGTTATATTAAAACTAATTATGTGATATTTTCAAGCAGTAAATTAAATAATCGAAATTCGTTCTTGGTATTTATTTATACGTAAATTCGTGATCTAATATCTCGCAATTCTGTAATTCGTAATAAATCTGCTAATATTATTAAGTCCTCATACTCTTTTTTTTTTTCATTTATAATATATCTTATCATTCGTTCTTTAACATTTCACCGATGAAATCACTATATATATCCTTTTTACCTGGTACATAGTGCCCTCCCTCGTGTGTCTTTCTATCTGCATTGCTAAATAATTCAACTAATTCTTCTGCCATTCCTATAGCAATAAATTTTACTTTAAAACTCATTTTCAATCTATTATATTTCAATGATAACTTATGTATTAAAGAAAGTTACGCAAAAAGAAAATATGCTTACCTATAGGAATAACTTGATCGCCTGTTCCATAGACATGTAGAGTAGGCAAAGTAATCTTTTCCTCATAAAATATATTATGAGGAGCACACAATGACTTGAAACCTGATACGATAATAGCAAATTTAAATTTAATTGGGGTCACTGTAAAAATATAAATGTATTTAGATTTGTAACGAAGGTAAGTAATTTTCTAGAATATTAGAACTTAAATATTACAATTTTTTTGCTGCATGGCACATAATATTGAAACAAAAGCTGCGCCTTGTGAAAAGCCAAGTATACCATCGAATGAACCTGACTCCTCGAAGACGCTTTCGATTAAAGCTAAACTTTTTTCAAAGCCAACCGATAGATCACTCGAAACAGTAGCTTTGAATGCTTTATCCTTGGTATTGAACCACCAGCCATATCCTACATAATGATTTTTATAGATTAATAATAGTATTACTCGAGTCATTGTGATTACCAAATAAGAGAATTATTACCAATTGCTTCAGAACGATCCTCGCTGTCATTAGTTGCATTAGGTACTTCGTGTGGTGCTCTTATGAAAATAAAATCAATCTCTTTTTTGAAAACCTTTCTCAGTGCTCCCAATTTTGCTTTGAACGAAATATCTGATTGACGATATCCATGAATAGCCAGTATCTGGAATTATGATACTATGTTATTCGAGATACTGGAATATCTGTTGCTATAACATTTTCTTCTCTGATCATAATATATATTTCTTATATAAATACGGTATATACATATTTTCTTACCCGTAATTTCTTGTTTATTGTAGTCATGATTTCTATGAAATTGAATGAGAATAACCTTGTATAGTTTACTACATGTATTTATAATATGTACAACTTGTTATATCAAAGATTTAATAAATTTAAACAATCACTTAATATTTAACAAGATAAATTTCAATTGTTTAATACAAAAAAAAATATTAAATTAATCTCAGCATTATTTTACATTCTAGTAGAATACTTTAGGTTATGTTCTATCCAGCACGTATTATTACGACTGCATGAATTAATTACGAATTTTGACAAAACTTTTTTAACAATGTTGAAAGGAGAATTGTATGTTTGTCGCATATATCATATAACTTATATGAATTATATACAAAATTTTGCACCAATATTTATATTTATAATAGTAATTAGTGTGGAAAATGAAAAATATCATGGAAATACAGTCAACGACCATTTTATTAATTTAAAAGTATACATCACAAATATGCAGCTATAACTATAGCGTGATTTTTATTTATCTGTAAACAAATGCTTTGAGTTTTTTGGCAATGTTTGGCATGTTATGCTGAGGAGAAAATTTTTCTTATAAATAGCTGAATAAACACCGCGTATTAAGAAAAAAACATTTAAACTGTAATTCATTCAAGTAATTATTCAGGATTACAAGTCGCTAAGGTCCACTGCATCCACTTGTGTGCTAATTGTTTCCTCCATATTCTGATGTGTGTCAGGTTCACTAGTTTCATCAGTTTCTCGAGGAAAATCTAACTTTGCCCAAGATCCAGGTTCTGCCTTTTTCAATTTAATTTCTACCTTTGTTGGAAGCATACTCACGCTGCTTTGATTTACGTCAACGATCTATATAAAAATTTGTTATTAGTATCAATTTTTTAGTGGTTAATAAACATATAGATATGATAAATATCTAAGAACATACCCCTCGTAATTCAAGATCTAAATTGTATTTAGAGTTTTCTTCCAAGAAGAAAAGCTCTATAGAAAGTCGTATTGGATTTAATTTTACAGAAGATCTATCAGGCTGGTACTTTTTGGCATAGACTGAAATCACTACAAAAGATCCAGTTTGATGCCAATCCATTCTACATTTCACCTTTCTATCTGTTTTCTGGGGGGGAAAAAAAAAACAAGAAAATATAAATTCAATAGTCATGAGTCGTATACTGGGAAATTACAATAGAAAAGTTGTTTTTTAGTAAAAAGTGATAAAAATCTGACAATTTGAACAAGACTAACTCTTACTTTAGACTTCCACACATGTTTTCCTTGCGTACAGCCCGGTTGCTCCAAAAATGTAGAGAAGTCTGTTGTTTTCTTTTGGCAGCAAGACCAATATTTAAGGCCTTCATGGAAGATTGGTACACCAGGATGATGAGTGCATTCACTTTCATCCGACGCAGGACCTTGATATGTACTCTTACAAGAGTTATTCTTACAATTTTCACCAATAGATATAACATCCTCTTTAGTGCTAGTCAATTCGGTAGCTGTCAATCCTTCAATTTGTTGTAACAAGGCAGGTGACACTACAGGATTTAAAGTAACTTGAGGACTATCAAAAGGTGGCCTTGCTAGACTTGGTCCATTATTAAGAGGCTGTGCAGTGACCTGTATTATCTCGTTTGCTTTTGATTTGTCAACAGCAGGTTTCTCAGGTTCTAGTGGCTTTTCATTAGAGTGACATGATTTCGTACAGCCTTTAATATTTAAAAATTGCGTAAAATCTGTGCATTTCTTGTTGCAACATGACCATCCTTTGTATGCATCATGAAAGACAGGTACCCCAGGGTGATGAACACAGTCATCTGTAACAAAATATAAAAGAACTTTGATATCTTCATCTTAATGAATCACTAGATTACCTAAATACAAAACATTAAATAAATAATATTCACTCGTACCATCCTTGTTATTATTCGGATCAAATTTCTGTCCACATCCACGGTTATAACAGTGGAGAAGAACTTTTTCTTGTGACATGACTTCTACCTCAATTGAGCGGTAAACTTTAACTGAACACAATCACTGCTTGTATTAGAGGTTATACAAGTATATATAGTTAGACCTGACACATCGTTTGCCAAGTTGCCCGTGAATGGTCTTCAAGTTCTAGTAAATTCTCGTAACTTCCTGATCGATTCATATGCACAAACGGAAAATAAACTTTGCAATACACGTTCGTCAATATGCTCCCGAAACACGGTTAAAAAGACAAGGTATGATCAGAATTGTTGATATATGCTTGCTTGACGTCATTTAAAACTGCGCGAAGTAAACTAGACACACTTGTTTAGTGACTATACCTTATCTATATGTATCATATAGGGGAGAGTTATATATATGTATATGTAACATACGTTATATGCTTAATCATGAAAGTTGCAAATGTGATAATCTAGTAGAGGACCGCCAGTTCTTCGAAAACTGTGTAAGCAACCGCAAGCAAGTGCTAAAATAATTTCGTGACTTATTAATTAGTATCAAATATATGTCAGATATCTATATATATATTCAGTTATAATCTGGACAATAATGTATCGTTGGACGATAGTTTTTCTACTTCTGGCACCGTCGTTACTAGAAGCAAAGAAAAGATTTGCCGATTCACACGAGTATGAAGAATGGCAGTTTAGAGAGTTCCTGGAATGGAAAGGATTAAAGAAATTTCGAGATGATCCACTCGAAGATCGTAGCTTTGGCCGATTTGGTCCATTAGAAAGGAATTACAGGAGAAAACCGCATGAAAAGCATTATTATCAGAGATCCCAAGATTTTCATGATCCACCGCCAATTGATCAGGCTGCCCTTATGGGACGTTACATAGTCAATCAGGCGGGTATGATCTTATTTTACAGTTAATACATTATCATTCGTATTCATAGTGACGTTCCTCACTCTTTCACCTCTTGGCACCGTTGCAAATTCTATTTATAATTCCTTCTATAATTTTTCACATTTGCTGACGAACGGACGTAGTCTAGTTAGTTTCTCTATTTAAATTGCGCGCTTATGTATGCCGTATTCGAATGCCATATGTGGTAACATAATTTTCATTTAAATTTTCATTCGTCTTTAGGACGAACTTTTTTTTAAATTAAAGTTGATGAAATTTATTTTCAGACTGGACGGCTGTGGCGACTATCAGTTCCCGAAGGGAAACTGAAACCTTTCCATTCGTTAATATAATATCCCTTAGCGATGGTCCTCTAGGCAGTGGAACTGGCATTCCTTATTTATATTTAACTCCATTGGATTTTACAGCACAAGATCTGTCCGTGAGTATTATTTCATATTTGCGATAGAATTTGTTTTCTGTACATTTTCCGATCAATTAGAAGATATGCACTGACGTGAGATATTTGGCTTAAGAATACATCAGGTGATAAGATAACAAAGCTACGTGCAAATTATAACGTTTTCATTCGACTTTTGTTTACAGAAAGATCATCGTTCAACTTTAATGATGACTCTTGCACAAGGTGACTACTGTAAACAAAAAGTATGGGATCCCATGGACCCTCGTTGCGCCAGAATCGTTCTCACCGGCAAAATTAAAGCGGTCGGTTAAGGGTCCATTAACAGCTGTTTTAATCTTGACAGGAAACTGATTGTTCTTCGTTTTGTATTTTAGATAAGGAACGACAGCGATGAATACAATATCGCGAAAAACGCAATGTTCAATCGCCACCCATGGTTGGCTAATATGCCAGCTGGTAATCTTTTTTGTTATTTTATATTTATCGAAATGCTCTCATTCAGATGGAAAAGTTGCAATTATCATTAACACTCTTGTGTATTTCAGATCATCATTTTTTCTTTGCCAAACTGAAAATTGCTGAGATTGCCGTCTTGGATACTTTCGGCGGTCCAAAATATGTTACTGTTCAAGATTATCTACATCCACCGACTCCAAACGTTACAACCGAATTCCTTAGACAATTTCCAATTAGAGAGCAACAAAATGCTTTACACAAATTTGACGAATCTGAATCAGACATGGAATCTGATTCGTATGAATTCGATGCAGAATCATTAGAACACTTTGTACGTCATCCTTAGGATTTACTATAATGAAGGAATATATCCATACATATAGTGAGTCTAGTTACGTACAGAACTGATAACCTAATTCGATTCCGCAATGTTTTGTATTTTTAATATGGCTTTCGAACGCCCAAATACAATGTACTAATTAAATCAGGTCTATTATAATATATAAGGGAAATATATTTTGTAACACCGTACTTTAACTGTTGATAAAAATGAAATATACAAATTTTATGTATCGCGCCTGAAATGCTACTCTCATTCCAATCACAAGTAATCAAAGTTGTCTATTGCAAATTCCTAATTGTCCTTTTGTGGATTTTACCAACGGTCGTTGACCAGTTGATATCCATGGAATATACATTCCGCCATTTGATGCACCCCGGTAGATGTCGTTACCATCGAGCATTAAAGTATCGCCGACAACATTCTAAAAGGCGTCACTTCGTAGAACATAGAGTGCCGCTACGACGCACGTATAGAAGCTTCGATAAAATGGCGGACATGGAGCAAAGACCGAAGGAAAGTTCTACGGTTGGGTCAAAGGAGTCAATGGGCAAGCAGGAAAAACGCGAAAATACCCTGACGAATGGTGGCAAAGGCTCTGGCGATGATGCAGACAGTCTCGAAGAGTTGCCACTTGACATTGGCGAACACTATCTCGTCCGAAGATCGGACGACTCCTGGCGTGAGTAACTGTTCTCCGTCTGTCTTCGGGAAACTTCGTTATACTTCGTAGGACTTCGGCACTGAAGCGGGAGAAACGCATATTTTTTGAATAAGTCAAACTACCTATACAAAGTGGCATAGATAGAAAATGAAATAGATTTCCATGGAAATCATTCCGTGGTATTTTCTTAGATCCTGCTGAGATCATTCAGACACGATATAACGAAGCGGAAAGTCATTACGAGTATTACGTGCACTATGAAGGCCACAATAGAAGATTGGATGAATGGGTGCCCAGGGATCGGATCATGTCCAGTAGATTCGATATGAGCGATCGAACTTGGAAGAATGGTGACAGAAATCCATCGAATGATTTACTGGCTGATTCGTCTGATAGAAAAATAACGAGAAATCAAAAGCGGAGGCATGACGAGATTAATCACATACAGAAAGTAAGTATTTTCTTAACAGTGAAATAATTAATGGTCAAAATTAGGTTATTTAATGAAATGTGATTTTTATGTTACTCTATTCTATACAGACATACGCCGAGATGGATCCAACAACTGCTGCTTTGGAAAAAGAACATGAAGCGATTACCAAAGTCAAATATATTGATAGGATACAGATTGGTAAGTTTATTTTGTATATTGAAGTGTCATAGTTTTCTCAATTACTAAATATTTATTTGTAGGAAGATATGAGATAGACACATGGTATTTCAGTCCATATCCTGAAGAATATGGTAAACAACCCAAATTATGGATATGTGAATATTGTCTCAAGTATATGCGCCTTGAGAAAACATACAGATACCACATGGTACATAATTCAATTTGAATAGCATCTTTGTTAACATGTTCTTATGCTAATAAGACAATTTATGGTTTCTTACAGAGCGAGTGTACCCACAGGCAGCCAGTTGGGAAGGAAATATATCGCAAGGGAACACTTAGTATTTGGGAAGTTGATGGTCGAGAGCACAAAATTTATTGTCAGAATTTATGTTTACTGGCCAAATTATTTTTGGATCATAAGACACTATACTTTGACGTTGAACCATTCTTATTCTATATCCTCTGTGAAGTGGACAAGCATGGAGCCCATTTAGTTGGCTATTTTTCTAAAGTAATTAATAAAAAAATTACGTTCGTTCTTTACTGCAATAATTACGTTAAATTATTATTGTCTTTCAGGAAAAAGAATCTCCTGATGGTAATAACGTCGCCTGTATCCTGACATTACCGCCATTCCAGCGACAGGGCTATGGAAAATTATTGATTGCCTTTAGTTATGAACTCAGCCGAATAGAACAAACAGTAGGGAGTCCAGAAAAACCATTAAGTGACTTGGGAAAATTATCATACAGAAGTTATTGGAGTTGGATCCTCCTGGAAATTTTACGTGATTTCCGAGGAACGCTTAGTATCAAGGATCTTAGGTAAAGTGCATAAATTTGTAGTATGCTTGTGAAATTGTGTAAAATGATACTTATTTAAAACTAGTTTTTGTTCATTCACAGCCAAATGACTAGTATCTCACAGACAGACATCATCTCGACATTGCAAAGCATGAATATGGTAAAGTATTGGAAGGGACAACATGTAATCTGTGTGACGCCAAAACTCGTTGAGGAACATATAAAAAGTAGTCAGTTTAAAAGACCACGATTAACAGTAGACAGTAGTGCCCTAAGATGGGGAGCACCGCCACGAAAAAATGTTAAACCAGGAAAGAAGTAGTGTAAAATTCATAAGATGAGAGAATAATTCTATCTTTGCTAAGGGTAATCCTTAGTGTTTCACAGCTCTATAATCAGTAAAATACTGAAGAATCCGAAAAGGTGGTTTGTTAAACTTATTGCCATAGACACTGCAGTACATAGACTTGTGCATCACAGAATTAATTGTTGCAACAAGACTCGTTCTAAAATGAAGATACTATTTCATTTGTTGTCGCTATTCCGAACAAATCCACCAGAGTATGTAAGAGAAACGCATTTATTTCCCCACACAATCAAGAGCAATTATGTGATATAATAGAAGTCCAGATTTTCGATCAAAATTACAATCTCCATAGTGAACCTAAAGTCTGAAAACTTTTCTTGTATAAGTAAAAAATAGGACTGCATTGTTTGGCGAGCATTGTAATTATTTCCCAGATTGTATAAGGAATTTAAGACTGGCATTAAAATCTGGTATTAACGTACATAAGACATGAGGTATACTTCTTTGTAAATTCATCAATAAAGTGTATGTGTCGTAATAGTGCGACTAAGCTCGAAACGAAATATTGTATAATTCATTAGAATCTTCACTTTGAATAATTTCCATTACAATTTTGATGCTGACCTATGGATTTCCTTGGCCAACTTGACAGCATATTTAGCTGTTCCTGGAGCTGTACAGACCCCATATCCACCATGGCCATAATTGTGCACAACCTGTACAATGTACTGTATTACTAGGCACATACCTAAAAGAATTGAATTAAAATAGATTTACTATATTAAATCACTTACCGTTGTTCCAGGGGAACTAGTAAGTCTTTCTGGTTCTACACGAACATTTCCCTCTCTATGCGGTCTAAGACCAGTTGCATAAGCTACAGTTTTAGCTTTACTCAAGGACGGTAGTAATGCCTCACATCTTTCACGAATTGCTCTGTTCTCATGCTGACATATGCCTGAAAATGCTGAATCAAATGATCTTGTACCACCCAATGTACAAATACCATGGTATCCAGGTATAATGTACGTATCCAATTCTCCATAGAAGCAAGTTTTTATCCAGGGTGCTTTAACCTGATGGCAAGAGAGGTGCAACATTATTTATCGACAAGATATTTTAAAAATACCACTTGAAGGTTTTATCTCATTTCTTTGTTTATTGTAGAACAAAGTTATTCTTATAGCACTAAGAAATTTCATTACAATTTTACCTTTATAACTTGTCCTCGAATGGGAACGAGATGTCTGTCATCGCAAAGCTCCCGTGCACCGAGACCTGTGCAATTTATTATTAGCGGATTCTCTGCACCAAATTCACTCAGGGAATCGATTTTTTTCATTACCAACGAGACACCATTTTCGCGCAATCTAAAAAAAGACTTTAAGATTCAAGTTAAAAAATTTCCTAATATAATCTTTGCTAATTCTTCAAATACTTTTGTCTCGCCCAAGGAAGATGTAGAGTACATTGAGTCAATAGTGTTGTAAAAAATGCACCATACTTCCAATCTCCTCCAACAATATTGAATTCATCGTCAGTGATAGGTCTGTATATTGGTACAAGGTTTTCCATCCATCTGTTCTACTAAGAATTAAATAAATTAATAAAGAAAATATGTAAATATCAACTATGTTCATTTACATACCTTCACTGCATTTGGACCAGAATTGGCAAAGATGTAACCAGAAATATTGGTAACCCCAGCAATTGCTCCTTCGGCTGACTTACAGATATCATTATAATATTCATAAGAATCATTTATCCATTTTCTACAATGAAACCATTAAATTGTATTATTTATAATTGTTTCCATTGTTATAATGTACCTTGTGATTTCTTCACTGGGACCTGAATAGGATGATCCAATTCTAAAGATACCAGCAGCTACATGGCTGACTGTGTCATCGTAATCCAAAGCGTATACGGTAATATTCGCATTACGCAATTCACGTTTTAATTCCAATGCCGTAGTCAAGCCTACTATACCACCACCAAGAACTGCTATTTTCATTTTATGGAATTTCTAAGTAACCGTATACGACTTGTAATGCAAAATATATTCTTGGGTCACTGTGATGAGTGAAAGAAAACTTCATCTGTCTTTATCCGACTGAGAACTTTGAGAGTAACCCCAATACTACATTCTACCACTTCTTATCATGTATACTAGCTATATAGACTACTGAGAATAATCATAACTCCGCGTTCATTTGAGTTTATTGAGTAAACAGATAAACAAAGAGATAGCATCTATAAAAATAATAGATATCTTTAATAGTATGGAATATTGTAGAAGATATTGTCAAGGGATATTGAGAAACGGTTTTCATAAAAATTACAAAGAACCAATAGTAATATTTACTAGATAGATCATACATTAGAATGCTCGTGACAAATTAACAATTATTACATAACACGAGCCACTATGTACAAGAGTAGAAGGCAAAAGGGAAAGCAACTCGAGATACAACACTAGGTACATTGGTACAATAGAACTATGTCGATCTCCTGTCTTCCGAAAAGATCAGCAAATGAAATTACATGAAATTTTACTGATCTACATTTACGCAACTGACTGTCCTTATAAGAGAGCGCTAGGCTTTGTTAATTGGTTGTATTGTGTAATTAAGAGGAGGTGGTGGTATGAGAAGGGGTAGAGGTGTTGGGGGTGGAGTTGCCTGTGATGTTGGTAAGGGTTGTGTCGTATTTGTAGGCAGTGATTGTGGTTCCAGTGCACGAAGAGTTGCATTGTAGGCTGCCAAATAACTTGGCCAGAGATGCGGAGGTGGTGGAGATCCTGGTGGTGGTGGTGGCGGTGAGCGATCATCCATGTCATCGGAATCATCCAACATCATTGCTGTTAATGGAGTTATTCTAGGCTTTTTCAATTTGATGATCTTTACCTGGAATCAACAACAAAATTATGATATTTAGCTCATCAATCATGTTTTTAATTTGTCAACATTTGTTCCCTCACCTTAACCTTTTTCTTTGCTTTGGGTGGTTTCACGCGCTTTTGCTTTTTTCTACTCTTTCTACTAATTCTAAGTCTTCTTAGAGGGTCTGTATTGCTCGAATCTTTTGTAGATGTCGTTGGTGGTGGCGGCGATGGCATGTCACCCTCGCCACCACTAGGACTAGTACCTTCTCCAGGTCGTACACCATCAGCGAATTGCACAGATTTCCTACTTCGTCTTCTCTTTCTTATTCTAGGTCGCGATCTGCTCAAAGATGTTTTGAATCGTCCTGGTTTCTTATCATCTTTCGAGCCATCCTCTTCAAAGAATTTGTCTTTTAACTCGTGAATTTTTTCTAGATCATCGTCGTCATTGTCATCATCTCGCTCATTGTCCTCGTTAGATATATCGTCATCGTCTCCGTTAGATATAATTTCTTTCCTGAAAAAAGATAAAGACGCTTGTAAAATGATATCATTCTTATTAAAATTCATATTAAGTGTTATTGCATACCCAAATCCTGGAGAAATTAAGATTCCCTTAAGAGGTGCTGGAGATAATAATGGCCAGTCTTTTATTTCTGTTTCTTGATCCTCATTGGCGTCCTTGGTTTGTTCTTTAATATCTCCTTCAGGAGCGTCAACAGCCTCTTCCTCTGGAGTATTGTCAGAAAATAGGGAAATCAATTCGTTTCTTGCTTTTTCATTATCGTCGGCTTCTCGCTTTTCCTCGTCCGCTTCATTCTCGTCCTCAGCTTCCTCTTCTTCTTCTTCCTCTTCGTCCTCTTCTTCTTCCTCTTCCTCTTCTTCCTCATCTTCCTCAGGTTCTTCTTCCTCGTCTTCCTGTTCTGGTCCCTTAGTCTGATTCTGTTCCTCAGAATCGACTTCACCTTCAACATCTTCCTCTTCTTCTGCAGTAGCCGTGATAACGTTCACTTCCGGAATTTCTACTTCAGGTTCATTATCAACTTCCTCTTCTCTAACTTTCTCTACTATTTTATGACCATCCTCTATAGACTGTTCGTTATCGATAGACGCTGCACTTTGTGGTTGGCTCAACGTAAACGTTACATTAGATTGAATATTACTAAGACTCTTCTTCAGCATACGCTCAGCCCTCCTTCTCACTTTTTCTATTCTTCTCCTTTCTTTTTCTTTTCTACGTTCGTCTCTTAGGCGCTTTCGCTCTTCTCTTTCCTTTCTGCGCACTTCCATTATCACATCGTAATTGTAAACAGGATGAGCTGGTGCCTCTGTAATTTGCACTAAAATCATTCAATATTATATAATTCAAAAATACAAGAAAACTGTAATAATGTCGTAAAAATGAATTTCAATTTACCTCTTGGTAGCGGATCACTTCTAGAATATGGTGAGACAGGAATAGGAACGGGAACCGGGACAGGAACTGGGATAGGTACAGGCAATGGCAGTCCTACAGGAGCTATTGGAGATACGGCAGAGATAGTAGCAGTGCTGGGCACTGCATTGGAAATCGTAACTGGCACAGGAACGGGATTTGGAACTGGCGTTGTCGTCGAGGGAACTGCCACTCCTGTAGGATAACGAAGGCTTTGAGAATCCGTCGACGATGAACCGCTCCAATCAAGATTTGTCGTTGGCACTACTTGCAGAACATTACCTACGCGAACAACGTGGCTAGAGCCACGATTAGTGGGAATACTAGAAGATGGTTCACTATGTTGTGCCGTTGTTGGTGTACCAGTAAATTCTGCAGGTACCACTTGTAAGACATTACCAACCTAAAAAAGATAAATAATTAAAAATAATACAATATTACAAATTATTTCAAGATATTTAAAATATATGTTCACCTGAAGTACTGTGGGCTGTTGTCTGTGATATATTGGCTGTGGATGTTGCATAGAAGGTAAGGGTGTTCCGTGTCCTTGATTGGGTGACAAATACGGACCGATATCGCCAGGAAATACCGATCCATGATATCCAGCAACTGTTTCCTGCTCTTGATCATGTTTCTTAATTCCTAACTCCAGTTCAAGTCTGTAATAAAATCAATGTAGTTAAATGAATTTCTCCATGCACGCACATACAAGCATACATAATTAACATCTGATAATGTAATATATTTACTTCATGATCATAATTTATGGTATTCGCGCAAGAGAATAACGTTAAGAAAGATCGATAATGAGAGATTGAGGATCTGTTATTTTACATGTTTTGTAAGATTTACCTATCGTCCAGTGAGAGACGTTTGGGCGAATTAGTCATCTCATCTATACGTGGTGGATAAGTGAGATTACTTTCAGAATAATAGTAATATTCATTTCCTCCGTCACCTTCGGTGACATATCGGAAATTCGAAGGATTGACACAGGCTTCATTGCCTAGAATATCAGTATCTAGGCCGGCTGAGTCTCCAGATACTCTCGGTGGTCCAGGTAAGGTCTGGACGATGGTTTCAATCCGCCTTCCTCTCTCGGCAGGATTCCCATTTTCAGCATCCTTTACTCGTTCACCCTTAACACTCCTGTCCCTTGGTGATAACGATCTAGATGGCATTGCAGATCATTTTTAACCGTGAAAATACGTGTATTCTACTTGAATTTAGCTAGTGAATTTAAATATGTCGTTAATTAAATAAATTTTAGTATAAACTGACCTTGAGCGACGAAGTCTGTCCAGGGATCTTTTAGAACGATCAGGACTCCTTAAACGCGACCTTGATCTTGACCTGGATCTAGTTCGTGATCTAGATCTTGATCGAGACCTTGATCTTGACCACGACTTCGACCGGGACCTTGATTCAAATCTGTAACGATCTGGAGATGCTCTTGTCGGTGATCGTCTTGATCTTGTTGAAGATTTGGATCGCGATCGGAATGGCAGCTTACTCCTTCTGGAGGATTGTCCTTGCCTCTCTGATTCTGGTGTGCATCGATCTTTTTCCCATTCTCTTTCTCTCCTGTCATCAATTCTATCTCGACTTCTGTAACAATGTGAAAAAGGAATTATAAAATAAATGATGAGCTCATGAAATATCAAAAATTCTCTAATTTACCTTTGTCTATATCTTGCAAAAGTGTCTGGTCGAATAGGTCCTTCCATTATATCCCTTTCTAAACTTTCATCTCTCAATGATCTTCTGTCATCATACTCCAGGTTCAATCGTTGACCATCGATAAATTGCTCATCAATGTCAGGAAGAATATTATCATCCTCAAATCTCCATCGTCCTTTGTCTCCGTCGTCATCTTCGCGATACCTAGCTCCACTATATCTATCAGATTCTAGACTTCTATCCCTTGGTAAAATGGGAGGCTCATAGGATCTTCTATCTCTATCACGATCTCTTTCAAGACTGTCATTGAACCTTCTTCTTCCCCGATCGCGATCATTTCTGCTGCTAAGCGGTCGTTTTCTGGGACCATCTAGAATTTTTTTTTACGAATAAAAATTCGATGAAATGGCTAAAAAATAATAAACAAAGATTTTACCTCTGCTAAATGAAGGAGGACAATGTCTTCCAGGACTTCTCGTAGACCTCTCCTTCCTGTCTTCAAAATATTTTGATTTTCCAGGACGATCTTCATCAGTTCTGTACGATTTACGTTCTCTGTCACGAGCTGGACCTGGACCTGGATCGTCTCTCCATCTTCCTGGACTCTTACTGCGACTTCTACTCCAACTGCGGCTATTACTTTTACTCCTGCTCTTTTCGCTCTCCCATTTACCAGACGGACTCCTGCTCTTTCTTCCTCTTTTCTTTCCATGTCCATCAGTGGGACTAAATCGTCTACGGTTTTCCGTATGAAATGATGATTTCGAACTTCTATATCCTGATCCTGATCTTTCCAAGTCTCTATATCCTAATCTTTCTAAGTCTTTTGATCCTGATCTTTCCAAGTCTCTAAATCCTGATCTGTCGTCATGGACATGTCTTTTATTGTCGTTCTTTAATTTTCCTACAGGACTTCTCTTCCGTCGTTCAGCTGACGATGATCTAGAGCGAGTCCTTTCCGGCTCTAATTCTATCTTGTCTTCAATTTTATCAGGAATATTTTCAGGTAACTCCTTCACAGGCTCAGCTTCCAATTCCTTTTGTACAATCTTCCTCTCATTCATAATAGAGTCCAATTTCGTGGGTGTAATTGGTGACCCACACACTTTCGTAGAACTAATTGTCAAATCGAGTTTTCCAGAACCTGATTTTGACGTCGATACAGATTTTTCATCGCTCCGAGAATCCTTCAGGATTTCTTCTTCAATGCTATCGCCTAGAACACTTGCCTTAAGAACCTTTTTTTGAATCTTGAAAGATACGGTAGCAGCATGTGGCGATTCCGATAATTCTAAGAGTGATTTTGATTTAATATCAACAGAACGGCGTATGAGTAATTGTTTTGGAATTAATTTTAAAGGTGATTTCTCATCGCTACTTTCTTCCTTCTTTGGCGTTAGCGGTGTCTCATCCTCACTTTCCTGATGTATTGTCTCAGACGGTTCTTTATCAGATTCTGGTTCTGATGTGTATTCGGCAAATATATCCATGCGACGTGACTTCTCAGGTGAAGTACTGGTACCAAAAGTATCATCAAGTGTCTTATCACATTCTTGAAGAGTAGAAATTCCTGGAAGACTTTTCCAACCACCAACGTCTATATTCCATCCTTTGGCAGGAAAATCAGAGATATTTTCCACATGCGTAGGAAATTCATCTAATGATATTGGAATGTTACGAGTTGATGATTCTTTAGTTTTTGCCTTTATATCTTCTTCTGGTGAATGACTTGTAGCACTATCGTTTGACGTATCTCCGTCCTCTGATTTCTCCGAAGGAGCTGGAGAGCTAGGACTATATAGCATATGAGTATCTTCATGGATTTTGGATTTAACTTCAAAATCACTCGCAATTGGTTTAGAAATTACATCGCTCTGTAAATCAATCTTTCTGAATTCCGTCACAGAAGCTCGTACTTTACCATCTTTAAACTTTAGCTCTATGGTCGAGGTTTCTGTAGTAGAACTATCCCCAGGTGTACCTTGCCAAGATCTCTCAGAAGATTCGACACTTTGCAAAATCTTTTGAAAGTTTGTAGAATCATTAAGAACTCTAGATTCTTTTACAGAATCATCATTTTTTGAACGTCGTTCAATCAGATCAAATTCATCCTCATCCTCCCACATTACAGGACGAACTGATTCCTCTTCTCGTTCCACAGGATGTTCCTCAACGTCCCACCGGCTTCTCTTATCCTTTTTACCATCAATGGAATTTTTCTTCGTAGATGATCTATCACTGTTACCTTCACGTATATTTAACCAGACTCCTTCCAGAGTATCCGTATGATCAGTGCTACTCTTGGAGTTTGTTCGATCCGAACTTTCACGAATGGATCGTCGTTCTTCCGCGTCCCAATCATTACCTCTCTGTTTTGATTTTTCTTCCATAAGCATCATTTCCTCCTTTTCACCCTCTTCTTGTTCTTCTTCCCATATTCTTATGGCACAGAGTCGATTCTGTCTTCGTCTGGTATCACGAGCTGTCTCTCTTCCTACAGCTATGTAAGTGTCTGTCTTTTCATCGTATTTCACGTCCTTTTCTACTTTTTTACTGGAGCTACTTGTGCTGCGTTTTCTATTATGAATGGAAGCCTCGCGTATGGCATCCAAACTGTCTACTTCCCATTCGTCATCCAATATGTCTCGATTCTCTTCAGCCTTTTCCAATTGCGTTAAGGAAGGTACATTCAAAGTATCGAAATCTGTATCAGCCCAGTTCATCTTTCTTCTTTTCTCCTGTTTCTTTAATGATCTCTCTTGTTTCTGTGTAGGGAATCGAGATTTTACTGGGCTATCTTTCTCCCAATCGGTGTCCAGATCAGTACCGCTTCTTCTGTCTCTGTCAGTTCTCCTCTTCTTTCTTATTTCAGATTCTACTTCTGATCTACCTTTATTTTTTTCTTTACTCTCATTTGTACTATCTTCTGTACTTTTTTCATCTCCGATTTCTATTACATTCTCTTGTTCAAGTTGCTTGTCCACAGTTTCTACTACTTTCTCGACATCCCGTTCTTCGGTGTTTTCCTTGCTTAATCGATTTCTGTCCCATTCTTCAACGAAACTTTCTTTGCTGTCTCTACGCTTTCTACTACTTCTTTCGCGAGAATGCATTCGACCATCTTGCAAGTTTTTCTCTGGTGTAAGCAACTTAGATTTCTCGTTTGAGTCCTTGTCCCAAGGCACAACACATTTTGCAAGAACTGCATCTTGTACTGCACTGTCTAAGCTTTCTTCTTCTTTTATTTGACCGTATTCTAAGTCAGCAGCATCCACGTGCACTCTTCTTCTTTCCTCTTTTGATATTTCTCCAAGCTTAGATCGCTTTAGAGGCTCTACAGCATTATCTTCCTCTTGCACTTTCTCATCTGTTTCATTTTTCCGTTTCTTCTTTCCCTTTTTATACTTCTCTCTGTCGCTCTTTTCAGAATCTGTACTACTAGAATCAGATCTTGCACGTTTACCACGCTTCTTTTTTGTCTTCTTAGCCTTCTTACTCCGTTTCTTCTTTCCACTGCTTCTCTTACGTTTCTTCTTTCTCACCTCTTCCGAGCTGGAACTATCACTTGAGCTACTGTCGCTACTATCAGAATCTGAACTCGAATCCTTTCTGGAGACTTTCTGCTTTCTCTTCTTACGTTTTCTAAACTTCTCTTTAATCGATGTTTCTTCGTAGTTCGATGAACTTGACGTCGATGAACTTTCGCTACTGCACATTTTTTTACCCTTACGCTTGCTTTTCTTTCTTAAACTTCTGGCTTCAGAATTTTCATCACTCATTTTTTCTACCTTGATCCTAACATTTTCCCAGTCACTTGGAACCGAGCTTGGAGAAACCAATCGTTCTCTTTCGCTTGTGCTTTCTTCGTTCTCCGTTTTCTTATGCAACCGTGGTTCCCGTGATATATCAATGTTAAATTCATCATAACAAGACGGAGATGTTGTACGTTCTACATTTTCCTTGGAGAATTTATTACCAATTGATGTATGTGATTCCGGCGTATCGTTACTCACCATTTTCATGAATTGCTCATACTCGGATGCCAGCTTTTCATCTCCCATTGGTTTTACGGATAATCGCTCGGTAATTACCTTGTCATCTTCTTTTCGACTTCTAGCTAAAGATGCAGCACGTGTAATACGTTCTGGTGGGAAAATACTGCACACTGCAATCAAAGAGAAACCATCAAGGAATTTGTTCACTGGTACCAATGGAATAGGATACATGTTTTCAGAAACATACATAGTCCAGAATCAGCGTTCGATTCATTTGAATTTATGGTAGCCTGAAGGTCATCGTCCATGCATACTGGATCTTCACATTCCTCCTGAATATTTCCAAGGTCCTTTTCTAACTCATTGGATGAAGGTATTGCAGCCTCTTCTTCACTGTCCCATTTGGATTTTGATATTTCAGCATTATGTAATAATCGTGGTTTTGCTTTGCTGAAAGGATCCGTATTGTCCCAATTGCGATACCAAATACGATGTCGTTCAGTGATTTCTGTCTCTAGTGCCAGCATTCTGGAAACATATAAGCCCACAGTCCAGTATTAATATTCTTCTATCTTGTAGGACATTATATAAATAAATATACGAGTCTACCAACCGTGTACTGGTCGCATCGCATATTTCTTTTATCTTTTCACGACGTTCTAAGGGAACTGATTGAAAAATTTGTTGCCGACTCAATAACAGCGACACTCTAGGATTCTCACAATAAAAAAGAGGTAGGTTTCTGCCCCTTTTTGTAACCCTTACTGATTCAGGATGAAATTCCTTAGGTCCCTCAATACCATCAGCAATCAGAGGCTGCCTTTTAGCACGATAATCTCCAATCATTAACATTTGTGCTAAATGTTGAGCATAATCGTGTGCCGTTCTGAAATAAAACATTATATATCATTGTGAAAATGTAATTATAACCTAAATACAAACCTATTCTTTATGGGTCGTCCCAGAAAGTCACGTCTTCTGAGGGAGATTATTTCATCTAGAGTGAAAGCACTTGTTTTTATATCAGACCAGGAAAGACATTTTCCTAGATCTCTTCCTCTTTCTTTGCCAGTATCTTTCTCCTTAGCATTTTTATTTTTGGTGGATTCATGTTTCTCTTTATCATTTTTATGATCTTTATGTTTCTTGTGATTTTCCCTATCCTGAGATGACCTACGACCTGTCCATTCTTTACTTTCGCTTCTGTCTCTAAGTTCCTTGCTTGTGTGATCGCCAATTCGATCTCTACTATTCCGATGCCGTCTTAAAGTAAGTATACAATGAAGTGTTCGTCTTTAATGTTTAAAATCTAATTGTAGCTTTATAAGAATCTAAAATTATATATGATTTACCTATCTAAAGACTTTTTACTTGATGTCCTTGAAGGACCCTCTTCGTTACGCCATTCCTTTCCACTCATATCTCTGATGTCTTCGAATTCCTTGATACCTTCAGTACCTCAGTTAAAAAATTAAGTTTTAATGATGTTCGTAAAGGAATCAAATATATTATTGGTTAGAAAATATAAATATTTAATATAATGCGAGTACCTGATGCTACTGTAGAAAATGGCAGATTTTTATTCCTAGATTCTTCTCTGACAATCTCTTCAATGGCAAGAATTTTTTCTTCTGTTGAAACGAAGGAGAAAATACATCAAATCTGACACGATTGTTAAAATGTATCCTATATTAGTAATTGAAGATTTACCTGTCTTTCTTTTTGATTTGGAACTACTCTTATTATAACTAGGTTGATGTTGTTGAGCTTCCAATGCAGATTCTATTTTCAGTTTAGCATCATGTACTTCGTCGATGAGGGATTTCACAGTGTCCTTTGGTTTTGTCTTGACTTTCAAAGGAATGCTGGCGCTTGATTTGGTGGTAACTTCGGACTTGTTTTTCTGTGTCTGGACTTTAGGAATCACGCCAAATTTATTGGCAAATGCCATCAAACGTTTTTTTGCTTGAGCTTTACCCAATACCGGCTTCAGAACTTTCGGACTCTCGACTCTACGCTCATCCTCCTCACCAACGATTTTACTGCTTTCCTGTACGTCCAGTGTTGCTGTTTTACTTATCGTCATTGAACCATCTGAAATTGTTTCTTCGGTACAAGACGTATCTTCTAACTGAGAAGTCACATCAGATTTTGCTTCTTCTTGGTCCACTAGAAAATAACAGTAAATATTGAAATAAATTTTGTATTCAGAAATAGATAACAATAAAATATCGATGCATACTTTGAGCTGTATTACGTGGTACAGTAGATACTAGTATTGAATCCTTTAATAAAGGCATGTGTGATCTTTGAGTTATTCTTGGAGCATATGGATTCATGCTATATCCTAGTGTAACTTCTCCAGTCAGGGTCATTGGATAACCATAATTTCCAGCATGTTGATAATCTGTCGCATGTTGTATACTAGGGTTGTGATAATGCATAACCATAGTAGGAGCACCAACGGCAGTATGAGTTTGTGAATGTGATATCAATGAAGCAGTTCTAGGATCTCCAGGTAAATTTGGTGGTGGTAATGGCGGTGGTGGTGGTGGTGGTGGAGTCAAGTCAATGGTTTGCTGGAGAATTTCATATCTGAAAATTGTTCTGATAAAAGCAAATCTTTTATACATTGGGTAACTTAAAATAATATGCTTAAGCACTTACGGATTATAATAATTATGTAGCGGAAGAGAAGCTTGAATTCCTGAATCAAATCTAGCATCGACTGTGCATGAATTAACAGCTGTAGTATAATAATTTGATTCAACTTTTTCTTCGTCATGTAATGATAGAGATTGATTTGATATTGCAGAAGAATCCTGTTTACATTGTCCATTTAATAAATTATCTTCCTCATTTTCACGTGTAATTAAACTCTCCTTATTTTCTGATTCCCAAGAACTTTCATCTGTATTCTGTGGAATATTCTTTTCTGAATTATTGGGCGAAGAAACACCTGAGTTCTTAAGAGTTTCATCACAGGAATTGAAGACATCTTTGTTAACACTTTCATCTTCCACTGGTGCGATATCTTCTGCATTGGAACTTGAAGAGTTGCTTTCTTCCATTATCTGTGAGCAGGCATCGTAAAATATATTTAGAAATAATTGTGTATGATGACAGTCATCGGTAGACTCAGTGATAAGCTATAAATTTAAACATGTAATATTAAAATAGGCATTATACAAATCTTTCATTAACGTTAAAACAAACATTAGGCAGAATAAAATTGAGTGAATTATTAATAAACGCCAAAAAGCTTGTGAATGAAGCAGTTAAAAAAATAAACTTACAAACGAAATCAGCTTTCAGTAAATATAGTTAACTCCAAAATTATATGTAAAACATTTTATTAATTAATACCGACAATTGTCGAAGTCTATAGTTTCCACGTATATTTCTTAATGTTTTTATATTTAGATGTATGGTCTTTACGGTTAAACCGAGATGGTTCAGGAAAGGCGTCGGACATATTACTCAAACTCAAAGCAGGCAACCGTTTGACAGAAAATAAATTTTGGAGCAGTGAACTGAAAAGCAGGTCCGCCAACACAAACTGATGGAGATTGGTATTTACTTTTATTTTTAAGAGTGATAATTCCAAAAATATGTTAAACAATGTTCAGGATTCAATTATTATTGTAGATTATAGACAAGGAATTAATTTTCGAAAGAATTGCATGTTTAGTAGAGAGTAAATCCTTAGGGATCAACAAAGTATTATTAAAATTATCGAACAATGTTTGAATAGATATAATCATATATTAAAAAATTGGTCACAAAAAATATCAATCATATTATAGGAGCTATTTTGTAAATTATACAATAATCAATTACCATAAATGTGGCGTAATGGCTGGTTAAAACTAGCAATACTCCTATCAAGGACATAGGTTTTATACACATATACTCCAGAAGTCTTTACAATAATTTTCAATATAATTTCATGAGATATATTAATCAGATTCTTCTATCTCAGATGGATCGCCTCCCATGGCTTTCCAAAAGGCAGTAACCAACTGCTCCGCCGCGATTCTTCTTTCATTTGCTGGTAAAGATGCTGCATGTTCTTTCATAGCCATTAAGTGTCCGAACAGTTCACCAAAATCTGTATTTTCTGCGCCCATAATACCGTCTGAAATAAAAAATAAACATATAACACAGTTCCAACATATAATTTTATATGATGAATAGAATATTTATTCTGCAAAGATTGTTATATGTTGGAACTGTGAGTTAAACAGAATTTTACCTAATACACTGTCCATATGTAGAGTGTCTGCATTAGTTAAACGAATATTTCCCAATTGTTCACCGACATTGTTAACGTCTGAAGATGTCTTTTCTGCAAAAGGATTTCGATCTGTGTATAAAATTTTCATGATAATTTTGGTTGTAATACTTCGTTTTAATGAAAAAATAAAAATAAGAACCTTTTAATACCATATTGGGCCATGCATGTGCATGTAAAGCTTCAATGATTCTATCGATTCCATGTTTATCATTCTCATCTTCTTGGTCTGCTGCTTCTTTAACATCCATAGATCCAAGTTCGATAAATTCAAACTTGTGAAGAGCACACCATTCTACCACTGAGATATATTTTGTTATTAGTAAAGTGTGAAATTGCTTTCATATATCCTATTACCTTGATCTTTGATAGGTCCATCAGGAAGAGCATTGCAAACAAATAGCAATATCTCAGCCTCGGAAGCAGAATTTATTAATGTCATCCAATCATCCAGCAACCGTGCACCTTGCTCCTAAGTAATTTAATAATATTAACAAACAAATATTTACAAAAGACTGCATGTATTCAATCTATCTCACTGCTTGTGGATCGTGATAAACGATTAGTGCTTCAATTCCCTCGTACTGAGATACATTTGTCCATGGATTCTCGGTTGTGCACAATAAAATTTGTGCTGTATAGTACTTATTATCGATATTCCAAATGTAATTGTCAGTATCACTTTGACCTACTAAGTGTTCAGATCCTAAACCTGTAAAATAAGAGTTGAATTGTCAATAGGACTCAAAAATGTTTCACTGTATCGACACATGTTAACATATGAATGCTCCATTTACTTTTTACAATATCAGTAGATTTATCCTTTACAGTACTAGCAATAAGTACACGAGGTAATACAGTTTCGATATCCATTATCAGGCAATTTTCTGTCAAACCGGTAAACGGAGCACTGCGATATGATATTCGTGATTTTAAACGCCTTAAAATTACAGCACGATGTAAAATTAATAAAAAATCAAACAAGACGAATCAAATTTTATGTCAATCAGCATTACGCAATAAATGACAATTAACAATCAATTAACTGCGACGTAAGAATCACAGAACGTGATGCGAGATTAACAGCAATGTATACAGAAGATGTGCGCCATTTTTGTAGACGGCTATAGTGTACAGGAATCCAGGCGCATGCCAGCTGTTGGACAATGGATAATTATGAATATGAATTAATAGTTTTCGAACATAAAGATACGAAATAAAATTATAAGGATAAGGGTAAACATTCCTGTATTTATTAAATTTATTACGATTTTTCGCATACATATATTGGATTACAATATTGAATAAAAATTTTATTTATAAAATTCGTGCTCAGATTCGTCTTTCTTAATATTATTTTTGTAACCCTTCTCGAAGTCTTTAGCCAGAACAATATAACGATTTTCACGTACAGCGTGCATACCAGCTTCTTGACAGATAGCATTAATATCAGCGCCAGAAATTCTATCAGGCCGTGCTACGTAGTCCTCTAGATCAACTTCCTCGCTCAAGTTCATCTTCGCTGTGATAGTCGAGAAAACAAGACGTTTCTGACGACGATCCGGAAGCGGAAATTCAATCTTACGGTCTAACCTGCCAGGTCTTAAAAGAGCAGGATCCAATGTGTCAGCTCTGTAATTACGATGCAAAGGAGATTATTTTCATTATACTGTTTATTGATCTCAGGTTCGTAGTAATAATATTTCAATAAGTTACCTGTTAGTAGCCATGATGACTTTAACATTAGTAGTTTGATCAAAGCCATCCATCTGATTCAGCAACTCCAGCAAGATACGCTGGACTTCACGATCGGCTCCAGTTTGAGCATCGAATCGTTTAGTAGCTATAGCGTCGATTTCATCAACAAAAATAATTGCTGGTGAGTTTTCCTTAGCGAGACGGAATACATCCCGTACCATTCGTGGACCTTCTCCGAGATATTTCTGGACGAATTCAGAACCCACCACACGAATGAAAGCAGCTGAAATAAATTTGATGTTAAATATACAAATTTTATATTGGCTGTTTAACGTATAATATATTTTAAGTACCAGTTGTATGTCTAGCAACTGCTTTTGCCAACATAGTTTTTCCACATCCTGGTGGTCCATACATAAGAACACCTCTTGGTGGATCGATACCAATTTGCTTGTAGAGCTCAAAGTGAGTTAGTGGTAATTCTACTGCCTCTCGAATCTCTTGCTTCTGCATATCCATGCCTCCAATATCACTGTACTGGATATCTGGCTTCTCATCTATTTAACAATTAAATGATTAGTATTAAGTAATTTATATAATGGGATATCAAAAAATAAGCGGTAAATAAATTTGTTGCAACTTGCTACTTGCCTGCTTGAAGCATAGAGATGCTAGAGTCTGCTTCGGGAGGTAGAACATCAACAAGAGCATTACTATGCTTATGAAGAGCAACACTGGCCGATGGTTTCAATAATTCACGATCTATAGTTGATAAAATGCGCACATAATAGTTTGAGCCAGTCGTGGAGCCAACTATGCCAGTATTTTGATCAACAGCCTCGAGAAATTGTCCAATGACCAATGGGACACTCTGGATACGTTTAACTTCTTCTTGAGCATGGAGATATTCCTTCTTTAAATTACGTTGTTCATCTTTAATATATTCTTCCTGTACTTCCAAAAATTCCAGCATCCTTTGGAGTTTCTGTTCGCAATGACGTATGTAATTATTCAGCAAATGTCAAATGCTTGATACACCATCGCAACATAAAGAGAGGTCACCATATTTTAAAGTAAAATTCCTACCTTATACTTTGTATAAAGATCCTCCACGTCTAGCTCATCTCCAGCACCAGAATAATGGCCTATTACTGGTTTAGAGTCGACCTCTCCAACATCCTAAAACAATACCGGTATCATATAATAAAGATTAATGCAACTGAAAAAAGTAAATCAGAGGATAATTGTGCACAATACATAGTATTACAGTGCTAAAAAGTCTATATTACTTGACATTATTACCTTGTCGGGTAAAATAATACCAATTTCCTCCATTTTCACAAACGAATCAAAGAACACTACTGGATCTTTCTCTACTTTATGAATAACGGATGACTCGAAGTTTTCAACCAACGGTGGCCATTACTACTCAAGGCCCAAATGATGGTTGGACGTAGAAATAATAGGTGGTTCCCTCTGTAATGAACCTTCTATTATAAACTGCAAAACCGACAGCAAAGGTTGTTAATATATCAAGGCTAACGAAACGTTTACCAAAATATTAGTTCAGTGAATAATATTATATATTTGTTCAGTGCATTAAATTATACTTTAAAGGTATTGCAATACGAATTTGGCATTGCTTTATATAAGATGTTGTTAGAGTAAATCTAGTAAAGATATTCACAGATTTTGCAGTAGTATTTTGATGATCCCCATATCAATAAATTTACGTACGTTTTCAAAAAATATTTATTATATTCTACAGAAGTAAGTAAATATTTTAATGATGGATTATTACAGTACGTAAGTAAAATCATGGTGACCGAAGAGCAAGAATCTGATATGGAGCTGGCATCGGAACATATACCAGTACCGCAAGTGCAGAATTTAGTAGCTGCAGAAACTGTAAAACAACTTGCAAATGTTACACAAAGAAAGCCACGACATCGGAAGAAAGCACTGTACGCTGCTATTCTTAAACAAATGGAATTTTATTTTGGTGATGCTAATTTGAGCAAAGATAGATTCCTTGGAGCTCTCATAAAAGAAAATCCAGGTAAGACTTTTTAAACTATATTATATAATTATTATACATAAAATTGTACAATTTAAGACATCTTTCGACAGAGGTTGACTTGGCAATATTCCTTCGATTTAATAAAATTCGTTCATTGACTGACGATATTACAAAAATAGCCAAAGCACTTCAGTCATCAACTATGCTTACCATATCGGAAGATGGTACAAAAGTATCACGCGTAACACCAATTTGTCAAAAGGAGAATGCTGATGAATGCACAGTTTATGTACAAAGACTTCCACCAGATGCTACTCATGACTGGTTGAGTAATGTTTTTTCTCAATATGGCCAAATTGCATACGTGTCCATTCCACGATACAAGAGTAATAAAAAAATCAAAGGATTTGCTTTCGTTGAGTTTGAAACTGTTGAATGTGCTAACAAATGTATTAAGGTGAGTGACAATTACGTACTTAATTTAAGAAAATTGAGATATATGTATATTTCATACAAATTTCAGGCATTTCGGGCAAACGGCTGTGAATTGCCATCTCAAACTTCACCCGATGATCTTCTGAGTATAACTACATTTAATGAGCCTGAAGTAACTGAAGAAACAGGTAAAGACAACATGGAAATTGACTTTATCAATGATACAGAAAATATAAAAAAAGAAGTTGAATTATTTGACAAAGAAACGAAAGAAAACAATAGTCTAAAGAAAGGGAAAAGAAAATACGAGGAGTCTGAATGTTTGAAGGAAAATAATATAGAAACTTTTGAAAAAGACGAGGATGCGGAATCAAAGAAGGAAAAGAAAAAAAAACGTAAGAATTCACCAGAAGTCAGCAATACCGAAAACGTCGCGAAATACGAACCTGATGTTCAACAGGAAACAACGGAGGAGAAGCAAAGAAAGAGAAAAATAAAGGTATCTGAAGATGTTAAAGAAAGTGAAGGCAATTCATCCGCACAAAACATAGAAAAGAGTGAAGACGAAACTGATTCTCAAAAAATGAAGAAGTCAAAAAAGCGCAAATTGAAGTCTTCTTCGGATACCTCTTCAGAAATACCTACATCATGTACAGAAAATGGACGAACTTCGGCGGGCGACGAGTCGGCGGAAAATACTGAGCAAAAAGAAGAAAGTTCGAAAGCACAGAAAAAGAAAAAACGCAAGAGGAAACGTCATAGCAAGAACGAAAATTTGGACACTGCTGAAATTGGAATGCAAGTGATGGCTAAAAAAGATTGGAAACGTTTAAGGAACAGGTATCTTGATTTACAAAGGAATAAAATGAAATCTTTGAAACAACATCTAAGACGAGCAAGATGGAATCAATGGAATAGTTATGAAAAAAATAAACTCGATAAAGAAGAAGTAGAAGAAAAAGATAATTCAAAGGAAGAGAATACTAATCAGCGATTTTCATACACACCAGGAGTTATAGTCAGTATCGAAATGGAAGAGCCTTGCGTTGATGTACAGAATTTCAAGGTTTGTCAATAGTTATAATAATATTTGATAACTAATGGCAACTGTTTATATTACTTCCTTTCCACAGATGGAACTCAAAAGTAACACTAATGTAAAATACATTGATGTAACCGAAGGTTCTACTCGAGCCTTTGTAAGATGTGATACAGCGGACGCTGCTAACACTCTAGCACAGAAAATAACTAAAGGAAGATCTATGCAAATTTTGCAAGGTTAGTCTTATTAATTTTTGGGTTCTCCGATGTGCCTAATCTCATATTTGTGTGTTTTACAGACGAGGATGAAAAACTTTATTGGGAAAAAATGGTGAGAGACAGAGAGGAAAAATTGAGTAAGAAAATTCGCGTGAAACAAAGAGGACGGGACAAGTTATTAAAAAAGGCGGAAAAGGCGCTAGGAAAACATATAAAATTCGATGAGGTGAAAAACTGAGTTAAATTGTACTGAAAAAAAAAGGTTTCTATATTTTCAATTGGACCTTGTACATGACGTGTTGAAATACATAAAGTATATTTCTAAATTTATGAAAATCATCTTATTTAACATTCTAAATACGTCGGACAGTAACGTATTCGTTGGTGTGTGGAATTTCATTTCTCCAAAAATAGAAAATAGTAGAATTTTATTTTACATTGTATTTTAATAGTTCTTTTTTTATTAGTTTTCGTCATTGTCGTAAATATTTGATTATTCGAAATTATCACTACCATCTCCCTCGTCCTCTACCTCCTCGATTGCCGCCGCCACTACCACCACCACTGCCGCCACGTCCTCTGAAACCACCTCCACCTCTACCACCGCCGAATCCTCCACCGCCGCCGAATCCTCC
>JARPRG010000321.1:3122570-3138430 GCA_031001745.1 Hartigia nigra | reverse complement strand
TATATATATATATATCTCTATGTGCGTTCTATAGTATAAACAGCGTGCATACTCTCTGATCGAGGTAGAGCGTACTCCGTATAACAACCGCTTTACTCTCTGTTACTCCGACACGTACGTTCGGCACGGTAGCTCGTCGTTTACTGCTCGATGCTTGCTGGCCGTTTCTCACTTTGATCATCCGACCTATACAATATACCGCATACCTATATTGCCATAAGGCTGCCCCTACAGATTTGCTGTCACTTCGTTAACTCCGTTGACCTATCATACAGACATTACGTCTTAGGATTATTTTCCATGGCATTTCCCAGCTTACGCATGTAATTCTTAAGTACCTACTGATATTAATAAGATCGTTAATTATAGGAAATAATGGGATACTGGTTGAGGTACAATTCCCAAACAATAAGTATGACTTATAAGATTTTACAGTTAATCACATTTTACATTGATCGTGAGGTAATTATTTACATATAGGTTAATTAGGGATAGGATTAATTATGTTATATATAATGATTTTATTCGATGCGACAGTAATATCATAATTGGTTTCAATTAGCCACTTGCACACAGAGATGAGTATATAACCTTCGAAGGATCTATTGCCACGTAAGTCGGTCTTAGACGTGCAACGCGATCCGTCGAGGACATTTTTTAACGGCACCAGGAAGTTGCCTACGTTACAGTCCTGATTTCAAGGATCCGATTAGAACCAGTGAACAGATCATCAAGAATGGGATTGAGAAAGTTTGCCTAAAACGTGACGATCTCTCCACGCAGCTTGCACTCACGAGGTTGTTGATTATGTTTAAAACCATCGTCCTCGTGGTCGTAAGCGTCGAAATTATCAATGCTTTAATTTCAATCCGTGCTCGGTTCAGCTGTACCATGCAAATTACGAGTGTCATGCAAAGAAATAAGAGAAAAAGAAGGCGTGAGAGGTAAGCGGAGCAAAAAGGAGGTAGAAAAAAGCAAAATGTCAATCGGAAACTGAAAATTAATGTAGGGGGTCACAGTTAATACGTGATGCGATAAAAATAAAGGCACGTGCAAGGTTATCAGCGTACTATGTAAATGTATAAAAAATAACCGATACTTACTCACTGTCTGAAGTCCAAACATGACAACAAACCCAACCAGGATAGCAAGGAATTGATCGAGTCCATTGCGATGTTTATGGAGAATCTCAAAGAAGACTACGTAGAGAAGAGTTCCAGTAGCTATACCCTGTAAGAGCCAAACACTTTACGATGTCCTCTGATAGTATTTATGTATATTTGTATGTTCGATTAATGTACCTGAAGAACAACAGCGAGAGCTCCAGTGGCAGCTGCACTTTCACCTCCTACCAGGATCATCCCGATACCAATACCTAATGGCGATACCACAGCAAATGTGCAAATATATATGACTGATAAATAAAGTTTAGTCTTGGAAGTGATCAATTCTACGCCGATACAAAATGCTATGACGAACTTATGCGCAGCCACTGCAGCGAACATATACCTGGGATAAAGAAAAAACGTAAAAGTCATTGAAGCATTCTATTTTCTTGTACTTATATATTTATAAATATTCACTTACCATACATAGCTGGCAGAACTTTCAAGACCAATGGCGAGACCCTCGAAGAGTTCATGCACTGATAAACCAAGAACTATCAGTAAACCTCTGATTGAATTTACTACAACGTCGTCAGAGTCTTCAAGCGGGGGTAAATGACTATGGCCGGATGCGTATCTGTGAATAAAAAATAACAATGCAATTGCTCACTAGTTTAGTTCAAAAGGTCGTGAAGGATCATATGATCTTTTTTTTATATATCCATGGATCTACTCTTTTTTAAAATTATACTTACCCTGCTGGCGTTGAGTGGTTATTTTCCTCTACCAATTCATTTGTACTTTTAATCACATTGTTATTTTCTTTTTTTTCAAATGTGCTCTCTCTTCTTCTTAGATACGTATGCACCACCTCCTCCACCAGGTACATGATAAAGAATCTGCAATATGTTTGGAGTGAGTGAGTTTTTTGAAGTTTTGAATACAATAATGAGTGGGCGCTTACCCGGAACACATGAATATTTCAGCCAGAGAGAAATTCAAGTCTGGCAGGTCACCGGATTCTACGAGCTCTTCTACTCCTTCAGAAACTTCCGGTAATAAATGTAAGAATGTTGTTGACAATAGAACTCCACCCCCAAAACCCAGGAGGAGGCTAACTACTTTTTGTGATCTGTTATGTAAAATTAAAGGTGAAACAAAAAATTGTTACGTTTTCTCAAACTACAAATTTAACATATTACAAATTACCTTGGACTTATGTGAGTTGAAGTCCAGTTGAACCATTTTGCCAACTGAATAGGAACTAAACCCACAGAAATACTCACTGCACAAAGTACCACCATAGTGGTACCCTTAGCGATAAGAACAGCCGCAATGTCATCATCATTTCGTGTAAGAGTAGTCTCTGAACGTAGGATAGGCATTTTGAAAATTCCTCCTTATCTCTATAATATATGAAAGAATAATATAAAACAACAAAATTATGCACTTTATTAGTAGTATAAAATATGATGAAAATCAAAACGTCGAGTTCTAACATTTCACGTGAAACACTTGAGATTTATTAAATTCATGTTCGAGAGTACATTTCCACAGATTTATCAAGATTTTTTAATATAAACATTTTCTCCTCATTTTTCTTACCTTTTGTACTATATCCAAAGTTTGATGAACGACAGTTCAATTTATTATAATTAAAATAGAGATGCTTATATGTATATATGCCAGTAGCAGAAAGTTAATGGCAAACCAACAAAAGGATCGTCAAGAATAAAATAATAGATACACATCTTTTCCCTCATATATATATTGCCGTGATATCGTGAAAGAACACTCGAATCAGCTACGTGATGCGATAACAATAACGAATCAAGGGCTAAAACAAGAATTACTTGTCTGTGTAGATGAAGATCGTATGTATGAATTATATATTGTAGAATATACCGATCGTGTGCAGTATCGATTTATTAGATGATAAATTGTTCAACGATTATTGATTACTATCATGTCAAATGTAAGATATAATCACGCATTAGACTATCAGCTTTACATTTTCTATTAACTCGTATTATCGTTATAGTCTCAGAATTCATTATACTTCAGTCCTGGTGAAAGTAACGAATTATAAGATACGAACGATAAAGACAAATGGGAATCTGTGGTAGATGATTCATGTTCAATAAATGGCATTAAACGTTATGCATCATTTGCTTCCTGTAATGAGACTGCCTGTGAGTGAAAGACGACTAAATAAGTGAACGTCCATTTTTTTCTGTGACTAGACAAAATCTAGGGCCTGTGACCTCGTTGAATTCTCTACAAAGAACGTATCAATGCTATGACATAATGCATATCGCACAGTATCCTGGAAATAACGTTTAAAAAATATTTCAAGAACGAGGAATACTTTTTTATATCTGTTGAATAAAATTGAGAGGTAATTAAAGAAAGTGACTTCATTTTTTACACAACAACCGTCAGCTAATTATCATTTGTCATTCGATACGTCTGGTGCCAATACCTTGGCAATGGCATACACGATACCCATTGGTAATGAGTCAAACCGATATTTGAGTAATTCGTAAGAACTGATATAAAATTTGCAATTTCTATAAGTATACTTATATAAATCTTACCGTGATATATGTTTATCTTGTTCTGTTTTTTATTTTTATTACACGCTCAATCACGTAACAGCCGCTAATTTCCTCGTTAGGGTTCGACAATTTTCTCCTGTAGGAATTATCTATGGCCTCGTTGGTCCGATACGATGATTCAAGCAATGCAAACTAAAATGATATTACGATAAGTTATTTTTCTTCTTCTTCGATATTATTATTATTATGATAATACAGTACCTATATGGTATAAGTTACCGCATTTGTAGCAGTTATCAGACAACTCAGCAAATGTATATATTTGCCATTCTACAGGGTACATGGCTTTCGTTACTCTTTGCGCTCATATATAAAGGTGTGTGTATGCGCCTGACGTAGAAGATATCCGAATATCGAAGCCGGCAAAATCATTGTTTTTTTGACACACTACACAAAAACCTACCAGATCATTGAAGTCTTCAAATATTTCCTTATACAATTTTTTATAAAGATTTCACTCGTTTGGCGTATTATAATAGAATCGATATCCGATAAATTATCAATGAATGAAAGCAATTTGTTTTATAGCAATACGTATTAATAACGATAAGTGTTTGCGTTTGTTAAACGCCTGTCATACAAACAAATTCTTTTTCTAGCTTAAATTTATGGTATTTCGTTTCATCACTTCTACAGTTGTTTTTTTTTATTCTAATGCCAAGGTCTTTTATCATTTTATTTATTCACCACTTATCACGTATAAATCATGGTCGCAGCTGGTGTTCAGATTGGTTTTAAAAAATTTGCTTTGACATCGGATACGCGATGTTTAGTAAGTCAAAATGTTTTGTGCGTTCATATATTAAAAGTAGGCCAGTGTTTGTCACGGTCGAACGAGAATGTGATCGAAAGAACGAATCGACACGTTTCTAATGTAACAGTGCGAGTAGACGAGAAAGACGACTGAAAATAAAACGGCCGTAGCGAAGTCGATTCTTCTTTCTCTTAGCAGCGCCTTATTCCCTCTCTTTTAGCTCGGTAATGGCGGCCACCATGTTACTCGTTTACTGAGTATGCAAAGTACATCTCTATTCTTAAGCTTCTTACTTACAAACGTCTCTACATTGTATCGTTATTATATATTTATTCTATAGATTGCGATAAACATTATCAACTTATTGCACTTAAAGATACGTCATATCTTATAATATACTTGCATTACCCCAAAGAAAAAAAAAAGATGGCACCTGCCACTATTAAATAAAAGGAAAAAAAACATCTTAAGATCTGTAAATGTCCGTGTACACGATACTTATGATATTTCTGATAGTTGCGTTATGATAAGATTATCTCATTCGTTGCACTTATACAAAAACACGTGTGTGATAAAGGAGCAATGCATCGATTATGGAATCTTGGTAAAGGACGACCGGATCTATATGGCCCGGCAAACTGTTCTGTTTGCAGTGTGCGAGAACCGGCTCGAGGATCAGATATATAGTCAGGTACAGCCGAGAATACTTTTCTAATGAATTCACGAAACCTTGAAACTTCCTCCCTCCATCGACATGGCATGTAATAGGGAAGATATTTTGTGAGTCCGCGTTACCTCTGCGTGACTTTAGTTTTATTTTTGTGAATACGGTATTAATTTAAATTCCGTAATAGTACTGTTTAACGTACTTATGTTTCAATTGTAAATTATTACGTACGATTTTAAATTGTACGACGTGCACGTTTACGAGACTTGGCAGTCATTCCGTTCCAACTATGACTTTTATCATACCCCTGGTATATTTCTTTCATAATTCTACGAAAATGCTAAAGGATTTAGTATTTAATATACGTCACGGATGATCCATTTAAATTTGTCACTAATGTGCATTACCGGGAACGCGCGGATGTCGTTTCGCTTCATGGGAATGTTTAACAGAATGTAAAAGGTATATTCAGCGGTCGATTGAATCGATATTGGCCGAAGTTTCATGGACGGAACGAAGGTCGTCCTCTCACTATCTTACGCTTGGCTACTCGTAAGGATCGGTACATCCATTCATTTTGCCATGGTAAATAATACTCACTGGATGACGATTCTTATTCATACTTTCATTTTTTGGTTATCTAGCACATAGCTATAGTCTTCCTTTCTTACATAGCAAACAATTAAGAGGTTTTCATTCTATTCAAAATTTGCCAATGGTAACTCTCTGTTTTCTTGAAGTCATGTGTTCGCATATCCGCATATACGTAAGTTAATTAGCATATTGTATACTTTGGATCTTGAATGCATATTGCGTTGCAGACTTTAGATACTGCACCGAAAAACTGAGGGGGAGTCAATCAGTCAGTCAGTCATCGCGTGTTACACATAACCTTGGATTCCCTATTTTTAACGTATTATATGAGAAAAGTCAGTGATTGATATTTGGAATTGAATTTTGGACAGCTTAAATATTTTTTCAGTATTTATTCGATATATGAAAGTTGAATAAAAGTTTTAAAAATAGTACGTCCTATTTATACCTATAGGTGAATTCATTTCTCTTAATGACCTTATTCTATAATTTCGATTGATCGTTTCGTAAAACGTATTACGGTGCTGGAAATGATCCAGGTACAAGAGTCATAGGTCATATCGCTTACCTGTAAAATTCAAAGAAGCATAATGAACAGATCGAAAGACAGAGAGGTAACATGGAACCATTAAAAACTGGTCTAGATTGCATAATAAAATTTAAATTGATTTTATCTGGAATACACACAAGCTTTATCGCCATGTTTCGTCTACCGTGATAACATCTCTATTGCCTTATCTTTTTACGTGTGATTCGAGCATTCAACTTTATCGTAAAGGATCCGAGACTCTCAGACTAAATTCAATGATATCATTCAATGCATTAGAGAATAAGAAGTCGTTTGAAGCAGCACATATATTAATAAAACACGTAATCTTTAATCAAAGACTCTGTGCATCTACACAACGTTTCTGAGCATTTTATCTATAATCGTTACATCAATATACATATAAATATATATGTATATCAGAGCCACTTTGTTTCTCGTTATTCTTATGGCACAACAAAATGGAATATATATAGATATATAATAGATAACATATATAGTATGTATAAAGTAACGGTAATAAGATACTATAAGGTTCACAGGTCCATTGCCCGATACACTGCTTTACATGCGTGTAATGTAGGAGCCGGTTATACCATGTGTGACGAGTGAATATATTAGCTATCGCAATATTGCACAAGCCGGGAATTCCCTGAAGAGATTGAGGTGTGCCATCGTGAATGAGACAATGACAATAGGCACTGACTATCAACTCAAGAATTTATTTGACTTCCCGTTATAAACTAGCAGGATCGAACGCATCGACACTTGTTAATACAAAGACGAGAGTTCGATGGGAATTCCACTCAATCATGTGAATCGAGTAGCGGTTCGGGATTTTATTGTAGCTATGTACGTATCTGGCATGTCTACTCGTTATCAGTAAAAAGTATTTCGTGTACACGCGTTTGCGTAGATTTGTTATTTAATGTAAATCAATGCATCCGTATGAGTTCAACGTGGGAATGTACTTTAACAGGAATTTTAATTTACAGTTTAATTAATAGTGTTATCTTTTTATTTTGTGGTCGTTAATAAGTGCCATTAATTTTAGGAATTAACTATTGTCCTTATCCTGGTTCATTTACCTCTTTGACTATGCACCGAAGATAATTGTCATTAATTTCACAAAATACGTTGCCAATGGTAATAATGACAGCTTTGTTATGGTAACGTTGGTACGTGGTACGCTTTCGAGTTATTTGGGTAAGATGATTTCTCGCGTTCTCGTAAAAGTAAGAGTTTCTAGGATAAAAGTGGTTCCGTACCAGTTGGAGTACAGGATCTAGCTATAAACTAGAACTTATTTGTATAGAAAATTTATCAGTGATCTCGGGCGTTACGTATCGAGCGAATGACGCATTTTAATTCAGTGTTTATTCTTTTCATTTGAAAAGAAAGACTGTTCTTACGCCTGTGTGACTTTTTAAAAATTAAAAACCATACTAATAACGTTGGATGAGATACCGAGTTGTAGTGAGTATACTTGGACTATAATCGTATTTACCAACTATCATGCGATAATATCTCGCGATTAAACGATAAATTACTATTCTTAATTATAGCAACTTATATAAGACACTTTATAATTGCTACATATTATATTCTATTATAAAAAAAAAAAACGAGTTTTAAAAAGTCCTTTGTCACTTTTATTGTCAAATTCCTTAACATCGTCTTAAACGCCACTATATAAATACATTTTTTGTTATTACTATTTACATGAAATATGTAAAAAAAATGGCTTATTAATATGAAAACTGAATGAAACAATTAATATATTTCTACTATGTAATATAGATTGATAGTAAATCTTCAATTCTAATCTTCAACACTAATTGATGCAAATTGGAAAAATTAAATATTTTAGAAAAAATAAACAGAAATACTGTATATAAGAGCAGGTACTGATGTATATAAAAGAATTATACATTATTCTTACGAACGTTAATGAGAATGAGAATGAGTATGGCTGGATTCAGTACCAAGTTGAATGCCGAGCATTACAAGAAATCCAACGATAATAGCAAAGAATTGTGAAAGTCCGCTGCGATGTTTTTGCAAGATTTCAAAGAAAACTACATACAAAAGTGTACCACTGGCTAATCCCTGGAAAGAATAATATAACTGTATTAGTACATTATTCTAAGAACATCAATGATTAATGGTTCGAGACTCTGCCTAGTCCTTTTGATTGTAACTTGTTCGATTTACCTGCAGGATAACGGCAACTGGTCCACTGGCTACTGCGCTTGATCCTCCCACTAGGATTATTCCTATGGCAATGCCGATAGATGATACCACAGCGAATATACAGATATAAATGATCGACAGAAAACGTTTTGTTTTTGATGTAACGAGTTCAACGCCAATACAAAAGGCTATTACGAATTTATGTGCGGTAACAGCACCAAACATATACCTGTTATATAAGTATCAGTTATTAAAATTTAGTGACGTTTCTTCACAATTGAAATTAGCTATTTTTATATTATATTTACACACCATACATCGCTGGCTGAACTTTCGAGACCGATGGAAAGTCCTTCAAAAAGTTCGTGTACCGATAATCCAAGTACAATTAAGAATCCTCTCAAAGAATTTACTACAACATCACTGCTGTCTTCTAACGCAGGAGGTAGATGACTGTGACCGTGTCCAAGGCTATATTTAAAAGAATATAAATTATTTTTTTTAATGATACTCAATAATATTATACATTTTTTAAAGAATCTCCTTTGTATTACCTTTGAGGATTTGCTGTCCCGTTAATTTCACCAGATTCGACTAAATCATTATTACTTTTAAACATATCATTATTGGACTTTGCTACATTGGCTTTATGAGTTTTTATAATATACAGATGTACTAGTTCCTCCACGAAGTAAATGATGAAAAATCTATAGTTAAAGAAACACTTAAATGATTTTGTCAACGTCAACGTTATATTCTGCTGAAAAAATCTTACCCGCAACACATGAATAATATTGCCAAGGAGAGACCTATTTCTGGTAAGCTCCCATCTTCAATCAATTCATCAACAGCTTCAATGACTTCAGGCAACAGATGAAGAAAGGTCGTTGAAAAGAGAACACCGCCACCAAAGCCCAAAAGAAGTCCAATGATTTTAACAGTTCTGTTCCATGCAAAAAATATCATAAATTCGTATCACTAATCCAATCATCGCAGTCATTGCAATGTCTCTCAACTATTATTTATTATTACCTGGGACTCATTTGCTTTGTCTCCCATTTTAACCACTTAGACAATAAAATAGGAAAGAGTCCACATAAGATACTAATACTACAAAGTACTAGCATAGCGACAGCTTTGGCAATAAGAACCTCTGAGGTACTATCAGTATCAAGGTCCTCTTCATCATCATGACGTAAATTGAACGCAGCCATATTTTTAAAATTCATCTTTATCACACGTTATGCCAAACCTTTCTGTGAAATAAATAAACAAAGTATATTAATTTAATTATGCTTTATTATACAGACAACAAATATTATTTACCTATGATATTACACAGACTACTTCTCGTTACATATAGTGCCATAAAACCGTACGAGTCTCTTAAACGAAACTGAATTGAAATTCGTTATACAGCCGCCTTATAAGCTTTTGCGTTGCTGCAGTATCATCCGTACCGGTTTTCCTCGTACAAACCCACTCTTCAAATGTAATATAGCACGTCCGTATCAGACGACAGTCACAGAGTATAATAATGTGTTGTTTATTCTTACTGTTTCTCCCTCCTTGTTTTCGCAGGTGAATCCCTACAGAAGTTGCAACGGGTGACGAATAAAGAAGAATAACAATTTAACCAAAGACGTCTACGAGAAAGTTGTTATGGCACAAGTTGCGAATAACGATTCGCTGGTCCCGAATATCGTTCACATATATAGCGCGTTATTATCAAAGAATATCTCTACTTTATCAATCTTACAGTGACAACGGCTTAGGTCGTTCAACGGCTAAGACTGGGCATAATATGTCTCGTTGTTTCTTATCGTAAGAAATGATCGGTTTGATCAATTAAATTAAATTTTATAAAGATAAATGGTCTATATAATCAACGGCGTAGATTAACGCTTTTCGATTAACGGATTTTGATAAACGGCAAAGTCGTAATTGTCTGTCAATAATTTTTTTGAAACTGCCAATCTAAAGCTCTTGTCTTTATTATCCTACTGTATATCATTCTATTAATTCTCTATACTAGTGCTGACTTTAAGTGATCTTAGATTAGGACAGAATTTTTTGGGTTCTAAGAATCGCTAATATGAACTTAAAAATTCCCACAGTGTTTGTGTCTACATGCGTACGTACAAAGGCTAATTGAAAATTTATGCAAACGCCATATCGAATGTGGAAACGGATACAAAGGTGAGGATGCGATGGATGACTCAGTATTGAAAACAGGAATTATTTCTTCCGGGTATTCCCTTTCCTCAACTCAGAATTGACAATAGAGGAAAATGAACAGAAAACTCATTATATAGCGTGTCATGTTTAATAATCTTTTGAGTAATTTATTGAGTTTCAAAAATAGAGATGCCTATGCTTGGCGCAAAATCCTTTACACTTATACAATATTGAATTCCCAATAATTGACCATTAGCTGAATATGATTGTTATATACAATGTATTATTGATAATCATGAACTTCATTAAAAGCGTTAAGGATTCTGCTATGGTCGAATATTTTAGGTCTAAATTGATTACTTTTTGGTAAGTCTCAAGCCGTTGAAGAAGTGGTAACATTTTGAATGTTTATCAATGTTTAACTTAAAAGTAACAAAAAAAAACATCGGTGCTTTTGTGAATTTTTATAACCAAAATTTCCCAAAATGTGTTGGCTATTTTTTGAAGTTTTACTAACAATGAAAGCGAAATAAAACAATTTAAATAAGGACGTTTTAGGAGTTTTTTCATATATCTATACTGTATCGTTAACTTTCTGGTTTTTTTTTTTAAATTACCGATGGTCAATCCAAAATTTTAGATTTTGGGTAACAAAAATTCACCAATTGACCAGTATATTTTGGTTATTTTTTGGTAAAACTGAATTTGATAGGAAGAATAAATAACATTATACATGAAGATTGTAATTTTTATTTATTCAGTCAAGGTACTAATTATAGATGTAGTTATATACATATAAAATGTTGGCTTCAAGTTAGATTGAATTATAATAGATATACTATTTGCAGTTTGAACGGCTCATCGATGTAATGTACCCATGTCTGATTTTAGTTTAGTATGGTTTTATTAAACTTTAGTAATCTTGAAATTGTGAAATAAGGAACTTTCGCCAATGACGTAATGCTCATTCAGCATTCCGTGCGTTCCCCGTGTTCAGTGCTTGTGTTGTGACGGTTGGGGTGTATCTGTCAATCATGTAATTGATTTTGGTTAGGAAAAATAGTAAAACCACAATTTTAAAAATAAATTTGCACCGTCGTTCAAAGAAACATTGCGGTTTACGTTGCTTGTACTTTTTCTGGGGTAGACTGACACTTCACTGTCTCAAAAAAAAGTGAATTCAACTGTCATAGGTTACGCATTTTCTATCTTCATACGTTTATATAATTGAATTAGGTATTAGCTGTTCGTTGTTTTTATTATTCGCAGGTGTTTAATACTTCTTAATATCATTCTGTTTTTTTTTTTTACGACTGTTTAAAGTATCTCTAGAAGGCAGAGAAAAATTGACATGATTATTGACTTTCTGTCATCGGAGATTTATATAACGTAGCTATGAGAAATTCATATATTATTATGTTTCTATATTATTCTTTTGGTGTACTGTGTGATTTATTGATTCCAGATGTCTATATTATTTTATAGTCTCATAATTTTAACTAAATATATTCGTCATATAATTTATACTTTGTTGGAAACTAAGATTTTTTAAGGTTTACCAGATTGCTTTAATCAATATTAACAATCCATTTACTAAAAATTACCATAAAAAAACTTAATAATGCACAACTTACAGGTAAACAGTCATGTCGTCACCCGAGCAACTGGCAATTGTACAATCTAAATTCACTTCTGGAGAAACAGTAGTGATTGTATCCTTTACCTTTCATAATCGTCAGTATTATAATTATCATAATAAATAAATGTAAAAACAATTACTTTGATATAAATACCTTAATAAAAATCAAGGCAATGGAAGCCTCATTACTGCAAGGATGGGTGAGGGCCGCAAGACTTCTTGCTCTAGTCAATAAAGGTGCGACTCATGCCTTGGTCATATTACTTACATCGAGAACACCTCCGCAAGTATTTAGTGACCTTACAATTGAGAGGGTACTTCCCATCGACCATGATTTCAAGTGTGATATAGGTAAATATCTAGTATATCTTTTAAATGTCAAAAATGTAACACCTCTTGATTAAAGACACAGATGGGAAACAGCAAGATAGTTTAGACGTTTATTTGAACGTGTCATCCAGAAAGCTGAGATTGATATTCGAAATGAGGCCCGGAGTAGCTACAAGTTCATTGGTGTCCGAAATTTTTCGAGCCATTGAAGGTTGTTCTCCATTCAGAAACGAAACTACTTGCTAGTTTAACGATATGTAAATTCACTGCAATATAAAAATATTCTTTTAGTTTTTCAAAAAAATAAAAGTCCAGCCACTGAATACTTATGGATTCAAAAACTGACTGGCAGCACACGGAATTTGGATAGCTCAACAGACGACGTTCAAGATGTTGCAGATCCAGTAAGTCATAATAAGTCATTAAGAAATTTTAATAACACAAACTGAATTTCTTATTGTCAATAATAATTAAGTTCTTTAATAAGCTTCTGCTACTGAATGAAATCTAAACTAACATTCATTCTTTAGAGCTAGTTATGGTTTAATGAACCTTGTTCGAGTTTTTTACTATCACATTTATTATACGAAACACGAATACTATCTATATACATTTCGAATATTGCAAATTTACTGAATACCCTCTTACACCAGTTAGTCCTTAGCACGCGCTACTACATCTAGAAAACTTCCTTTATATCGTCTCCCCATTTAATCTTTGCAATTATCACTGTGAGAAGAGTAACTTGTAATTATATTAAAATAAAAATTGATTGTTAAATAGCTAGTGGAACTGGAAAGTCCGGATTTGGTTGTACCACGACGAAATATAGCAACGGGTAAGACACCCGTTGCTGCTAGAGAATCGGTGGTTCGATATCAGATGGCATGTAAAGAGGATGATTATACGTATACTGAAGTATTTAGGTATGCTTTAAATTAAAGACGAAAATGAAAAGATATTAAACTAGGAAAGTGGTTTTCATCAATTACGTTCTTATAGAATGTTTATTGGTACCTGGAACGTTAATGGCCAACCACCAAATAGTATAACATTAGAGCAATGGTTGAGTAGTGATCAAATCCCACCGGATCTATACGCCATTGGTTTTCAAGAGTTAGACTTGAGTAAAGAAGCATTCCTATTCAATGATACACCAAGAGAAGAAGAATGGCGGTAAGAGAAACTTATATTTATCGTCTTAATACTTTTTAAACAGTCTACTGGTCGCTATATTAATTATATTCTTATTTCCAGACAAGTGGTGACAAAATTTCTTCATCCAAAAGGCGTATATTATCAGGTTGCCATCGTAAGACTCGTTGGAATGATGTTAATTATTTTTGCGCAAGACGTTCACAAACCCTTTATAAAGGCGGTGTCGGTAGATACCGTGGGAACTGGAATAATGGGGAAAATGGTGCAAAACATAGGATTTCTTTAACATTTTATCTTTCCCCATTCATTCCCTATATCCTTTATGTTCCTGAACTTGTTTTATATAATATATGTACTTATCCAATAGGGTAATAAAGGCGGTGTTGCTGTGAGCTGCTCCATTCATAATACATCGGTCTGTTTTGTGAATGCGCATTTGGCTGCTCATTGCGAAGAATATGAAAGGCGAAATCAGGATTATGCTGATATTTGTGCCAGGCTTTCATTCGCTAGATACGTGCCACCTAAGGGGTTCAAGGATCATGAGTAAGTAATCGTGATTATCGTGCACAGACAACTAGTGCCGGTATCATACTAAGAACTACTTCGAAATGTTAATTATTCTCTTAGTCAAATCTATTGGCTGGGTGATCTGAATTATCGAATCACGGAAATGGAAAGTAGTGTGGCGAAACATCATATTACGAATGAAAACTATGGGCCTGTGATAGCATTGGATCAGCTCGTGCAGCAGAGACGTCTCGGTAAAGTTTTTCAGGGGTTTCAGGAAGCTGAGATCAAGTTTAAGCCTACATATAAATATGACCCGGGTACCGACAATTGGGACTCAAGGTTTGTAATAGATGAAAGGATATTTGAAAAATTCCAATAGATTTTGTGATCTGTCAGTAATTTATTGTGTTGCATACTATAGTGAGAAGGGTAGAGCACCAGCTTGGTGCGATAGAGTATTATGGAAGGGTGAAGCTATTTTACCAATAGACTACAGAAGTCATCCGGAATTAAAAATATCTGATCATAAACCCGTCAGTGCAATTTTCGATTCGCAGGTGAGCTAATCAATTTCGAACAAGGTACAACTTTTTACCTAATAATCGTGATAATCTACTTAATGTATTTTCCGCTCTAGATTAGAGTAATCGACATGGCTAAGTACCGTAAAATACACGAGGAAGTAATGAAAAAACTTGATAAGTTAGAGAATGAGTTTTTGCCCCAAGTTATGGTCGACACGACTGAAGTTATATTTGACACAATAAAATTTATGGAACCTAGCACTAAGGAACTTATTATTGCCAACACTGGTCAGGTCAGTTAAATTCTCTTGTATCGCAGCAAGTGAAAAGCACAAATCAAAACATACTAAGGAAGCATCTCTTATCTCTTCTCTGTAGGTACCCGTTCAATTTGAATTTATAAAGAAACTGGACGATACCAGCTACTGTAAAGATTGGTTACACATAGAACCTTATATGGGTTTTATAAAACCGGGTGAAAAGTGTGACATTAAGCTCGAAATTTTTGTGGACAAAAAGTCTGCATGCAAACAAAACTCTGGTGAAGACAAACTGTACGATATTTTAGTCCTACATCTTGAAGGTGGAAAAGATATATTTATCACTGTCCTAGGTACGTTAATATTCTAATAACATTTATAAGAGTATTTCATGGATTTCACTTTGGTTTATATAACATTTTTAGCAAGCGCTTATGAGCGTAGTTGCTTTGGTTCCTCGATGGAGGCATTGGTTCACATTCCAGTACCTATCAGGGAAATTCCTGCTGGTAGAGTAATGGAGCTAGTAAGTGAGGAGCTGTTACATATTAAAATCAGAGTTACGTATATAATAGCAAATTTTCTACTAGGAAAACAATAAGAATCCAACGCCAGAACCGTATCAAGTTCCAAAGGAAGTGTGGCTATTAGTCGATAGACTATATCGTCATGGAATTAAAACAGCTGGACTATTCCAAACTCCAGGACTTCACAGTGAAATTATAGCAATCAGAGATTGGTTGGATATTGGCAGCCAAGATCCAATGCGTATCCTTCAC
>JARPRG010000321.1:3099535-3122470 GCA_031001745.1 Hartigia nigra | reverse complement strand
CAGGACTTCACAGTGAAATTATAGCAATCAGAGATTGGTTGGATATTGGCAGCCAAGATCCAATGCGTATCCTTCACGTTATATATATATATATAAAATAGACAATTATCTAAATTCAGCTATCGTATTTTACTTAATAATAATCTTAGCTGGAGGCGTACATTCTGTAGCGGAAGCATTGCTGCTATTGTTGGAATCAACAGCAGAGCCCTTAGTTCCATATAATCTCCATAATGTGTGTTTATCCGCAGCCACAAATTACTTGCAGTGTAAACAAGTACGTAAGGAAAAAAATTACTTTGTAGAATTAACAATGCAATCATTCCATTATTTGTGTCAATAGATTGTGATGCAGTTACCTGAAATTCGAAGGACCGTATTCCTTTACATTTGCTCATTTCTCCAAGAGTTACTTAATCATACAGAAGAAAATGGTTTAGACGCTAAAACACTTGGTAATACTACGACATAATTTTTTATCACTGCTCTGCTGTACCGTTATCTAGCGTACTTTTGAAAAACAATTCATATCTCAATTGTTTCCAGCAACTTTGTTCGGTTCGATCTTTCTAAGAGATCCTCCTAGAAGCCGGGATGATCGTCAGTACAGAAGTCGAGCTAGTCAGGCAACATTCGATAGAAAAAAGGCTGCATTTGTTTATCATTTTCTGGTGAACGATCAGAGTGACTTCATTTTAGGTCGGTAGTGACACGCGTCGAAGGTGAGAAACGAAAATAAATTTACGAGCACGAAATCAGGTATACACACACTACACACAGCCTTCTGAATTATATACTCCGTAAAGCAACATACGACCGTCAAACTGACGTAAAATTAGATCTTAAATAGTCGCAAATAAGAGATAAAAATAGTCGATCGTTTAATTTATGCTTTAGAAAAGAAATATTAATATGCCTCATCGTCAGATTCGTGTAGAAGCTAAGTTAACAATATATAATCTGACAGAACTTAAGCATTTAATAATTAAAGACCTATGCTATTATAGATAACGGATATACGTAAGCTTAAGAATCTATTTAGAACAGATTGACTGTTCTTAATGGTTAATGCATTTTCATGACTTTGAGCCATCACGAATAATTCGTAGATTGAAACTATCTTGAGAATCCCATCAAATGTTATTCGTGATCCTCGTACCACAGTATCCATTTGCCTTACAGTAAGCATCATCTTTAGTTTTGTAGCACTTTTATCTGAGCAAATATCGACGTAGATTTGACTTAGGAAACAAATCAGTTCTGGACGATGAATTGAGCACGAGTTGAGATTGTATTTTACTCGGTTATAACAAAGAATCCGTTTGAATTAACTCTAATCAAAACTGAGTATTTTTATAGTTTTATATAAAACTAGAAAGGACGTTCCTTGAGAAGAGTCTCTATCTGTTATTTGAAAGCTGCATTCTCTTTGCCGTTAGGAAAACTCAGATAAACATCCAAAGTACAATCTTTCATTATTACAATTATAACGACTCATTACATTTAAATGTATTTCATTAGGATTATTATATTCCAGAGATCACGAGATATCAATGTCATTCGAACAATCGTGGCTTAATCCGTTTATGATAACACCACGCGCATCCTACGATCATGTTCATAGATATGTAACGTGTAACAATTTTATCTGGCACAATCTCGTGATCCAGATACCTCAGTGATAGCGGATTCAAAAAAAAAGAGATTTTAGGTAAATTATTAGCGTTAGGAGATTTATCGTATTATTTAATAGCGACATAGCCACCCGATTAAGTCATAATAGTGCCAATGAACGTTAGACTTTGCATATACTTGTTATTTTATTACTTCTAGATGTGAAGCACTGCAAGTATACGTATTGCGATAATATATTAATTAAGCTTTATTCTTTACAATTAGTTAACAGCTACACGAGAACACTAGTTATTGTAACGTGCAGAGTAACCTTTGCACATTGTCATTCATGTACCGATATTTATTAAACATTTCATATTTAGAAATACAACTTTTTGTGACGTTACTTACCACAGTTTAATTGTTGTAACATAATAATAAGTAAAGGTATTGTTTTGTATCAAAACTTTATTAGATATTAGGAAAAAAAATGTAGCAAATATTTGGAACACAGTAAATTTTCTGATTGCCTATTAGCCGGCAATAGTTATCGGATTATTTAAAACGTAAATCAACAATGATAGTAAAATTATAAAGTAACGCTATATGGAATTACAATAAAATGATCACTGTGATCTCCATCACAATGGTAGCGAGTGATAGGTGTATAATAAATTTCATATGAGAAATCAAAATACGCTATGAGTAGCTGTAATTTGAATAAAACGTGATGTTGAGATCCTTGGAAAGTTTGACTATATGTCGAAAATTTAAGGGCCAACGAGGGTCGCATGTGTGAAATGAAAAGCGAAATACCCTTTTTTTTAATAAACGAATAGAATCTAGTAATACGCACAATGCAATGCAAAAAATTGCTACAGTCCGAAGAGATCCTTTCCGTACTTTTTCTATACTATACTGCGCGATAAGAAACAAAACGAAAAGGAACAACCCGAGAAGAATTATACAAATAGACGATAACTCAGCCTATAGTGACGCTTGATTTTCTCGATTATGAATGCCATTGAAGAGAGAAAAACAATACTTCAGCTTGAAAGCATTGAACATTGAAATAAGGTTCGAAGAAGCCTTGATGATCTTTTGACGATTTTCATTAGTCTCATAAAACGTAGCGATAAATTATATACAAATGAAAAATGCACCCTGTAAGTTCGGAGAGGATTTCGGCCGGTCAAAATAAGGTATATTCTAAAACTGGAAGCCACCCTGAGGAGCGGCTTCGGCTGCCTGGAAATTTAGCTGGCCCTCCTCTGTTACAGCAGCAGCAACATTATGATCCTCGGCTTCCTGTAGTAGAAAACAACAGTTATTTTATTACTTTTTCACGAAAATTTATTGAACCGCGATACTTACGCCGTCCGAGAAGAAGGTGTCGATCATGGCCATAGCCTTTTGATAAACCTGTTCATTTTCATGCTGTTGCAAATTTTCTAACTTATCCAGCCCACCAACTTCCTCAACCATTATAGCAACTCTTTCGATTTCGCCCATCTTTTCTGCAGCACTCAGGATATTGGTGAGACCATCAAGCACAACAAGAACAATTTTCCAATCCTTTGCTTCCAATAAATTGCAGAAGGGAGTTAAGACACCTAGTTGGACCAGTTGAGCAAGTTGATGAACAGATCCACCGGATGTCAAGTTGGTTATTGCCCAGGCTGCTTCCTTCTGTGATTTGAAGTCTCCCTAGAATTTAAGATATCGTGGTCAGTGGTTCATAATATACGAGTTGAGATATAATTATTTAAAGGATACCCACGGCTTGGAGAACTTGTATCAAAGGTGGTAATAATCCAGCATTAATAACATGCTGAATCTGTTCAGCATTTCCGGCAGTGACATTACTGATTGTCCATGCGGCTTCCTTAACTATATTAAGTTTTTTGTGCTGCAATAATCTGCTCAGGTGTTGCAATCCTCCTGCAGTGATTATTGCATCCGTTTGTACGTCATCTCCCGTGACAATGTTTCCAACAGCTCGTAATGCTGGTGTCAAGACCGTGACTTCATTATGGGTCAATAATTCTGTTAGTTTGGGAACAACACCAGACTCAACGACAGCCTGAATTTTATCATTGGAGCCATCCGTCAAATACGACAAAGCCCAGCATGCATCAGCTGCAATAGGAAATAACGTTACAATTAATACTCTAGATCATGGTTTTTTCATTGAAAAAAAAACGGGAACAATAGATATTACCAAGAATATCCGTGTCTGTGTTATTCAGTAAACGGTTTAATACTGGTAAAGCAGCCTTGACACTCTCGAATGGCGGCGGAGGATTTTTGTTGCGACAAAGATTCGATAAGGTCCACACAATATTACGAGCGAATGTTACCTAAACGTATGAAAACCATGTCAATGCTAAACCGATGATCAATTGAAGTCAAATCAATGCGTATTAAATTATAGCGTACCGATGTATCCGGCTTGATCAATTCTAAGAGAAGGGGCATTGCGTCGTGACCGAGAACCAAATCTCGTGGCGCTGGTCCGTCACCTGCGATATTACCCAAAGCCCATACTGCCTGTTCAGCCACGTTGGGGGATGATGATTTTAGTAAGGCTACCAGTTTGGGAACAGCGCCATGTTTTACGACTACATTTGTCTGCTCTGATGTACCAGAAGCTACATTGGTTAAAGCCCAGGCAGCTTCAAATTGAAGTGCCGCACTATAAAATAGCAGATATTAGGAAATCTTTGAAAGCCCTTTGGATTAACATTTAATTCAAAAATAATTTCGTACTTGTGATGATAGCTTAAAAATTCAATACAGCGAGGCACTATGCCTTGCTGAATCATACTGTCTATCGGTGGATTCTTCTCCTGGCTAAGCATTTTTCTACAAGCTTGCGTAGCCTGCAGTAGGATAGGTTCAACGGTCGAGTTCATTCCAGTAATAATTTCATCAATGGTCATAGATACTGATGTTTTTGATCCGCTATCCCCAGGAGGACTAACTATTTCTTCGTGTATGTTGAGATTGCGACGTTTAAGCAATTGGTCATCCTTCTTAGCTTTACGCAATTCCACAGACACTTCGGTTCTTCTCCTTCGAGCATCCTGCATATATTAATTAAAATTATGAATATCCTGATAAATAAATCAATGTTTAAGATACTTACTTCGTGCTTGCCATGGAATTTAAATTTAGAAATTCGGCTGTGATGAACAGCTTCTGGTGCTGGCATTTTGGCTAAAAACAAATTATCGATTTACACAAAGGTTCTTTGTACTCGGAATCTGCTTAACATACTGAACAATAATAAAGGTTATCGAATAACTATTTTGCAAGAAATCACGAGTTACAATAAACAATTTACTATTAGAGGCTGTCATTTGCTTCAATCTTATGACATTCCCGAAGAACAGTATAAGATTATTTTTTTGTAAATACCACGCTTTGTTTGAGAAACGCTACTTCAAATTTACCACCTAATGGATCCTTTATTTAAGCAATTTTTGGATTCTTCTAGTTCTCCACATAAAATAAGTAAATACAAAAACCGAAATCTCATTGAAGCTACAAATATATATCCGAATTTCGGAGCGCTTTGTATTCATAAACTCGTGGTCCTACACAACGGTTCCTCAATTTCCTTAGAGTTCTTTCCAAGCCACAATAAAACATTACAATTCAATATCTACGCGCATAAGTATATATCTGTAGCATGAAGATAATCTCTTATAAAAATTACTCTTTAAAACACTTACCTAAAGATTATGAATAGCTTGTAAAATCGGATTCCAGTAAGCGATGTATCGCGGCCTGCGCGACAAGTGTGCAATGGCTGGCAGTACAATCCAGTACAATCTTCTTATTTTCAGACCTGTTGATCGAGAATAAAAATTGAACCCCTGACAACCAATAAGAATTTAAGCTCCCTTAACCGAAGGTTTTGTACCGTCTTTTCATTGGTTCTAAGAAGTTGAATCCAACGCCATTGGTACTTATGTTTTTAACGTTTTCTGATTTTAAATATCTTCGGTTCGTGTCCCGTTTCAAGAAACCGATTCGCTGCATTGATACTGTAGACATGCAAGAACATGTTTTCCTACATTAACTTGTGGAGATTTTTAAAGTTGGCATTAATTACGTATGATTTAAAAAAAAGGAATCGCATCTATATTATTATTATTATATAGCTTCAAATAGCCCGCAATACTACCACTTGTGTTTCAACATATATATTTTATATTTTTATGTTAGAAAACAAGTAGATGGTTCAATATTTATATTCTTTACATTTTTAACTTTTACTGTGATTGTAGACATTGATAAATATGTTATTGGCAACTACTTCGCGAATTATATGTCAATACAGAAATGCCGACAATTTTATGAGGAAAATGGTACGAGTAGAGTAAATATGTGTGCTTAATATTTGGATGTATAATTTTTGTACTTTCTTAACATGGTTTTAGTCTTCCTTCGTCCCTCGTAGAACATTGCTATACGTTCCTGGTTGCGACGAACGTAAAATACAAAAGGCTCGTTCCCTCGATGCTGATTTAGTAGCATTAGATTGTGAAGATGGAGTGGCTATTAATCAGAAGGTACGAAATATACCGTGATGGTATAATAAACAATAAAATATATGAGTGTGTCCTTGTCAGGAGATTGCTAGACAAAAAATACGAGAGCTGCTAGATTTAGGAGAATTTCCTAAAGCACGTCCTGAGTGGGGTGTACGAGTGAATTCAGTAAGCTCAGGACTCTGCGATGAAGACTTAAAAATTATTTTAAGTGGAAAAAATCAACCACCTTGTATACTATTGCCAAAACTAAATACTGTTGAGGAGATAATTTGGGTACTATTTTTACATTTTATGAATTGGAGTTGATTATGGCTATAACTGTTATATAGAAGGATTAACATAATACTATTAAGTTTTCAGATACTATGAAGAAATTAATTTATAATGATAATGTAATAAATTTAATAGTATTTAGTGAAACAGCAGTTAGTATGATGAATTTACCATATATTGTTCAAGCTACTATCGATGCTCAAACAAATACTCGGATTAAATTAGTTGCTCTTGTAATTGGCAGTGATGATTATGTTGCTAATATTGGTTGGTAGTTAATTCTATTTGAAACTAATTTATACCTACTTGTAAATCATAGATAAAATAGCAACAATTAAAACTTTTATAGGTGCTACAAGAACAAAAGATTCTTCAGAAATATTATATGCTAGACAAAGATTAGTAATGGTTGCCAAAGCATTTGGATTACAAGCTATTGACATGGTTCATATAGATTTTCGAGGTATGTTCTTCATTGAATAGTAGAATGTTGAATAAATACTTTAAATATATTATCTTAATAGATTTAGAAGGTATGCAAATAACATCTGAACAAGGTGCTTCTTGGGGCTTTACTGGGCGTCAAATCATACATCCATCTCAGGTGAGCATTGTACATAAAGCATATAGCCCCACACAGAAAAAAATTGATTGGGCTAATAAACTTATCGATGCTTTTGATGCTCACCAAAAATTAGGCAAGGTTTGTGATTCTTCTTCTACGTAAATTATATGTATTTCCATTTGAGAACTATGCTACTTCTGTGAATTTTCAGGGTGCATTTGTTTTTGAGAATCAAATGATTGATATGCCAACTTTAAAACAAGCTCAAAATATTGTTATTTTAGCAAATCTTACTCTGCACCATAAGGAATAATTCTATATACTTATTAGTCCATGGAAGAGGAATTGAAAAAAACTATTTTGCACAATCAAATTTTGTCAAATACTTTATTTATCGTCGTTACAAATATATTAAATGTTGTATAACAGCTTCGCGTTAATATCAGTTCCCTAAGTAATTAAACACAATTGTAAGCTGTTCACTGATAAGTACTCTACAAGTTATGCAATACTTATAAGAAAAAGCTTCTTCTATTGTTAACATATACAATAAAACACCTTAAATTTGAAATAAACACATGTAAAAACATGTTAAATACTTTCAATAAATGCATCGAATGAACAGATTGGATCAAAAAGTAAGTTATTTACAAACAATAACTCCTTTTAGTGAAAACATGAATTCAATCAAGACGATCCATATTTAACTTTTGTTAAAAGTGTCCAAAAATTGTTGCTAATCAAACTTACCAAAAGTTAGTTGAATTAAAACAATATGTCCATAATTTTCTTAAGGCACTTTCTTGATCGTTACATGGTCTCATTTGATTATAACGTAAAGTATATCGCGTGAAATAGAAAAATATTTGCAAAACTGTGCTTACATTTGTGCAATATACTTTTTATAGCAAAAATAATACTCAGGATTTACTTATGTTTTACGTACAAATCATAATTTATCAAAAAGAATGACTGAACTAATTGCAAAAAGAAATACTTGTTATTATAATGTTAACCATTTAAACAGTTTACGTTAAACTTTGGAATTCTTCATTCAGTATTCAGATTGTACATCCAAGGCCCAGTTTTTCGGTGAAACTAAGAAACTAGGCCTTGAAGATATTCTAATTTGTAAACTGTTAGCAAATAAATTATTATTTCATCTATGTGAGGATTATACAAGAAGTCCAGTAAAGAATTTTTCTAGTTTTACATACAGTTCACTGAGCACTTCATTGTCCAAGATTTAATGCAGTTTCGATCATCATTATGTAAATTGTAAAGATGTCTAATGATCTTGATTAAATATGCTTCTCACGTGATACAAGATTCGACAGTTTTCATAACAGCATCTCGAGCATATGGAATATAAGATAAAGAGTACCATGTCATAGCTAATGACTGAATAATAATAAACAGGAGAGCCAACCCAGCCTTTTTAAGCTACAAGAAAAAAAATTAAATATAATTTGTTGCCTCACAATAATTCAAGTAATGAAGATGCTTTGCATTCTTACCTGAATGGCGCTAAATAGTGTCATTGCAATACAGATAATTACAAGTAATGTTGCAATTATTCTGGTTGAGGCAAACATTTTCTTTATTTGATTAACTGGTCCCATCAAGAAACACGTGCTGCAAATCGTTAAACGATATGAGTAAAATTGTTTATCTGATTCACTATCTTTCCTATCTAAATCATATGTGTAATGGACTTAGTTTAATTAGCATAGTGATATAGTTTTTATCAGATTCTGAAATGTCACTTTATAGTAAATACAAAATTACCTCGCTAATGATATAATATTTCCTAATGTGTAGAAGACAGCGAAGACATTCAATCCTTGTTTTAAGAATAGAGCAAACGATCCCAAGATTGAGAGAAGGATTCCAATAATGAAACAAATTATAAAGCCCTTTATTCGTGTTGACCAGCTGAGCGTCGATGAATCCATAACCTATGCATACATTATTCAATTGAATATCTCATTCTTTTTCATTAATGCTTTTACGATACATAATGTGGGCATATCATATACTATACATTTATACTTTGAATCGTAACTCACCACAAAGTCAATATCAGACTGTCAGCATTAATAATGAGTTAAGAAATATAATTGATCAAATTGTGTATAAAACATAGTGTTTATTATTATTCTAAATTTTGTATAATATAAAATGAAATTTTACCTGAGTTATAATACCACTCTCTTCATCGCATTGATCATTCCCACTGAGAGCCCTTCTCAATTTCTCCATCATGCCAAAGTCTGTAGCATACAAAGGATATAATTATTAGTTATAACAAAAATATAATAAGAATAAACGTTTTATGGGAAAAGAAACTCCATATATGCAGCTCTGATTTAAAATATGTCGAAACGAAGGGTGTATCCCAAGTGCCATATGAGTTGCATCAAATTGCAAAGATAAGTCATATCATATTTTGGAATAACAATTACAAATGTTGCATAGAAAAATAAAGGTACGAATTTCATGAAATGATTACGAGTTTTCTTTAACTACAAAATAAAAGCAACAATTTTCTAACTGCAATTTTAATTTGTAATGTTTTTTAAAATGATTCAAGACGTTTACGTTATCCGTTTTGGTCTCTGATGCGCAATATTTATTTTAACAAATTTTATACTTACTTACCATATGTTAATAACTTATATGGACATTCAATATGATAGAATTATTTCTTTATAATGGATAATTAAAAATAAATTAATCAGAAACGGTTACCGATTAAAGTATTATTGTTTCATCCATCTGACTTACTCCGCGCCGTTACAAGTCAGTTAATAAAACATGATAATATCAAATAGTGAAATAACGTATAAACAATTTACATAGTGAAATATTTCAAAAATACAATTAAAATTTATTATAAAAATATGTAAATGGCGTTATTTTAATATTCTTTACCTTACAAAGAACGTTGTATACTTTCAATGGATGATACACACGCTGGAACATGACTCAAACGTTAGCTAACTTCAGATTAGTTTGACGACACTGCCTTGAAGTTGCCGTCGGTTGGTGGGAAAATTCGAGATTAGATAAACTGATAAAAAGGTTTCGAGAGTAGAAGAATTTGAGTAAATTCTCTTGTAAAAGATGAACACTTTGGACTCTTTAATTAAATTTCTTGAACCTGAAAGGTCTTTCCTGTACCTTAGAAATGGGGCAAATAGGTAATACAAGAATTTGATAACAAAATAAAATATGATCTACGTAGAATGAAACAGTGGCACGAAATATTTTAAGATTTTTTTTATTGAATGTTTCTAATCGTTATTGGGAAACATTATTGTGTCTGCCATAAATATCATAAACTGGTCTTTGTGTATTAAAATTTTTCATGTGAACGTAAACAATAACATTATTGTTGCGTCATGCGTACATTGTCTCGGCAGAGAAGCGATAACGATTCGGATACACGAGGATCATTATTCTCCACCGTACTGTAATGCAGGCATTTGGACCTAATGCGATTATTTCTATCTTTTTCAATTGTTAAACGTTCCTTGGTGCACAATAAGATCAAATTATAGGCCACCTAACGATAGATAGTTATATAATTCTAACGTCAAAGAGATCTATAGAAATCTGGAGTAGCATTGGAGTATCGCAAGTAAGCTGAAGTTTATTAATACTTTGCTAATATTCTATCCGCGATTAAATACAACTTATATAATTTCTTATACTTTTTTTCCATCCAAAATGATCCCTTCCTACGATAAAAACATATTTTGATTTTATTTCATCATTTAATTTTTAATTTATGCTTTATCATCCAGGTGATCCCTATTGTAGTTTCGAGTTATAAAAATTATCTGTTCTTCAACTAACTTCGATGCGTTCGTTAACGTGGACATTGTTTATTACAAAATCAATATTTCTGCATGGAAATCGTGTGTCAAATGACCGCGTTACGTGAAAAATATACGTCTCTATATTTTATTTATATATTAATTATCCAATAAGGTTTGGTCAAATCAAAGAAGACAATGCACTAGTATACAAATGGGACTGAATGAATACGAAAATGCAATGGGGCGATTATTTTACTTAATTATCACGAATTGCAGAAATGTCTCGTTCTGTACTGATCAATGTCCGAATATGTTTCTCCAGTTAACTATAAAGCTCAATGATTCTTATAAATCAAGACCTTGTAACATGTACTTTAGAATAATATTAGTTAGTTATAGGTAGTATGCCTATGTACACTCGCAACGAGGTTGCGCAATGCTACTTCTTGGCAATCCTAAGTAAAGCTTACACTTTGAATAAACTTTTCTTTTAGGTAGTTAGGCCTTTAATAGGTTGGTAATAGTACTATTAGAGAAATAACAGTACAGCATTTCTGGTGTACTAGTTATAATCCTTTAGTCATCGTGTACATATTTTTCATTCTCTAGGATAAGGTATTTTCATACGCCCCACGTATGTTTTGGTTCTGAGAAATAATTAAGATAATCATTTTACTGTTATAACTGGCCAATAAGTATCTGCCACTTTTCTTATATTATTAATCTATTTGTCATATATACAAATAATATACAATAGTCGCACTTAATATAAGTAATATTAAAATCTAGCTTCAATGATCTTTATAGTAATTGTATGAATAGAAACTTGACCGCATCTAATTTTTTCGTCGTGCGCTAGCACAGCGCGTTATAATATAAATACATTTTTATATAAAATTTGTATAATCTACATGAATCACTTTAAGTATATCTCCTCTTTTAATCACAAAAGATATAAATGTAATAACTACTATGCAAGCAGGGGGAGGGGTGGGAGTGGGAGTGGGTCGTGGGCGGTGCCACTCTGGCAGTATCCTCGTTTTTTTATTTTCATTTAGGTAGGCACATCTGATTTCGTTTAAATTCAAAACGAAAAATCAGCTTGCTGAATTGTTTGTGCGAAATTATCAATGCCGAGCCTATTTTCACATATAGAAATAATATTTTGCCTTAGGTCAATAATCGCTGGTATTTAATTAAATAACAGCGCCCGTACACTCAATTATCATTAGCTCATATTCAATTTCTATGGTCATCCAAGTATCATGTAAAAGCCTCAGTTTGGAAGCGAAAACAATAATGCGTACGAAGATCCGTTCTAATTTACATTAGTTCCATTAGGAACATGCAGAATTAGATTGACCTTTTGATCCAGGACAAGCAGTATCCTATTGTCCCCGTAAAGTCGTTATTTTCTAATGCCCAAAAGTTCTAGTACCACATCATTGCAGCGGTGGGAGGACTTGAAAGAATAGATCCGTGACTGTGCAATAATATCGTTTAACATCGACAATAAGACTAGCCAGATTCACAGAGAAGGCATTCCTGTAATATGGATATCCTTATATGTATATTATTTGCATTTGCGCAAGGGTCATCATAGGTATTGAACTTAAGTTAAACTCGTTTATCACATTTCACATGTGCCACACATCTTTTAGAAGAAGTTATTAATTATGGCCGCGTTGTAAATGAGCAACGTACCGCCGACTTGAATAATTTTTGTAATCATTAAAATACGAATAATACTAATTGAAAAATGTACAAAAAAAGAATAGTTTATGCATTCGAATTATCCATATGTAAAAATAAGCTCCATGTACCCCAAATAAATGGTGATGTATCTCCGGAGGTCTTTAGTTCACGAGACATCGTGGTGAGATATTTTGTTTTTTCTTTTCTGATACATTAAAGCCAAAATAATACACAGTAATAATACTGGTTCAATTAATTTGAGTTCGATTATAAAATAGTATACCATTGTAATTTTGATAGACTGACTTACGAAATATATTAATAAAAGCGCCTATGATGATTCTTGTATAGGAAGAAAATACAAAGTAAAAGAAACAGCCGATTGATCTTGGATTGGTGTCATCCGATGATGTGTCTCTAATTATCAATCGATAAAATGATACAAGGCGTAACGAATAATGGGGAACCGTAAACTTCTAAACTCGGTAGATACATCATTACTTGCACTTGTTTTTATTTTTCCAGTGTGAAGCCCGAATAGCCCCTAGATTACTCATCTCCGTGTGTTACTAATTAATCTCCTAAAGGAAAGGAACACTATATGCGCTATATCCATCAATAAGCAAGGTGGTTTACAGTAGATGAATATCTTACCGTATTTAATTTTAATTGAAACTTATTTACAAAAAGATGCTGTACAGTAGTAGTTTTGTTGTGATGTAGGTCCGTCATAGCCTTGAATGCGAGTAGACCGTTTTTCAAATAAAGACCATAGCACAGGGAATATTTGACACCGCATACGGAATACATAAAACGGTATGAAAAACTTACGCAGGACGACCTTCCGGAGTCGCGCGAAATACATACGTTCGTAGCCGACAGTGAAATGTTGTCCGTGCATTATAGTCTTTACAGGCGAGCACTAACAGGACATGTGCCGTGCCATCGATAGAGGTCATTATTCTATATCTAATATGCCCTAACTTCATCAATAGGAATATTACAATTAGAGCTAAGATTGTTTGTACCATTGTTTAGGTGAGAGCACCCACAGTGACCCCATTCTCTTTCTTTAGATCCCTCACTACAAATATCCTCGCTACATTAGGAACCTTTTTGCAGTAAGTAGCTGACTTGGCGGTCACTTTACCCCCAACTTCGGGGCTGTAATTTGATTATTCCTTTAAGGTAAATTAGCCGCTGGCTTTTATTCAAAGAGCGCTAGTATATCATCGCTCGATGATGGATTGCCGCTGCTTGCCCCGCTGCTTGGTGGGGTGTTTAGATCAGGAGGATCTAAATACGAGAGTAATTCCATCGGATCCACAACATTGTCCGGCAGTAGCTGTAAATGCAAAACGCGTGTGTAAGAACGATACCTTCTTTTTTTTTGACAGCGTCAGGATGTCTCGTAGTTGTCCAGTGTCGAAGGAAGTTAGAGCTGAAGCTGATCTACTTCCAGGGACACAGAAGACGAACAATATAATTTTCATAGTTACTTACGTTCAATGCCTCCTGTCCCGTGCCTTCTCCATCGATTACGGCCGCTGGATCGAAATTCAAGTCGGAAGGTATGTCCGCCGTATCGTTGTTTATGTTTGTACTCGTATTGCCGGAGGTGTTATGGTTACCAGTGGATTCTTGGGAAGCCGGAGGTACACTAGGTGGGCCACTGTTTCCTCCGCCAGGCGTATGGGGTGTGTGAGGCGTGTGCGGCGTATGAGGTGTATGTGGCATCTGAAATAAAGAAATAAAACACCTTTATAAACGCGGTTACCCATGCAAAAATAAAAGCAGAGAGATTCGTTGATTTATCGTGGCAAAAGAATGTTTTCATATTGAAGAGAAAAATGTGTACCTGATCGTTCAAGGATTTCTCCATAGCATTTAGAGGGTCTAGAGAGTTAACGGAATCGTTCAGATGGGATAATGGTCCAGCTCCGGTGGTATAATCGGTACTTCCGCTGGTGTTCGTGCCGGAGTTGATGTCGTACGTTCCTCCGGAGGAATTTCGATGATTTATGTTGTTGTTACCGTAAGCAGGTGGTGTGTTATTCATCATAGACCCACTAACGATGCTGTTCATATCCGGTGGTATATATGGACTCATTGCCTGGTTCATATCCCAATTGTTCATCGTTGGCATATTCATACTACCAGGTGACATAGCCTTGGTCATTCTCTTGCAATCGTTTTCTTCCTCGGACTTGATACCAGCTAGATTTTTAGCAGGTTTCCAATTGGCCGCTGAGTCTATCGTCACCTCTTCCACTTCTGCCGTATTTAGCGTTGTGTTTAAGATTCCCCACATGTACTGGTCGACTTCTAGACCTTCTAATTGGGCAGGTTTCCTGATGACATGCATAAATTATGGTTAGAATAGGTCGGGAGTGAATCTCTTCAAAGAAAATTTTTAATCATGTTTACTTACGTGCATACAGGACACCTCCAAGACCCTCGTTCACAATTTAGCTGCAGGTACGATTCTAAGTCGAAGCATTGTATATGCTTGCAATCATGCCCTCGCGCTGGCAGTGTGATACGTTTGAATGTAATAGGACATTTTAAAGATACCTAAGAGAATATTTAAAATAATTATTTGTCCACCTTGTCAAGTCATATAAAAGACAGTCGTGAATTCTTCGATATATACCTTTAGTGCTGTTTGCTCCACCACATCTTTCTCCGCCTGCATCCCATTATTAGACATCGTATTATTAAAGTTTCGTTTGATCTTAGTTATACAATGTTCTGCTGGGAGCAGCCTCTTACGCAATAGTCCTTGCAGTACGCTCCTTACGCTTGGTCGGTGGACTAATTGAAGGACGAACAGATGTGACTGTAAGGAAAGAACGTTGTTCTTTTAGAATTCTTCGTACCACACGACAGTCTAATTAGAATAATTCGTCGAAAATCAAGAATACGAATCAACCCAATTATAGGTTTAGACTTTGGAATATTCATACTTACACAACAGCACGTCGCAACTGTGATCTGGATGGTATTGCGTCCTGGCTGACATACGTCCTTCAGATAAAGGGGTTTATGGGACGTTTTATTTTCGCCTCGGTCAATAACAAGAGGTGTCGCATTGACTGATACTTGGACGCTTGCTGGCCAATTGGTGTTCATCTGTCTATCTTCATGATGAAAACATTTTAACTGGAGTTCCAGGTCCGATCGCCACATTAACGTCTGATGGACCGTGGATTTCAGTTGGAATACGTGATTACTGACAGCCAAATTGTGCTCTAGACGAAAGGGTGGAAGAATAATGCCATCCCTCACAGGGAATGTTAATCTCAACTCGTCGTCTTCTGCAAGTGAAAGAAAAGCAGGTGTTAACTTTGAGTCCTGGACCAACACATACCGAATAAATATTTTAAAGAATAAGTAAGTACTCACTTTGAATATTGACCGGCGACTTGATTTCATTGAAGTTTGGTTTAATGTCCGGATTTGGACTGATGTAAGGAGGCATGCTAGTGGCGGGAGTCAACGGAGGAGTTGGGTTACCAGGAATAGGACTATGCTGGTAGCTCATGTTTCCTGCTCCTGCCGTTCTCATTGTTGAGACATCCTGCTGATATTGGCTGGTGGCAGCGTACGACGAAGTGCCACCATATCCCGTATTCTGCTGGTGGCCAACAAACTGGTTTCCAACGGTGGTTGGCCCCATACTCACAGGTACGCCGTTGCTACTGTAATACTGGCTAGCTTGCGATGGTGCATTGTAGGACGGAGTAGTTTGCCTCATGTTTGTCCCACGGATCATGGAGTTGGGCCCAAAGCCAGTTGCAGCGGGATTCATACTCTGTATCGGTTGATACTGGGGTTGAAAGTTTGGTCTAGCAGCAGGATAGTTATTAGGATATTGATTGGCTGGCATATTATTGAATCCAGGCTGCATCGTTGCAGGATTTGGTCCAGCATAAGGACCTTGTTGCCTCTTCTGCGCCATGTGCATTGCCGGGTTAGGATACGGTGCTAATCTTCGTGGATAACCCTGTTGCGGTTGTGCCTAAAGAGACAAGAAACAACGTGATTGACTTTCGTTAATAAAGATGAATTTTTCTACAATAACTCTTGATATTCTTTAGGAACATATCCAGAGAGAGTAATGATCGAGTAGTTACCTGCATGCTCATTTTATTCATCTGCATATTATTAGGTCCCATCATGTTGTTCATTCCCATGTTGCCCATGTTACTCATACCGTTCATGGGATTCATTCCGTTCATACCATTCATACCGTTCATGCCTCCCATGGTCATAGGATTCATAGAGTTCATACTGCTCATACTGTTCATCGAATTCATGGAATTCATAGTGTGCATTGGGCCCATGGAGCCCATACTATTAAAATTGCTCATCCCAACTGGCCCCATTCCCGCCATTGGTCCTCTTTGGGCATACCCCGTATTATATGCTTGATGGGGTATTCCATGTTGACTTTGCATCTGTAAGAAGTAAATAAAATTAGAATTTCATTGACTTACGTACATCACAGCGGATCGTTAAAGAGTTTCTAAGAGTATTTTTTGGTTCGCTACGTCTACGGAACGGGATTAGAATTCCTGCGTAGTTAGGCAAGCTATTTATTCCCTATCATTATACAAAACTATTCTGGGCACACCACTCATATCCAAAAGATCTCCGTATCTAAGCAACCGTCATGCATCTGAATCTTGGAGCGTCGTGTCGCTCCATTGAAGAGCTCAAAGATTATTGAATGAAAATTCGTACGTCCTCGAATTCTCTAATAACAATCGATATATTATTTTTTTTAGATATCAACCAAAATTCAACACCATACCTGATTGAACTGCGTGGGGATATCTTGGCGGTCCTGCATGGCCACCACGCTGGCTGTGGCGGTGGCCGTAGCAGTGGCGGCTGCCACCATCGCCGCGGCGCTAAGCGTCGAACCACCACCCCCACTATGGGGTGGCACCGTGTTATGGTAGCCTGATGATAACACGGGCTGCACCCCCACACCGATGGCCGCCGTTGTTAATGATGTTGTTGACACCGACGTGGAAGAAGATGGTGGTGATAGTACTAACGTAGATTCGCTGACGGTCAACGGGATCCTGAAAACGAGAATGGGATTACTGATTAGACGGTAATCGAACACGTCGAGATAAATTTTATTTGTCTACTGGCATGACAAGAAGGTTCGTGGGAGGGGATAGACATTCAATATCGTTAAGAATGTTAACATAATCCTGAATTATAATTTTCGAGTCGTGTAAAATTAAGGTTAGCGAATGTGGGTGTCTCGCAGGTAAACGTTAAATACGTAGATTTCGCATTGGCATTTATTTATAGCGCTTGAGAGACACAAGATAGACAATGATGTATCAGACGGTCCTAAATTGAAATCAGTTATGTCACTGTAAGCCATTGGAGAGGAGACGTTATGCAGTGTTATATATTGAGGAGAACGTGTGTAAGAGGTGTAACTACACTCTATTTGTATGCATACGCAGGGAATTGCCAAAACCGTATTGCAACAGCTTCGACGGCATTTAAAGCAGTCTTATATGGTTAGCTAGATTCACATAGAGAAACGCAGGCTCGACTGTCTTTAAATAGCAAACGCAGCGAGATATAACTTACGACTCCGTTGAAAGACTCTTGCGATTATTCTTGAGTCTCGTGAGTCATATCATTAAGTCCAAGAAATATTTGAAAGATGTCTTAAGATTTTTCTATTTCCATTATAGTATAATGTGACATGCTTCTGAGTCGATTCATCTTGCCCTTTGAAATCAAAGGGACTTGCAGATAACGCATATATAAAGCATCACGACATAGCGAGCATAGCGAGCTTTTGGTTGCTTTACGCAAGCGCAAGGAATTAGTATAAAAATTTTATAAGAGCAGACTACAAATATACGATCACCAGATATTCTAGTTTTATTTAGTAAGATCTCTACGTCTATAATAGAATGTTAAAGAGGAACATATATCCAACATAAATGGTGCGGAGTGCGATGAAGTAGCGGATATCGAGTATACCCAGCTCAATATTTATACTGCTATTTTTTCGTCAAAAATATCTCACAGAAAACATCGTCCCACAGTATCCATCGGCGTGTCCGAACGGCGCAATAGTAAAAGGGAGCGTCATAGCGAAACCCCTATTTTCAGAATACCGCGAAAGTCTCAAGCTCTATTTAAGCGATCGAAGGGTCTTAGTTAAAACAGATCAAAAAGCGAGACGATGTTTACCGTGCGAGCTAAAATTATCACAGAAGGAATTAACTAATGAAACAAAAAAGTCGTAAAAAGATTGTTCTCTTCGACCTTTTCAGGTCGTTCCGGAAACGATACGAATACTGCAAAAGCTACACTGTCATCCCAGGAGAAAGAGATATTGAGAAATGTAGTATCTCACTCTATGCGAGAGATGCAAATTATCGCAAGGAGATAAACCTTATGTAATATAGGGTTGACGCAAAAATGACAGTACCCCTCGAGTGTGCTGCCAATCGTATGGCCTTCATCCCTTGCTTATACGAGAGCGACGACGTCCCATCGTGAATCCCTGGTGTGGCCGACGCTCTCGGTCCCGTAGCAGCTCCTGCCCCCGGACCCCGTAGCAGTGCTAGCAGTACCCGACCCACCGTTCATTCCCAGCTGGCCACGCTCGCCGAAGCCCCCATTGCTTTTCTGTGGGAAATGCACGTGCTCGCTATTCACACACCGTGTATATAATACATACCTACTGCGCGTTACCAACACACTAGCAGAATAGGATGGAATCGCAGTACGCTGTCATACAGTATACTACTGCATACATATACGTAGCGTTTCTACAATGCTAACGTATTATATGCGCACATGTGAACGCATATTACACGTTCGCGCATCCTTACGTTTACCCCGAAGTGGGAGAGAAAGAGATGGAAAGAGTTAGGGAGCTTTGTTAGAGGAGCGACAGCCCCGACGGAGTCAACCCTTTTCGACTTTATTTTATGTCCCTGATACTGGGATGTGAAATCGTAGACTGAATTCATATTATAAGAAAATAAAACATACAACCAAGTACAATCGGAATATGTTGGTACGTACCGGTATAACGTGATAAAGTGTAAAACGGTTTATTCTATCCTCAGTGGAAGGACAGTGTACGTAAGCGTTACCGTGCGTGCAACATTTAATTTCAGTAGACACGATCGAACCATCCGGTCCGACATTTTCAGTTGCTCGTGTTATGCTGGTTATGGCGATTTTTACGTGCGATAACTAAATTCTACTAGAGATATGACGAAAAGTAGGCAGAAGATGTAAGCGATTTACTTAATGATAAAATAGTCTATGATTGTCGTGACCCTGACGAAATTTGTTATATCGATCTAAATATAAGAAAAGGTATCTTGTTGATAGATTCATAGGTCTTCGATAGAATCCAAGGAGAAAATATACTGGTAACACTATGACGAAGAGATTTCTTTGTTGGGCGCTGTCGAAGAGTGAAAACGCCAGTTACCAGGATAAAACGAAGAGAAACAGAGTACAGACATAGGTAGTTTTTCTTCGTCGGCTCCTTTTCGCCTGCAATTCGATTATGTTGTAATGAACAAAAACTTATTTCGAATAATAGCCTCTCGAGTGAATTCAATATCACGATACAGCTCTCGTCGAGTATTCTGAAGTTGACGTCATCCTCGGGGAGAAGCCACCCCCCCCTTTAAATTCATGCTCAATGCAACTAGCTAACGTAACCTAACCTCTAGCTTTCCCCTTAGTCTCCGCATCCTCCCGTGCTCCCTATTTTTTTTTTTTTTCAACCAGTCCCCTTCGATGGTTCGAGACCCCCTCATCCCTGACCCCGCACAGTTCCTCCATCCAGCAGCCCCTAACCAAGTGAGCGCGCTATGGGCTTCTATTCTTGGATGTCAATATTTCGTCAACCGGAGGCCCACTCGGCAGACAACAAAGACCCTGCCAGCTTGCATTTAGCGTGAGAGAGCTTGTAAATTATTGTCGATGATAGGACAAAGACGTATCGGCGCCTACGAAGATTGACGGGACTGTACTGCGAGCGAAAAATCCTTGTACGAGATAAATCGACTCATGGCCGTTACAATATAGTCGCGTCCTCAACGAAGATAGAAAGAGTGATTCTCCCTCCGATCTCTGAACGCATCTCTGAGGCATTACGAGACAGAGAGCACCTGATTGCTCAATGACGGATAACTCGTAGACACTCGTGAAATTAGGACGTGCGCGCCGACAGAAATTATTACTAGACTCTGACCAGACTTTTTTTCAGTAACAATTCCTGTCGTATGAAACAAAAGACATCCTGTATGGCCTGTATGGAAAATTATTGAATTCCATTACTACAGTCCTGACTGATAGTAAGAACAAATTCTTTCAGTTAAGGCAAACATTTTCGAGCTTTCAAAACACAAGTGTATTCCAGTACATAAAGACAGTACGACATACTGTACAGTTGTTTACCGATGTGAACCGTACGAGTCGTATGATTTCATTGATTATATTTATCATATCTTGCCAGGGACTCTGAAAGATTTTATTGCAACGTAAAGAAAGTCTCGTGGGATTTCGAGGCAATAGCATTCGATATTTCCAGAATTAGTCGGAAGGTTGAGCGCGGACGCGCGCACGAGACTGAACATAAAGATAACTGCCATATGTGTATATATATATAATATATATCAGTATAAGAGAATATGTAGATATGCGTAAAAAGGATAGTATACGACACAAATGGAGTTATTGTAAATCGACCTCCGCGCTCAACTTGTCAATAAATCACTGGTTATTGGATTGATCCTGTATCAGAGTTCAGCTCCGTAATGGTCAGGATAATCGGTAGCCAAGGTAACCATAAATTTAGATACGGCATATATTAGTATAACGAGCTGAAAGGAAATGTATGGCGGGACATTCGGTATCTCTTGGTATCATTGATTTCATATATTTTACAAAGAATTTCACATCCTCGTGAAAATTTTGCCAGTGGCTATCGAGTTCGCCGCGTTTTAAATTCAAATTATCCCTCGTCGATGTGCTCGATACGCTCACCGGTTGGCAGCTGTTAAAAGTACATTAAACGCGATCGGCTCTTCGTTCAGTAAATTTCACATATCGCATGATACATACACACAAATATAGATATATTGCTGAGGCTAATGTCGATGTTGGTATTAAATGCTTAAAAATGCATGACTACGCAGCACAGTCCAGACATCTATAGTGCCGTTACATATCATCACCTTTGCGTTCAGCTCGTATTTTGAAAATACAACGTTCCTTCGGCCTCCGTGTGATTTCAGCCATAAAAATGCGCGCCAGACGGGACTTTGGTGACGTTAAAATTAGCGGTTATCTTAAAGATCTGTAGGACGTCGACTTGTCGGATGCAACACTTTACCCGGTATGGGTATCGCGTGAAAGTATCTTTCCACTTTTTGACTCCATTTAATAGATAAGGACCAGAACGGAAGTAAATGGGATTATTGTGTAAGAACGAAAGGATGTAAGGATAAAAAAGAGGCATTGGGAATCGCCCGAAGGGTACTAGTCTTCAACGGTTGATTCTTGATGGTCGTTGACGGGAAGGTCGAGCCTGCTGAATTCTTTTGAAAACGATGCATATAACACGTGTGCTTGTTGGCGGGACAAGAGGTTTTCAGTATGAAGAGCGGAAATAACATCTGCTCGGGTAAAGAAACCGAAAGTTTCGAAGGGTCGACCGCAGGATTCTACAGTGTTGACTCTCTGTGGACAGGATGAGCGTCGTGTAATATCCTGGGAACTTTACTACATCCACGATGAATGAATGATTTCGTTCAGTCTTATAAATGCAGGTAACAGACACTTTACATAGCCACGGGCGTATGGACAATTGATTGAAGTGAAAATTGTCTTGAAATTTTATTCGTTAGATGCTGATTTCCACGAGAGCGTACGAAAGGCTAAATTTAAGTTAAATTTATCCGCCGGTGAGTCGAGTGGATATTTGTAATAATATAATAGGAGAACAAACAGCTTACGCAACCAAGCGAATCGCCTGGTATTGTCATTATATAAGAATGACAGTCCGGTAAGAAAATCACGCTCTGCCAATATGACGTAGGTAAATTGTTTACAAGGGTGTAGGTTCGTGACGTCAAAGAAGAGCGAGTCTCGTGTATACGTATAAGAAAGGCACAACAAAGGATACCACTGTGAGAACGGAACCCAATTTTCCAGCGTCTTTCAATACACGTAACATTCTCCCACGAAAATCGTATACCTTGTGGTTCTACGCGAGACAAACGAGCCGATCCAATTTTAATCTGTTGCTTGTGCAAATGATGTCTGCGACATTTACGGCGCAAGAGCGGTCGGCGCTTCGTCGGGATCCATCCCAGTATGTACA
>JARPRG010000321.1:3086094-3099435 GCA_031001745.1 Hartigia nigra | reverse complement strand
TGTACATAATAACCTTTCGCTGTGTTAAGACGTACGCGCGATCAGTATCGTTGCAAAACACCAAAACAGAAAAGGTTTGCGACTTCTGTAAGATTCCAAGCCGAAGGAGCCGAGAAATGAAGACACGGAGAAACATGTCGCAAACATGTATTTACGTGTACACGGAAATTCATCAAAGTCCAAATCTGTTCAAGGTATAAACAACAGACACAACCTTCACGTGACGTAAAAATACGTGTCGTCGCGTCATAACAAAAAGTGGATCTCGGAGACGTCGCAATGCTCGTAGCCATTATAAAGGATAAATAGATCCACCAAGAGACCTCAGCATTCGTCTAAACAACTAATGGTATCATGAGCGTACGATATATCTAGAAAACGTACTAATTTTTTTAAACTCAAACAAAAAAAAATATCAATCACGTTTTCATTTTATTGTCCAGGGATCAGTTTCAATTACGGACCAAGGGAACTTTCTACGATCTACTTTGCCCCATCTCTAATAAGCCGAATCAACAAGCTGAGTTTATATGCTCAAGTGTCATGGATACGTACATACGTTAATACTTATACACGGATACGTGGAGTTGGAAGAACCGAGACGCAGAAAGCGTCGAGACGTGACCAAGCGTGCATTGCTGGAAGCCACTTACGTGATGCGTGTCTCGACGCGACGTAATGCGACGTGAAATTTGTCTACCCACGCGTGCCCGCTGTAACATTTTCATTATTCGCAACGTTGCAAGAGCAGCAAAGCGTCCATACCATGCACGAGACCGAACGAGTTAAATCAGCTGAAGCGCAACGAGTTTCGAGATCTTATCAGTCCGGGACATGAATACCATCACTTGTTTAAATAAAAAGTATCTTGCATGTCACCTGCGCCTAATCGGCTGACAGTTCATTGACAGGAAGTTCATATTGATTTATCTAGTTGATTTCCGATGAGCAAAATTATGCAAGGAGCCCCAGCAGGTGATTTACCCGAGGCTGTAAGACTTATTTAGGAAAAAAAAAATATTGTAATCCACAGAGAGAGAGTTCGCCGTCATAGAGAGAAAGGTACATTATAACGCAATATAAATTATCAGGTGATTGCTCTTGTGCGCTCCATTTCTTATAAATTGAATACCGATGCAATTTCACAAGGAATATAACACTGTCATATGTATATCGCGAGTTGATCGAGTGCGTGTAAACAAAAATTTCACGCTCCTATTTTTAGATCGTAACTTTGACAGGTAATTGCGGCATTGCCCGAGGCTACGGAACGAAGCAGATATCTCTGCGGAATCATCAACATAATAAAATGACTGCTCAATACCGAGAACCGATATCGAAAAAAAACCGAGTCATTGGTCGCACTCCGCTATAAGTAAACTTTCCTAGACATACGATGGCGTTAAGAAGACGGAAGCTAATGAAGCACCATAAAAGTATTATTAGTTGAGAGTGCATAACCTACGCGTGACTCGTCCCTACTGGGAACCTTTTATACCCAATTAATCTAAAAAACTCACGGAAGTATCTTATCTGCGGTTCCGGACGTAAGTGATGACGCAATTCCATAGTATCTCCCGAGTTCTCCGAGAAATAATAAATGTCCAGCACAGAGTGTATATAAAACGCATTGTACCAATTACCAATGATTTTGACGAGTGAAATTGCACGAATTTTCTATACGCGTTACACGTTTTCCGTTCTCTTACGTTATCGTTATACACGGGCGACAAGTACCACGGGGATTTGGAGAAAGTTGTTGTTCTCGCGGAGGGTGGAGAAGGGGGAGGCTGATCGTTCGCAATGACGAAATCACGGAAGCCACCCGACTTCGTATAGCTACGCCAAACGCTACTTTGAAAACTTTCCCAGAACTCTTGACCCCTTGACCGTTACATAAATCTCTACTAATACAAGCGTCGCGATTGACGTACTGCGAGCAGAGTATTTTGTTGACAACCTACGTACCTGGCAGTACTAATAAGAGCATAGAACGAAGGCGATTACATTATACGTACTTATCCACCACGTATTTACTATTTGTAATAATGAGAATGCCCGAGGAACAAATGGAAGATCGGATAGATCAGAGTCTACTTAGAAGGATGTAAAAAAAAAGTTGTTGCTCGTTGGAAGATATAGTTACTGAATGAGAAAAAAAGAACGGAGTTAAGGTATGAAAGAACAAAGATATAAGGAAGAAGAGTTTTATGGAGGTATATATATACATATATGTGTACATATGTATATACTTAGCGCGATGTGGTAGCGCTGCTACTCAAGGAAGAAACTTATAGTTGGAGATACGAGAAGGAAGAGAGTCACGCTCGAAGGCTGCTCCTGTTAAGTATAGCGATCCGTGCTGCGGAAGTATACTATATATTGCTGAGGAGGTGGTGAAGGAGGAGGAAGATGAAGAGGGAGTAGGGTTGTACGCGGCTGCGAGGAGGAACTCGTAGGTCAGGTGTAGCGTGAACGCGTTAAGCCAACGCGCGCGCCAGGCGAGCACATAATATAGTGGAAATGACAGCTGACAGTCGACAGACTTTAGATAAGAGCGTCGCGACGTTGCCACGTGGTTGCTGTCTCTCTGCATATGTATACGTTGTTATATGTCATTGAAGAAGGTATAAAGTACGACGGAACTCGAGAATGCTCTCTGGACAGTCGGGATTGCCGATAAGCTCGTGCCATCTAGTTTGTTGTTATGCAAGAACCGGACAATTATGAAAATTGAATTACGCCTCACCTTGATCAGAGAGCGTGTATGTACATGCGAGAATAACACATTGGAGGTTTTCCATTGTCAGCGGTTTGCGGCATCCCACTCCCTGACAACGAAACACAGTTTCGCAATTGAAAACGGAATTCATCATGTGTACAAATTTTACGCAATCGTACTATTCCTCTGTGGTAAAATCGGCGTCGTCCTAACCTTGTAAGAGAGGAGGTGGTCTCCCTTGTGTGATCCTCTTTTCATCACTGTGGATGCTGTCTCTACACGTGGGAAAGGCACGGAGAGCCATGCTCTTGGAATCCCAAGAAACGCCCATTGTCCGTACGAGGAATTTTTCTCTGATCGTAGTAGATCGTAATCAGGGAGAAAAACGTATACCGACCTCGCCGCACAAAATAGGAAGCGGTTTCTCTGCCGATGAAAAAGTGAAAAACGTTGAGAAGACCTTCGTACCCTGATGGGATTCTTCGCTTTAGCGGCGAACTACTGTGGGAGAAGAACAAAAATGTCTGTTCAGTCTATTCGGTATAGACCGAGTGGTCGACCCTTGTCCAAAGTAGCTTGGTGAAGGCGGTTCATTTTATCTCCGATGCGGTTCCCCAGGCTGTTGGTTTCTTTAACGTGTAAATACCCTTGATCAGTGAAACTTGTATGGCCGAAAAGTAACGCCAAACTGTCAAGAATCCATGCGCAATCGGTCGTGCACCAATGTGCCAAGGTGAATTTATAATGTACCGGTTGCTTCTCTGACATAATTTCGACGTCCATTTCAAAGCACTTTGGTGACGTCCTTGAGATATTCTACGGTTAGAGCGTATGGTAGTGCGCAATCGGCGTAAAAGATTTTTTTTTTCGGGACAACAATATTTGCTCACGCTGATAAACAGATTTATCGATTTCGTAAAACCTTCGAGTCCACCATTGGCGATACGTATCTCTTTATCGACAAAGCTGACTGCAAACCTTTTGCCATCAATGCCATTAGACAATACCGATCGATTCTGACGATAAATTAACCCTCCTTATATAAACTAACTCTAATGTCAACCTGACACTATACTACCAACCCATTTCCATACTTCTAAATTTCATGGTCAATACAATATCAAAGTTTCTCCTGTATTTCAACCAGAAGGAAATTACATCGTCGGGCTAAGGACAAGGAGTCGAACAAAGGACTACAGTTATACCACGACAGACAGGAAAGGCAGGATATTAGAAGATAAATAGGTAGCTTAGATATAAAGGAAGGAAGGAAATAAGGGATGATACTACGCAAACGCAAATGCATCCTCAATAGGGAAACGTCCTCATTTGAGGGCGAGTCAGGCCAGAGTGGCAGAGATCTAGCACCTAAGTCATCCCCACCAATCAGCCAGGAAAGTCCCCACCAATTCACCCCTGGCACCGCGTAACCCGCATCGAGCGTACGCTTATTTTAACAAACCTATTTCTGATATTGCGCCACCGCAGCTGTATTGGGATTAGAAACGTTTAACGAATCCACACAGAGTAGGCGCGCGTAAAACGCGCCTTAACTATCTATGGGACGTTTGTAATAATGCCTGGGAGTGCGCGATCGTCACGGCGACTATCTCTCGGCGTTAAGTGAAAGCTTGACGTATACCTGATGCTATACTCTCTAGTAGCGTAGTTACAGGGTGGTAATCTCAGAGAGTGTATAACTACTAGAAACTATTGGTATTCGATATACCGATTTAGTTCTGGTTAGTGATCTATATAGAGCATATACAGTATAATATTGAGAGGGTTCATCCGTTAATCTAGATACTAGCCATCCTGCTAACTAATGATGCTAATCATGAATTAATCGCATCTCTGTCTCGTCTCTCTCGGAACAGTCTAGCTTTCCGAGCAATGTCATAAGTACACGGTTATGACCGCTTGTCATAATGGAGATAAAACAAGACTTTGTATTTCAAGTCTCTCGGATTACCTTGATGAATAGAACCAACACTACAGAACTTTCCACGTGAATTTGAATCCGTATATTTATCTTTGACACGGCCGATAACAGCTCGATGAAAAATGCTGTATTGATTATCCTTATCTCTATGAAGATATTACACGTTCCCCTCATTTATGTTACATGCTTCCATTTACATTCGTTGATAAAGTTTCTGTCTCTAGGATTCAATAAAAAAGAATATAATGGAAACAATGCGATTAATTGAGCTGTGACAAAGAAACGGAAATTCAATTTATTACACCGTTTAAAAATCTCGAGTAAATCGTGCGCGTACATTAATTGAAACTTGAAGAGTACAAACGAGCGATCTAAATATTTAATCCATGAAAAATCTACTACAGAGGCGATAACTCACTATCGTACAAAGCAACGTATCTGAAATATCCGGTCGGTTCGAACGTGACAAAGATAACTAAGAAATAATTTTCATAATTTATCAAGCATAAAGAATAAAGTAACGTGAGACGTAAATGATTTAACATTATGATACTTCCTTGAGGAGTAAGTATGACTATATGCTCCCACGTTGACTAGACGGAATAAACAAGACTAATATGCCGAGTATAGCGTGTTGTGACCTACAGACGATCGAACATCATGGTGGACGTGACTTTCTGGTATTTCTCTTATGTCTCGTCTCTCTGTCTCGACAGCGAGGCCCTCTGCCTGTGATCGCTCGAGAAACGCTGCACGAGAATGACACATCTTTAAAGAACAATCACCCGTTGTGAAAGCGCTCTGTCAGAGAGATCCGAGAGAAGGTAGGTAGGTAGATAGGTAGATAGGTAGTGTACCTTTCCTTGGTAGTGTATAGCCAGAAGCAACAAGAGTCGTTAAAACTCAGGGAAGGTTCAGAAAGCCAAGTGTATAGAAGGACGTCATTCTATTTCCGGTCAGCATTGCGATTATCGAATATTCGCGGGAAGATGAACAAACGATGAAACACTGTAGATAACGATGTGCGGTTATATCGGCACAGTAAAAAAAATATCAATGATAACGGGACAATGCCAGTGTGAATTGAATAAAGGTTAATTTTTAAGAATTAAATTATCGATAGAATCATTACTCGATTTTATTCATTGCATGGAAACTTTATCAAATAAAGGCGTTCGGTACACTGATTTAAAATGGCGGCGATCAGATCACATAGTTCAACTAGACATAAATCAGCCAGTGTGTCTGGGCATGTAAATATCTCGCGTGTCAGGCAATAGCCTATGGCTCACGTACGATCGTAGTGTAGATCGTAGTATGTAGGAAAGTACTCTCTCTCTCTCTCTCTCTCTGGCAGATACTCCACGCGAGAAATGTGTTTCTCTACCTCTGAAGGAATCTCATTCTCCGTCTGTCAGGTTATATTATGAAAGTACTAATATTTTCGAAGGTGTAATAAGACGTAACATTTTGAATTCCTTACCTTAGTAATCGTTAAGATGTCGCATTATCCTTGGCAAAAGTTGTAGCACAGGTTTAATGTTATAATCCAATGAGGGTGTAAAGAGCACTTGTCACATAGCACATAACTGCCATAACTGTGTCAATTGTCATCATCCATCACGATAAGAGAAACGATCGATTTCCCAGTGCCTCTGGTTACGTTTATTCATCACCTTGTCATATTTATCAAATAAGTATGACTTCACGCAAGGGTAATATACGACAATAGAACAAAACACAATACAAGTTCCCAAGGAGCGAGTCACCGAGGATTCAGTAATAAGTTAATCCACAAATTATTAAACTTACATCGTGTATTAAACACACCATATAAACCTAGCCCAAAGCCTTATCACGTCCGTACTCGCTCCTACAAGACTAGATCTATTTGTCTTCTCTCTGGACAAACGTCAAAAACGCACCTCAATTTTAGCTCTCTTTGTATTTATAACTGATAGTCGCACAACTAGTCCCAATATATCACGAGCGTCCTCAAGGAACGCAGTGATGTGAGCGACAGCAGCAGCGAACTGTCGTTGTCGACGGCAGCGGCAACATTTGACTATTATGTTTACGAATAGGTACCGGGGTACTCTCCGGGTAGCATTGGCCGCGCGCGCTAAACGGTTGAAAGTAATACTGTCTAGTGAGAGGTTGTGAAGCCAACGCGGCGTTGTGTGTACCCGCTGCCTACAGCGTGTGTCTGTCCCTATGCTGTCGGTCTGCTGCGTGCTGGTGTTGCCGGTGTGGTGGGAGTTGCGACACGCTGCTACAGAGCTACGAGGACACGCGCACGAGCCCACCGACTCACAAACACTACCGTGAGCACGAGTCTCTGAACGCAAGCTGGTTGCCAGCGTAACAAAAGTGGGGGTAACCTTCCTGAGAAAGTGGAGGGGGTTCCCGCCAAAGAGGCCGTGGGGTCGGTACCGACGGGACCCGAGGGCTTGTGGAGCCGTGTCCCGAGTTGGAGTCGGGGGTGGGGAGGTTTGACCTGAGCTAGTTCCCCTCCATTCAATCCATGGCCACAATATCGGTTATAGCGAGCCACTGTTGCCAGATTGTGCGCTCGTCGCTGGCATGTGGGTGGAGCCTTCTGTTAGAGGGAAAGGTCTCCCTTTGCTGCCGCCGTCGTCGACGCCACCGACACCGCCGCCACCTCCGTCGGTGTATATGTTAGCTGAACGATCCGAAGAATCCGTCCATCCCGTCTCTCTGCGTCCTCCTGTCCCCTGTCGTCTATGCTTCTGGTTGTTCCTCGAGGCTGTCTTCCTTGGTTCCAGCGACGATGGCGTTTGGTAATGCTTGGGATCACGTGGTGGCTTTCTATATAACGTACGCATCTATTAGGAACGTTGGTAGGTGCAAGCGTCCCTACGTGTCCGCATGGTCCAGGTGCGGATCGAGAATGCTGAATCGGACCTCTCCCCGACCGTGATCTTCTGTACTCAAAGGTCTCCCCTGCGAGACCGACTGCTGACTGAGAGTACGTACGCTCGTAGCTACGCACATGCTCTCTACCGTGTGGCTCTCTATTGCGTACCTAGCAAAGTATATAACAGAGTGAAGAAGGATGCGGGAGAGGGCTGCACCTTTGAGTCCTCGTTACATGGCACGGATGTTTAGAATGCGACGTATGTGCACGTTTCAGACAATCACGGCCATCCTGCTCGTCTGGGAGACACACTTCAAGGTTAATAATAGCGTGGTGTAGCTTCCTCTTATGATCTTTTGTACATATGTTAATATCTATTAAACACAGAGCACATGCGTAGAAACTTGTCACTATAAATGTTCAATAAAAAGTTATTTTACCCCTATACATAATTCCGAAATACAATCTTTCCAACGGGAACTTTTATAACAGTTAACTGTAAGCCATATCAATTATTTTAAGGAGCGCTTAGACAGGGTTAACCTGCCTGCATTTTCAGTGGGAAATTCCCTAGCCGTCTACGTTGGCTTTTCCGTATCTTTCCCTCACCTTCTACGAATTCCAAATTCTTTTCATCCTGTTACCCCTGCTCCTGCTCCTTCTAGCAAGTTTACCGACCACGTGATGCGAGTTTCGACCGGAAATAACGATCGAACAAAATCGTTCTTTTTCCTTCTTCTCGTCATCCACGCCTTTGTCGGGCGCAGCGCAGTGCGTCTTCCTGTTCTGGGTGCGGAACGGTACTTTAGAGAGCAGCGAATAAGGCCGATCCCGTAACGAGGAATAATAATAAGCCAAGTGCGCGACCACAAAGATTCGCTAGAGAGTATAAGAAAGCCGAGAAAGAGCTGTGCTGGAATCGATCGCTTTCGAGGCGGATCTTTCCTATTTCTCTTTCTTTCACCGTGCATTTGAAAACGTACAAATAAACTAATCAAACGTTCTCCTTAAGTAGCGTTAATGTTACAAGTTCACATACTGTTTGACTTATAGTAACAGTCCATGGTATTACCTCTTCCTAAGTTCATACTAAATTAGAATTATGTTCTACATGTTTTCACGAGAAATGAATCTTTAGGATAGCCGATCCTATCGAGGCATAAATATATAATGGTGACATCTTAACGGACCAATTAGTAAATAACCACGTCGATATCATTTGAATTAAAATAACAAATATCATTCCGATGACAGCCGCCAAAAGGCTACGCGAGCAACTTTGTTTACGTTCTCTGTATATAATCATACTGTGTCCCTATGAAATTTGACGCTCCCTACTGGGATAAGTTCAATCTCAGGACTTTCTATCTGATAAGAAAGTCCTCTTATCAGAATGTAGTGACTAGTCCAGAATGAATTATTGTATAGTGTATAGTGTCATTGAATCGCATTAACGCTGGTGTCAATATCAAATGGGTTCTCATAAATTTTTTGTTCATATCAATGACGCTCGAACCCCGATGAAAATATTAAATAGTACACTCAAAAGAAGAGTTTTCCTTCTATCTGATCCCAGCCTCCTAGAATCTTCTAGGGACCTGTATCGAGTTTTCAGAAGCGTGATACATTTCTTACCCGTCTCGTATAACAGCCCCCTTACAGAAGTCTCTCACGAGACACCCTAAGTCAAATGGTTCTCACCCTGATCCACGAAGCTGCTAACCGAGTAACATTTTAATAGTCAAAAACAGGGATTACAGGTGCTCCAAGTAAGAGGGACTGGGCATTCAAGATTTAAATGGCGCATCGATCCGTGAAGATCTACATCGATATTCGACAAGGGAGCGAATCGTATCGATGTACAGATAAAAGTCATACCTTTATGTATATACATAGTTGATCGATAATGGAGAACTTCGACACTTTGTCGAAAGGTCTCATAATCAGACCTCTCCCTCTCTCTCTTTCTGACTCCTTTTCTGTCACTCACTCTCACTCTCCTCTCTCCTAAGTCCTCTTTCACCCTCTACCACTCTTTCTTCCCTCGGCAAGCTTCCCTTGTCCCACGCTTAAAAATCCGTGCCTGAACAGAGGCTCGCTTTCCGCTTCTAACCTCTTACACCCTGAACGGCTCTCCCTCAGCTGTTCTTTCTCTTGTATTAACAAAACCCAAATATTCCCTCTCGCTCTGGCACGCACGCGCGAGAACTTACTACCACATTCTCCATAGCAGTAGTTCACTCACTCATCCACTCACCCACTCACTTCACGCTCACGCACTCAGTCACTACTCACTCTGACTCTGTTGGTCGCTGCAGTGGCGTACAACTCACCAGGCCATGGTTGCCACGTCTCTTTTATTTATTCATTCCCATCCTCTTTTTTACACCACGTTGTTTTCGATTATTGAGAATGGTCGCAGCTCTCGCGAGTCATCATCGTACGGCTGCTGCGCTAATACACATGCTGTATATTGTGTAAAATACACGAATCAGAATACATCAGGATGCACTCATTTCGAGCGTCCCCATCGATTGGAAATTAAATGAATTATCAGTTGCCAGCGAATTGGTGACACTCGCTGCTATCTCGTCATCTGGCGATTACACGATGAGCTTATAATTGACTTTCGACCTTGTATCTAGCACGTTCGTGACGCGTGTAAATAGTGCATGCTTTTCTCCGTGACGTCGAAATTATACGTGGTGGATTAATATGCCTGCACGGAAGTGATGGCGTGCTTGCGAATTTTGGGGTTGGACATAATAGAGCCTCGAGATAGGATGGTGTGAACAGGAGGAGTAAATGTTGAAATGTGGAACGTCAGGGTTTCCATTTCATGGAAGGTTTTCGTTCGGTGCTACTATTGATTCGTTGCACTGGTGTTGCAAGAGCAATGCCATCCTTTATAATGCACTCTCCTTTAGGCATAGCGAGACCATAACTCCTCCGTGTTCAGAATTCACTGTAGCGAGCAGTGTGGAATGGCGGCACGTGTTTTTGCATGAAAATGCATTAAACGTCTAATTATCATAAGGTGCAATGTCACTGCATGTTATTTCTATATCTACAAATGCAAGATAGGATATATGTAAATGATATATGACATCAAATGGGACTACAGTTTGGCTTCGTTTTGGTATGTAACTGGGAATGGACATAGTTGGGGAACTTGGACGAATTCTTTTTAAGTATCAAAACCATCAAAATTTTCAAAGAAGACTCTTCGAGCGGTTGTAGTCGGTCGACAGTAGTTGAAAAGGTTCGTCAAGGAAGACAAGGAAAAAAGTATAACGGTACATTCTTCTTTTTTTTCTACCTGTCGGCCCCTTCAAATACGAAACTCGGTACCGAGCAGGCAAATGGCTTTATCCGTTTCTTAAAATTCCAAGGTTCCTGAACAATTTGCTGTCGTGGCCGCAAGGCCGCAGAATCGTCGACTCGGCTGGGAAAACGTTTATGGCGGAAATCTGTGCGACAATAAAATCGGTAACGTCAGGGACTCACCTGCCAAGGTCGCAAGTACAGTAGGTACCTATAGCCTCAGGTCATGTAAAGCTATAGCTTAGAACTTGCCAGGGTACAGGTTTTTCAAAATCAATGAATTTTCAATCGACTCAATTTTTCGTATACAGTTTTGGTATAAAAAAAATACAGATAATTTTTTCCAGAATAAAATCGTTATTAAACATAAGTAGGTGATACTGAAATTTCGCCAAGACGTTACAGAGCTGAGCTTTTTAGTCTGGTATAGAGTTTCCAATACTGTTGTCATGATTTACATGAGAAATTGTCCAGAGCTTCTGTCACAGCTCCTTTCGAGGCATCCGGTTTCTCCTTAAGCCAATGGTAAACTTGGACCCAGTACAATTCACGTGTTTATTCAGTTCACGAAAGATAATTGCGCTACAATGCGTGTACTTTAAGCCGCGTTCCTATTGCGTTCTGATAAGCAGGTATAAACGTTCGTATAAATTCAATTTGCAACAAATGTTATCGCTGGCTTATAATGCTAATCGACGAACGAGCGCGTGACGCCGATTTGCCTAGGTAATGTGCCCATACAACTGAGTAATTCCATTGTGGCGCACCGCTATAAAGATAACATTAAGGAGGGAGAAACGAGTCAAGGTGACAATAATATAATACGTTTATTCTTAAATAATAATAAATAACCGTGTCGAGTGATTTACAGGAGGACGAAAGATGAATCTCGTGTTCCTTCATGTATTAAAAATAACCTCAAAAGGACGAGTGATTTCTTGATACCAACCTAGGTAATATCAGACCTTGACAGGTAAAAACAATTTCAGTAAAGTCAAAGCTTTTATCCATTATGAGTGTGAGAGACAACATGCTCTTCCACGATTTCGTCCGCGAGTAACCATTCTAGAAATATTTCGCAATGGCCGCACATGCGCATGACTGACGGTGTCAACGTGTCACAACACTCAGCCAGGTGTTTTGATTTAAAGTATGAGAAACTGAAGTCAAATTGGCGTCTATAATTTTTGAACGAACTTTTCAAAGAAATAATAAAGTATATTGATAATGTACAAAATACGGAATAATTTGTATTGATATTACGAAATGGATAAATTGACAATATTAGTATAGACAATATTATTATACTTACAAGTATCTTGCATTGCTACAGCCGTAGAATGAAGGACGAGCGTCGTATGGATTTTACTTGAGGGATGGCTGTCGCCATATTTCGTTCACGGCAGTTGCAGACTCTTGCTTAGCGTTGTCGCTCGAGCGAACCTCGGAGTTTATTTACAAATCGCCGTCATTGCGTCAGTCTGTCAGTCGGCGACAGCGGTCGCAAGGTTGCAGTCGCGTACGAGTCGTAGTAGAGGGAGAGACATATATGGCAGGACGTTATTCTTGACCTGCAATTTAAATATGTAATATAATTCAAAATTTTCCTTTTGGCACGAGGGTACAATAATGGCAGATCAGAAAAGTGCAATGACAGCCAAAGACTGAAAAGCTGATAACATTTAACGATTAAAAGAATCATGTCGTTATAGAAATCTAACACGGTCCGACGTATTTTATAAAATTCTCTTATACGTTTGCAATAACTCTCTCCGAGTCAATAATAATATCCTCGGTATAATACATATAGGTATACCCAGTATATAACAGATCAGTGTCGACTCGTAAAAAAAAAAGGGATGCCGAACCTCAAGGGACGATTCGAGTATTAGCGAAGATAATAGATTGCAGAGAGGTGAATCAGTTAGGTTGCGTGTGACTCGTTTATACTCAGAGAATATATGAATAACGTAATACAAAAGAGAAGCAGTGGGAAGATAGATCCACTGGTCGGAAGTATTAGAGATGTATTTTCATTGAGAGGGAGATTTTTCATGCGTGCCAACTATACGGCACGGCTCAGTATATTCTTTAAGGGTTGGTGCAAGTACAGTAGCTCTGTGTGTACCTCTTGCGGACACCCTATAGACAAACACGCACGCACCCTAGAAAGTCCCGCTTCTGAATAGGGGATGTTTAGTAGCAAGGGATGATTCAAGCACTCCGTCTCTCGACTGACGCCCCCTCCTAAGCTTCAAACTTCCCATTCAACTAGCGCGGTCCTAGTCGCTTCTGAAAGTGGGCTTTGTTCCAGTTACCATACGAAGTACGTGGTTAGCGGTACGTAGGATCCCAACTGCTTTTACGGAATTTTCAAACCCTTGAAAATTTTCCACCAATAGTACACAAGTGACAGTTTTGAAAGGTTAGGTTTACCTGATTGACTGACGGGCATCCACAACCTGTCTCAGGAAG
>JARPRG010000321.1:3048079-3085994 GCA_031001745.1 Hartigia nigra | reverse complement strand
AGAGAGAGAGAGAGCACGCGCGGGGTGAACTCTCGGGCAGAGCTGTAGAGCGCAGCTACGCAACGTTGCCAATAATCCCGCGCTTTAAGCCCCGTTCCCATCGTTCCAGTCAACGCTGCGCGAGACGAATAAGCCATGGCGAATTTCCTCGAGGGTCTCTAATGATTATTGGTAATCTCTGTCGTCGATGGGGCCACCAACTAATTGCTGGAATATCGATGATGCTTCGTGTATACACATATAGGCGTATATGATAATCATCATGATGTAGTTTATGATTAAACTTCATCAACCACTATTGGTAGTAGATTAGCCGTAGAGTATTGACGCTTTCGATACCTTGAGAAAAGATTTGAGAATTTTAAGGGGACGAATTCTACACTGTAAACACGCCGCTCTTATCAGGAATTTCACTTTTTTTTTCCTCGTTCACTCTCCAGATGAGAAAGATCCTAACTGTGTTTCTGAAATTCCCGCACCATGAGAATGGACCAGGGAGAAAAAATGAAAATCTGGAAAATCTTTGGAAAGAATCGTTACACTGAACTCTCAATGCATCCTGCTACACCAGTCTGGAGACACAAATATCTTTCTGGGTTCCGGACGAATCTACCCACTGCGAGTGTTTATTCGAAAACCATGGGGTTAAACATAACAATCTTTAATATTTTTTTCCTTCCACCTCCTTAAGGTAAAAAAAATAAATTAGTTAAAGGAAGCCACGACTTTCCGTTGGTGCACCTGGTGGTAGGACTGGACAGTCGCGTCTATCTGCAGCTGATATTTTACTTGTTGGGCTTCTAGTATTTTTTATTTTCTTTAGCAAAATTTAAGTATATTACGTATACCTAATTTTTAGTGACATCTACATTCGTAATTCAATGAACATTCATATGTGCCTTCACTTATGACAATCCTTGCAGCAGTTTTACCCTTTTTTTTTTCTAATGGATCTTGTATGTAAAATTTGACAATTATCGTTTGCGTCATTAATAATCATTGAAACTTCATTCGGTAACGTTGACTACTTTACGATTTTACCTATTTATGAATTTCATTCCAGCGAGGAGAAAGGGTAATGACGCGTCGTATTTAAACTTGGCGCAATTTATGCTATGACGTATCGCACTTGCGTCAATCCAACCAGAGGATGTTGATATTTGATGTTATTTTGAAAAGGAGTTAGCTTTGCGAAATTTCATTCTCATTTTAACATTAACACCATCAATGAATATTAATAGTTACAAATACATCATTGATCGTTCCATTGTACCAACATGGATTTAATTGTATCGTCTGAAACCAATACTCAAAGTCAAATGTTACTGACGTAATCTGTATGAAGCAATCATTGCTCTTTGTACTAGCAGTTAATTATTGCCATTATACCACGTGTAAAGAATATGCGTCGAATATTAACGAAGCATTCGTACTTCGCGCTATATGCGACATAAATGCAATTGCGTATTATTTTCAAGGTCGATCGACAGGTTCATCCTAAAGAAAAATCTTTGCTGTAACGAATAAAATTCCATAATTTTTGTACTCTTAGCTTTCATTATATCTACTCTGATTGGTTCTCACAGTTATTCCTGCAAGAATGCGACCGACTTATTTCCACGGTAGAGATAATTCGTGAACCGGTAGCTCGTGCTATCGTAAGTGACCGTGAAGAGACACGATGCTGTAAAATAAGGACGCACGTTCGTCTCTATACAACCAAGTGAATCGTCCCCTACCATTCTCTTTCGTCTTTGATTGTTTTGATCTTCCTCTTCCTCCAGCTCTGTGGATGGTACCGTAAAGAAACGGTGACCCGCGTCAGGCCAGCAATGCGTATCCCTGTCTAGCAAGAGCTTCAGAGATCCGTACGGTCCGATTTCCTCGTGATCCTTCTCGAGGAGAAGGAGGTTCGGTAACTGGTGAGCCCGATCGAATGGTAAGTGGCGTAAAGATCGTATTGTAGGAATAGGTGGAGCACAGGTCCAGGGATAGGTGGTGGTCCGGTACTAAGGCACCAAGAGGTCGTGGAACGGATCGCGCGTGTCGGTCGCGGGTGAATGGCGGCATCAAGTGAAGAAGAGAGGAGAGTAAAAGAATTAAGAAAAAGAGTGAGAAAGAGAGAGAGGAAAGCAGTAAGGACGGGAGCGCTGAAGAGGAATGGAGGGGGGGACTTGAGAGAAGATCTGATTGTAAGAAGAGTCTGGACGGCGGGGGGGGGGGGGGGGTAAAGGAGTGGAGAGGAGATTTCATGTTCAGAAGGACGATCGTTCTGTGTGTCCGAGTGTGTAAACCTGTACTGATCTTTCGGTTGAATCTATCGAGTGCGAGGCACCGACGGAGGAGGACGCGTTTGCCAGAGCGGAGCAGACCAGACCAGACTTGGTGGATTATTCTTGGCGTAGACACATATAGGCGGAGATCAGAGCGCTGTATAGAAATACTCATTCTAATCATAGGAAATTCCTTTAACAGAGAGGAGTCGAGAACAGGAGGGTGCCACCCCTCCCAGAATTTCACCAAGAGTCAAGACTCAAGACTGTCGACGCCGACGACCACGACTACTACGACAACGACGACGACGACGGGCCTGTCTATAAATATCAACCCCTCTCTTACTGTCTTGTGTCCCTTTCGCTCTTGCACTTTGTCTCCCGCGCTCGCTCTCTCTTCTCGTGGCGCACGCTTATCTGCGTCTACCCTATAATATATATTTAAAATAGCTGCATGCTGCAAAATAACTGAAATAGCCGTAAGGGCCGATGATCCCGAGCCACCTACTTCCTGGAAGCATATTTCACCGATTTCACGTCGACGATACAGTAAGAGCGAGTTGGAGGGATTTTGGGAGAGAATAAGAGTGAGAGAGAGAGAGAGAGACAAAGAGAGAGAAATATGCACGCAGAGAGTAGCGAACGTGTCGACGACCATCGCTGTGATACATTGGCTACTCACTGCGATAGCTGACGAGGATTTCTATTCCCGACCACTCACTTGCCGCCGATACGATAGGCCTATCATGTAGGTTAGAGATGTAACGTAAGTGAGTAAGAATATGAGCTGGAAAATATGCCGCCATTTTTTTGTCTAAAATGCTCTAGCAGTTTCGTATGGACGTCTGCGAATATCGTAGATTTTTATCCCCACCGTGGAAATTCTGCTGACGGCGCGGAGAGTCTGTCAAAAAGGAATAACGGAATAGCTGTATTTTTTGGCAAGCAATACTCTCTGTATTTGCGCCACGGGAAGGAGGAGCCAGGCAAAATTGATGCGTTGCTCCCACGACTTTTAACCACCCTTTGTTTCCACTGTTTGCCGTGCGACTCTTTCTCGACAAAATGTTTTCTTCACTGGAGCGCTACAAATTTCGCCGAGGCAGCTCTAAACGCGGCTGACATAGGTTATGTTACGCTATCCTTGACATTGGACACGTTGCGTTTACTCTGTGAAGGTCATGGGGTGCTTGCACTCCACTTAAATACGTGAAACCTTCCTAATTGGGGTGAAATACTGATTCCATTACTTACCACGTTACAGATTGGGATATACAGGATTATTCGACCGCAATGTAATAATCACATTCGACGGGTAAGGTAAAATATTGTCAAACCTAATAAAAACAGTAACTGGACAGCTATGAAATCTAATAAATAAATATCAATGAACGGCTGTATTAGAACAGTAAAAATGGATTTCAAAGATCATTCAATTTTCAATAGCCAATATAAACATCAAATATTTTCCTTATCATACCGCCAATTTAAAATATACATTTAAATTCTGATGCCATCGAGTGCATATCATTTACGTATTTATAACCAAAAATTGATTACTCTACTAAAATTATTACAGTATTCAGTATTACATCAGTGTATTCATGTATCTCTTAATCGGAAATCTATCATGTCCTTATCAAGTTATCATCGTTTTAAACGTATTGCTAGAATATGCCCTTTGATGCTTCATAAATAATTCTAACAGTGTAGAAAATACACTTCCAGACACTCTCATGTAAAATCACCTGTACACGATGGATTTCCAATCGTCGTTTCACGTCAAAGTCATAATCCACCGTACCAGCATGAAAAAGTCTTTCGACTTTCAAACAACGCCCGCTAAGCATGTACATTGATATACCGATGATAAATTACCGCTGCGCTTTTCTAGCGCAATGAAAAAAGAAAAGCTTAGAAATAAATAAGAACAAAAAATGAAATGTACAGTACCGTTGCGCATACGGTGAAACGCATTTCGGGATTCCATTTCGCTGTATCTAGGCCATTTTAATCAGTTAAGGCTGCTTGTTATTTTCGCTCGAGCGTGCCAGCCTACTTCGCGCCGACGACAAACGTTACATTAGCCAACCTCTTTTCGCCGTTCCTCGCGACAGTAGTCGCCGCGCAGAGAACGCAGAACGCAACAGCCACTAGCACTTGCATGCTCGCGCACCACGAAAATGCGCAAGAGGTAAACAAACTGGTCGGTCCTTTCTCTCGCGTTGTCGTTCGGCAAGTATGATATTCGCGGGAGTGACGTAGTGCGCACGCGCCGACGTTCCACGCGCAGGCGGGAAGCTTATGAAAATTTGAACAAGCCCAAAGTCCCCACGATACAATCAGGTAATTTGAATCTACTTACCTGATGCAAGTTCCAAGAACAAAGAACACCTAATGAATGTATGATTAAAAATAAACTTAAACTGGACCCCTAATATTAAACTGATCCACGGTGAAATTAACACTTCTAAACCTAGTCTACGGTGTAAGTCTAAAATGACAAGATGGCATTCCAGCTTTATTACATAGTGAATTAATGGTAACTTCTGAAACGTGGGACTTGTGGTAGTGCCGCAGTATTACGTAGAGCGAGCCAGGAGGAGTGGCAGAGATCAGAACGCAAGAAGAGCGAACAAAGTCGTGCATTGTAGCCAGTGCCGGGAATGGATAAGTGATAATAATAACAGTCTGAATTTTTGGAATAGTTTATAACGTGGACGGAGATGCGCGAGTCTCTCTGGTCAGGAGGAGGATACGAGAGACATAGCCGCTCTGATACACGGACGCTTGTTGGCGGTGGTGGCGACGGTGTGAGGACGTAGGAGGTACGGAGGGCTATGAGAGGGACATCAGGGGCTGGCGAGGGGCAGGGAAAGGAGGTGAAGGAGGAACATAGAGGAGACGGCGGAGGGAAGTGAAGCCAAGTGAAGTGAAGTGGGGCCGCGGGACGGACGCGGTGGCATTGACCCCGTATAGTAAGTAAGGTAATGTGAACAGCTAGCGCTAAAGTAAAGGGTTCCCATCAGATATTGTTCGGTCGTCGCTTGGTAGGTTCTAGCTAGTGGATAAGGGGAAGGAAGAGGAGGAGAGGAGGAAGAAGACGAAGAAGAAGAAGAACAAGGAGAAGTGGATGTACGAGGATGAGGATCATGAGAAGGAAGACGAAGAGGCCGATTTCAGGGTGGACGCCGACCTCGAGGCAGTTGGCTTCTCTTGGTGAATCGTCAACCTGCTCTCTAGAATGGCCTTTCGAAAGCATTCGGGCTCCTCGAAGAAACAATAGGTAGATCGGAAGCCAATGACTCGTTATGACTGTGGACACCTGACGCGAACATTCTCTATACTCATAACTATATCACTGAGCTATGCCGCTATACATCATACCAAATGGCTATGGCAACCATTCCTTACTGTCTTCTCTTGCGAATTCTTCGAGCATCTCCTGGTAACGTTCTAACCATGACTTTGCCCTATCTACAGACCCTCTGCTATGGCCAGTTTTCCCTGTTGTACTGAAGTCAACAATACTAGGATAGACTTTCTGGAGCACGTCCTACGAAACGCATTGCATGTGCGTGCAAAGATGTCTTTACGAGGGAATGATGCGTGCGTGGATGCACGCACCAGGAAGAATCTAGATGCGCGTTGAATTGGGATTGTCGTAGACATGGTCATTACTGCTCTTGGAAGCATCTAAGTTTCAAGAGTGCTAAAGAGACGTATGGAATCACGAGGTATGATACATGCAATATTTTATAGAATGATCACTTGAGGTGAACATGTGCCCTGGCCTTTGGATATTGATATTTGTCAGGATACCTGTAGAGTACTATTGTGATGAATGATTCGGTCGAGTGCTGGTGAACGTACTCGTGGAGAAATGTTTGCCAAGGATCGAGAAATCATTCTCTCTGGTATATATATATAGGTGTAGCACTTGTGTGGTTACTGCGAGACGTTTCCAATGGGCTTGTACGACTGACTGTTAGGTCACAAAGCCGATATCTATGGGAGCGTTAATCCTGCTGGCATACCGCTTGGAAAATTGAGTCACCTTGCCGAGGTCGGTCGGCTCGCTTATTCAGGTTAGAAATTTCAACGTCACTTAAGTAGATATACGGGCGTATGTAGAATATATTGACGCGTTGACAACCTTGAAAATCGAGAGTATCTGCAGTAGTTGAGATCGGTACGGTTTTACATAATGATGTTTTAGTATTTACATTCGCCATAATTTCAATGAACCTTCATTCTCCTCTTCGTCGTCTTTGGGCCAAAAATTATATTTAAACAGTGACTTCTTCATGGAATGTTAAACACGACTCTAATGTTCTTCAAGCTATCGTGCCATATTCGGGTTATGATGTAAGCATGTTTAACCGGTACCTGCCACATCGTGCCACTACGTTCGGAAGAGATAATCAAAAATGGGCGTATCAATTTGCAGTTTACTAACTTCAAAAAGAGTTGACGGACATGAATATCAGTTAGTGTTTTTCAAGATTCAATTACTAAAACAAAAACTTTGACACTCGTGGAATTAATAGATTCGCATCGTCCTTATACAGAAAAATAATCGACAGAGATTTTTGCAATATAAAATTATTTAATGGCTGACAAATATTATTTTAATTAGTTGAAAAGTATTTTTGAATAATTGTAAAATTTTGAATTCTTCTTGGAATGAATGTAATGATAGCCCACCTCGGGTTGGCCTGTCGGTCAGCAGAGGTTGCGCTCATTCATAGGAATTTTACAGGTCGTCAGGCAGGTTTCGTTGGCCTTTGTCATGGAAGTAACACAAACTTAAGATTTGTTTCCAACGAGAAGCGACAGATTGCCCCATGCTTTTTATAGTTATGGCTGTCTACTTGATATTAGAGGAGATAGATATTACCAGCTGAAGAAGAACTGTCGTATACGTTATCCATCCAGGACGCGCAATTGAGTTTGCGTCGTTTCGAAAGAAGTAACGGTATCGTTATTACTGCTAGGTAGTGAACTCACGAAACCGAAACATTTGCAGGTTTAAATGTAGTCATGATCGCACGATCCTGCGTTCCTTCATAGTTCACGACACTGGTTATAAAATTCCACAAGGATGAAATACCTAAGAAGAAGTACGTGAAGATCAGTGAAGATCGAGTCTCGCAAAGGTGGAAGTCGTTCAGGAGCATGGAAGGGAAAAGAGAAATCGACAATGGGCGATCGGCCGTGTGCGCCAGCCGATGAAATAATTAAAAGAAAGCTCAACGACCTAGCTGTCCTTCCAGTCGAAGGAACAAATCCCAGAAAGTTAACGTCGATCGTCACCCCTCGCATTCCAACACACCTAGAGTACCTATCGGATACCACTACCTAGAGAAAACCCTACCGGTCACTAGAAGAAAAAGACAAGGAAGAAGAAGTACTCGCAGTATAAAATAAATTAAAAAGACAGCAGCTCGAGGGAAGCTTTTAGTAGACGGGATAAATTTGTATCCCAATGGTAGAACTCGTGTTCCAAACCCCGTCAGTCCGTCGTCATCGTTCATTGTAAGAAAGAAGACCGGTGCAAGAGGATGACGAAGAAGAGGAAGAAAAAAGTAGGAGGAGGTATGGTATATCGTAAGCCCATAAATCGCCGAGGATCCTCTGGCTCATGAACGATTCCTATAGATGGTAATAATATGGTGGACTGCGTCGTGGAGTATGGATTTAAATGGCGGTATAGCAGTGTGCGGACTGTGGATGGACGTCTCGGAGCGCCACAAGCGGCACTGTGGGACACGAGAGAAAGAACGAGAAGGAGAAAAGGGGCGTACGTGTCGCCTCATGGTATATACGCAACGCAATAGCCAGTTTGGTCCCGGAGTACCTTGTATGTAGGTGTGAGAGCCGTGTAGGTGGCTGGCTGGTTGCTGGAGTGGGTTCTATGACGTTCCGTTCTGACGCCGGACGACCTGCGACCGACCAGGCCGCCAACGTGAAATGCTAGTGTCTCGCACCAGAGGGTGGTGTAAGCGACAATCTTTAACGTACCGGCGACTATGCTCTAATTTCTTACAATAGTCTGCTATGACGAAGATGTACAGAAAGAAAGAGAGAGAGAGAGAGAGAGAGAGGGAAAAGACTGGATACAACGATTCATGACGTACGTATCTTTGGATGAGAAGTGGCTGTCGTTGGCGTTGTGGTTGGTAAGCGCCCTGTTTTCAAGTGAGGGCGGACCTTCGCTAAGGAAAAAGAGAACCGAGGTCGAGCGATGCCTGCGTCAAGTTTTACGCTTTGGAAGTTTCGAGTGAGCGGCACTGCCCGCCGACCCATAGTGAGAGCGCCGAGAGGAATCTCAAGTTTAAATTACGCTGGACTGATTTCTTCGAACGTACTTTCCGACCTTGAGTGCACCTAGTAGGAGAGTATACAATAGTTGCCTAGTAGTCTGTGAGGAGAGTCCATTTTTTTTTAACGGTTCGATACGCATCCGGGTGTGTCAGGGCGAAATTTTGGATTCAATTATTTAGATTTGTTGTTACCTTCTGTATGTATTACTTGACTTAGCGGTACGTTCCAAGGGAGGCTTGTTGATTAATTATTATTTAATTAACAGCGTATCGATAATAACCAGTTCATTTCTTTGGGTACTCGTGGGTAAAATTTGCTACAAAATTAAAGCATTAAGTTTTGATCGATTAACTTCTACAATTGTTGGATCCTTTTACCTTTATAATGACTGACGATTATTAATTTTAATTCTGAAGATCGAGATTCGTACGTTATATTATTGGCATAATGAGTCTCGTCTGGTAATTCTGTAATAATTGCATAATATGCATATTAATATCCTTGCATAATGCGTGCGTAATATGGGCGAATGTATATTTAACCTTCACTGATGTGTAAGACAGCAAGGACGAGACACGAGTTGGCCTTGACGATGGAGAGTCATCAAGTGCAAGAAAAGCGTTGGCATTTAAAGTAAAAGTGCTTTAATGTGATTGAAAGAATTTCAGAAAATTCAAATACTCGGGGAAATTCTCATTACTTTATTATAGTTGAACAAGGACTTTTGTATTCTGTTGAAGAAAATTTTGAAAAGCCTCTATAATGATCGGATTGATCCAGGGTGAGTGGAATCCATGGGAAACAAACCGACATTCTGATCAAGCCGGTTTACCCACCACAGGCCCATCAGGGACTACAGAGCCCTTTGACACGGGCCAAGTCTATACCTATACTCTTAAAAGAAAGATACGTTATTATATTTTCGATTTCTTATTTCGATCTAATCGCTTTGGTTCGTGACATAATCTAATGTGCTTTTTTTTTATTACTCGCGTACACTAACCACTTCTATTTGATTAAGCGCGGTATACATTTTGAAGTCGACACCGCGCGCGCCTTTAGTTTACCCAATAAATTCTCTCGTTTTATACGCGGTCGCGCGCTCTATTACGCGCCCCACAAGGAAATGACCCGCGAGACCTACAAAAACAGAAGAAAAAGGAACAAAGAGGAAGCGAAAAGAGAAAATACCGATCGAAGCGATTAAATAGTCTTTCAGTGAAATTAAGGAAAGTCTAATTACACATAGTTAAATACGATTTTACATGCATCCCAAACTCGTAAAAAAAGCTCGTAAAATCCAGTGAAAACCTACACTAAGGACTGCAGCATCCCTGCTACCACCAGAAGAACAAAAACCACATTACTAAAGTATCAAGTGTGGGCACGCGCCTAGAATTAGTCCTTAGGGTAATATCTCTAAGAAGAACCTCCCCTACATTATTCAGGACAGATTCTCTCGTAATGTTGAATCCCACAAAAGAATGCAAGCAGATAAAGTGAACAGTGTTTCGAATCTCATTGCCGTAAGTATCAAAGTATATAGCAGCAGGACTTATGCGTTCGTTTGCAGGTATGCCAGGCATTTAAGGTCTAACGCTGAAACGTTGGACGGACAAAACGAGTGGGAGGAGGTTTCAGGAGAGAAGGTGCCAGCAGCGGTGGAGGAGTTGAGAAGCTGAGGAGTAAAAAAAATGAGTGAAGGAAAGAAGGAGGGAAAGAAAGAGAGGACGGGAGGCAGTACTGGAGCTGGAAGGAGAGACCACTTCAGGTCCAAGTCTTATACTTGTGTGTACGTTGTCCATATATACATATATGTATATATGTCCATATATATACATATATATATATACACGCACACCTATAGTCTTACTCTGGTACGTACATAGATGCATGCCCACTGCTTGGTCGTCCTGGCTCTCATGCCTGCCGCCACGACAGTCTTTAAAACTCCACGGAGATACCGAGAAGAACGCCGCGCCATGGCGCGCCGTGCCAAGACACTACGCCTAGCCAGATGGAGAAAGAAAGAAGGGAAGAAAGAATGCATTTGGATTGCTCGGTAGTAGGTGGGCATAAGAGGGCCGCTTGTTGGTGGGAGCTACAACTCGGCTGGCTGGCTGGCTGGTTGACTGGCTGGCTGACTGTCGGACTGAACGGCAACTCTGCTTATCTTATAGCACCGAGCTTATATTATAGTCAGGGCCGCTTGCGGTGGGAATTTGCCGCGTATGTATGCAAGTGACTACATACTTGGTTGATATCTACCCACCCGGTAGAAGCCAGAAAGCAGATCCTGCAAAATCATCCACAGCTCGTACGCGAGTTAATGAAGATGTGCTGGCTGTATGAATAAGGGAGTCGGCGACGTGCGACTTTGAAAATCCTGTTGAACATTCCCTTGTCCAGGGTGACAAGTGAACCTTGACGTATGATCAGGATGTTAATCAGTACTGGATATTTGGGTCCATCTCCTTTTTCCTTATATGGACATTTCTGTATTCATCGCTGAGATTATGTCTGGTGCACGGTGGGTGTATATCATCAGGTCTTTGAGGTCGTTCGTGTCCTAAAGTACGCAAAACTTTATTCTGGGGTCGTGCATACTTTCACCGAGATCCCAGCATCACCGTCACTACCTGACGTGGTACCTTCAAAATGTGCGAACCACGTGTGTACCTGTATGCGTAGGAGATATGGAGTCAGTGGAGGGATGCAAGGCTCCCAGGTAGGAACATTTAAACGGACGTGCTCGGTTCAGATTCGTGCCCGTCCGCCGATCATTGACATCGGCCGCACGACTGCATTATTGCGAGCGCGCGCAACTTCATCGTTTTAAGCGTCACGAGAGAATCAAGAGATCTGAATCTCTTTGGTTTTATCTCCTTAAGTTCGTGCTCTGCGAATAAATAATTAGCGAAGAATTCCAAGGGTATACTTTAGGAGTATATACGTTATGTAAAAAAAAACAGAAAAAAATTCGTGCATCTCACTGCGATAGTTCGTACTTTATTTACCTTGCATGATCCGCCGTTACTGATTTAACTTCATCATTCTCCCTCGACCGTGGTATTTAGAGAACACTAGAAATATACGGAAAGCAGGTCAACGAGATAGCCTATTCGGTATTCTACTTGCGCGAACAATATTTAATGACTGGTACCAGATCGGCAGTAAGGCTGGTCGCTCTAAGTATCCAGTATAAGTATACGTAGTTTGTGTGCACGTTAGAAAAAGATACGCCATAACGGTACACACTTTAACTCTTCCGTATTTCTCACAATTTCTCAATCTCAGTCAATCTCTCATAGAACCCTGAAAACTTTATAGAAAAATCTTTCCAGGTGTCCCAAGATCCTCATCATTTCTACGACATAGATAGTAGGCACGTAATTGGCACGAGTCCTTCCGTCCTACCTGGAAAGGACACGAGAGACTCGTAGTGGAGTCGCCGTGACGAGGAACGAACGCGTTGAGGAAGCCAAGGAGGAGCAGTGTGGGTCTCGGACGAAACCGGAAGTGGTTCATCGACAACGGGAGTTGCCATAGCAACTACGATCTGCTTAACCCCAGCCTAAGCGACATAGTTCTTCCGCGTTATTCGAAGGCAGCCTATTATTTGGGGTCGGTGCATCGCACGAGTCTTCTTCTCCTCTTTTTCTTCGTGTCAAAGATTCGAGAATCAATAACAGAGATTGTAATCAAGAAAGTACGTATATTTCACACCGAACGACTTACCAGCTTACAATGGTATACATATCTATGGATGAGCATACGTACAAACTTACGGATAAACAGACGGACGTTTCTACGGTGACGCAGTGCGCTGTGCTGCCTTGGGTTACGTTGCGTCCTGGTGTGTCATATTGTATGTACCGTGTGGGTCCGCGGTGTGTTTGTAGGAATGCTGTCGGCAGCCGGCAGCAGGGTCGCCCACTGTTACTCGCCAAGACTTGCTTTTGCTTTGCCCTCACTGACTCGCTCGCTCGATTCTGTTAAACCTATTGCCCCCTGCTTGTGTAGGTTGGTACGCTTGTACATTGGTACTTGCGTACTTGCCATGGTGCCACATACCCCAGTGCAAATACATACAGAGTGGTATACGATACCTATGTACTGTAGAAGAAGAGTATGAGTCTGAAAGTACAACCCAATGTTTACACCATCGATATTCCGCTTCCTCGATCAATTTTTCACGGGATCTCTGGTACTTTGACTCGAGTGTACGAGAGAGAGAGACAGAGAGAGAAGACTAGGGGGAGTCTACCCTGAGTTTCGTGGGACTATTCCAACAGCGACTAGTCCTCGCCTAGTCTATCGATCGCTTTGCACGTTACGTGGATACGGAGTCGTGTTGGATGTAGAGCCTTCTGTCTGCTCTGGAGCAGTGTCATCCTCTCGTATTTTCGACTTGTCCAGAATAAAGGACCTTTGTGATTCATCTTCAGCCTCGAGATCCGGTTCCTTTGTTCATTGCGACTGTTTAATTCTTTTCCCATAGTTTCTTGGTCGTTCCATAAGACATTTTTCGTCGATCCCACGAGTCCTGTTTCATCTTTTTATTACTCATATGGATTTCTCGAGGATAATGGGATATCGGTATATAACTAAAATTGAGGACGACGACAGAGATGAGAACAAGGGACAGCCTCGAAGCGTTCAATCCAGTTTCCGAGGAGTCCTTTGGAATGCCTTGGAATTCATGCTCAGGGGCTCCTAGGAACTGTCCAACAGATTCACTAGTGTCCACAGTGGACAGGTAACCTTAACTAAGGACCTCGTCCGGGATTAAGGATTTTCCATAGATCCCATCAAAGGAACGCATCGGTAAGACTTTGTCCCAGTCTACTTTGTTTCGCCACTAGGCGGGCACCTTCCACTGCATCCTTTTTCCTTTCCTCTCTTCGTGAGCTCGGACACCTCCTCATACCTCAGACAGCTTCTACTCACTGCCAATGGACACGTCGAGCCCGCTCTCTATAGTCGTTCAGATTGAGCATCTGCCTTAAATAAATTTTTCGAAGAAGACCAATGCCATTGTCTTTCATCTTATTTTATATACGTACATAAGTCCAGGCTTGAGGTCTACCTCGCAGCTGTGTGCCGGATGTTGAATGTGAAGAGGCCAAATTATTTTTTGTCCATAGATCAAAGTTACACGAGATACTGTGAATAGTCGCACGAGTGCTTGGTACGTATTCGTAGAAGGTAGATCGATCTGATGGATTCGAGCGATTCTTAGGATCGCCATAACGGTATCTAGAAAAATCGTTTTGTTTTTACGAGTTCTACGACGCGCGGAACAATAATATAACTTAGATCTTGTGCTAGTCGATGATTACCTCAAGGGAACTGAGTGTGAGATTTATACACATGGGTAAAATGTATATGACGCTAGTCATGCCTGCACGTATGCAACCCGTCAAGCATAATGGCATTGTAAAAAGTATACGTTATGTATGAAAATTCTTGTTTTTTTTTTAAATCGTCAAAATCATTTGCTATACTCTTACCAAGTGAAAATCCTATCAGTGACTAGTACTGTAAATAAAAAACAGAGGAATTATGAATATGAAATATTATTTTTCAGGATGTTTCTTTATGGCGCCTCGTAGCGATCGACCTGAATGATATGTAAGAGCGCCATGCGTGACGTACATTAATTACGGATCTACCACAATTTTGGTAACCTTCGTATTATCATGGAATAGCGGATATTACGCTCGAGATAATTCCATCGCTACATATTCCGGCTAATTGTACGTCGGTGGTATGTCCTCCGTGACTATATTGATCAAGGCTCGAGGATGAAGTGTTACAGGGTTATTACTGGCACAAGGATATCCGCGTGCAATGGCATCTCCTTGCTGACATTATTTACAGAGGATCATATATACTTAATACTGATTCAGTCTATCATTTTATCTGGATTTGGACATACTACAGATGATCTGAAGTTTCATTTGCACAGCCAGTCACCGGGGCGGTGACGTTAACAAAGTATGAAAAGATTGTCAGGTAACTGGGAGGGAATAGTAGAAGCACTTTCTACGCTGTCGGTCTCACAGTACCCAATCTTAGACGTAAGTATTATATATATTCTCTTGTATCGTTGTACATACCAGCCTGTAGAAAGGTCTGATGGAATCCAGTTATGGTAGTTCTGGTAGGGGAGTGCGGGTCATGAGCTGATTTGGATATAAGGATATACGATTTCATGAGTGAGCAACGCAGCGCGATTGGTGAGGATGCAGAAAAATTTCAGTAGAACTCGCGGCATCTGTAAATGGACAGAACGGCGCGGTAAATAAAGTAACCTGTCCAGAAAATAAGGTCAGCAAATCGACTGTCGCTGTATTTAGAAAGTTGTAAAAGATTCGTAGGATTTATGCGTTACTATGCATACGTAACTGCAATAGTACAGCAGTATGTGCGTATTATTGCTATCTCTGTACTTGATACTGATATACAGTTACCGGTATAACGTAATCGGATGATAAAAATATAGTATTACAACGTCGATAAATGAAAGATATGGAGGATTCTAGAATTTTCTTGCATTCCGTCATAGATAGAATTCATAACGAGCACCCCAGATACGTTTCTCGAGTAAGTCGAGACGATCAAAGACAGGGAAGAAGAAGTTGATAGGAAATTTGTGGAAGTTAATCCGAATATGTAATTTTATATTTTGTAGACATTGCATCTGATCAATAAAATTCTAGAGGATTACACCGTTTATGTAAATATCTGCTCAACTGTCGCTTCAGGATTAGTAACGTCTCGTTGGAGCGTCTAGTATTTAGAAGCGGCACGTGCATCGAACATTCTACTCAACTATATATCGAGCACTTTCTCGCAATCGATAGACAATCAAAGCGAAACTACTATCCAACCAGTGTTTGAAAAAGCCGTCGTTGTTTCAGTCTCGTACACAGGACGTAGACTCGACAGAATGCCAGAGAGTACGTTACAGCGTTCATCGAAAAATGGTGGATGTCTCGACTGCTTGAGCGGTCGATAAAACAGTCCTAATCTGTTACCAACAGTTCACGCGCGAAATCCTAACCTTTAAAACAGTCCAATGACTTTCCAAGTGATTAGTAAAACTTAAAGAAGACACGTTTCAAGAAAAGGAAAAAGTGGGGAATAAAGAAACCTCTGATAATAACGGCACAAATTTGTTCGTGAGTACCAGCTCGGTGCACCAAGTGCATTCATTGCACTTTGGTACGGTTCGAACTGTAAAGAATGCAGTGCCTCTTCGAGAAGCCAATAAAACAGGCGGCGCCGTAACTCAACCTTGTCGTGCTGAGCGTAGGAGGCATCGTCTATCCAGTGGCGTCTTGTCGCGGTGCACACCAGGATTTTATGTAGTATCTATATCTATATACATCTATCGATACGGATAATAGCAAGACTGGTAGGAAGACGCGCTGATACCGATAATAATAAGAAAACAAAGAATTAGAAGCGGTAATTGTTTTTCTTGACTTGTCACTTGGCTGGAAACTGCGTGACGTACTACTTAAAGTATAGTGGCGAAATGGATCAATACGGCGTGATACGTGTCGAAGTAATTTCATTGTCCACTGTTAACGGAGGCTCACGTGTCGTGTGGCGTAGTATGGCGTGGGGAAAATAGAACCCTTATGGCGCGTGTGATAGCTCGCTACTGGGTATTGATCACCCTTCGCAATCAATGTTAACACTGTTGTTTGTAAGACGGCGAGATCAATTATCTAGATGATACTGAGATAGTTCGATTAATATTTTATAGGTGAAGAGGTGAACAAGAAAAATGAATTTAAGATCGTCGAACTCGAATAGAATTGTTAACTCTTGTTTTTGTATTATTCGTGACTATTCTTTTCCCCTTTCTATTTTCAGTTTTCCGCTTCCGCTTTGAGACGATTGAAACGCTAAAGATGATTGTCGCGCGTGAAAGTCGACGGCATGAGAAAATTGTTCAGAGTGCCAATGGATCTCTCTGCGTTATGGATCACTGTCCTCGTCGAGACTTTCGACGTAACTGTGGCGAGAGGAGAATGTCCTTTTTGAGGCGGTTCTTATGATTGGCATACGGAGCAGCGTCTTGTTACGGATAAAGTGAAAGGATCGATGGATTCTAATGGCAATTCGTAAGGTGGATCGATTGATTTTTCTTGGTATCGATTGTTCCTCGCGTAATCATTCCTATGGAGAAAATATTATGAGGTCGTTTCTCAATAAAAAAAAAGACTATTAAAAATATCATACTACATACAAAAAGAAAGTTATAGAGATTATACAGACCAGCAATGACTACCGAGAAAAATTGCTGATTTTCACAATTATTAAAACTTATTGTCAACTTTACAAATACATTTAATCCTGTTGGCATTGTCGATACGCCTACTCTCACAGGAATGGTATGAGTCCAGCGGATATTTCTGCAGTTCGCAGAATACTTTCTCCTGTACCGAAACTCTCGTTCTTAAAAGGATACAGATATAACGTTGGTATACATATAGAACCGAGGAATGACCTTGTTACTATATATAGCAATCAAATGATTAAATTATAACTTCGCTGATGTTCAACTGGTATTTTATAAATCCAAGCGCCATATCTAAGAGTTACTAGAGGTCTTGCTAAAGGAATATCTCGAAAGGGCAATTAGAACTTGAGAAATGGATACGAATAGAAAATTGAGAATCATCGGTACGTCACGGTTCTCAGATGGATAAACATCTCAATGGCGATATCCGCAGCCTGCGTCAGTCTTAAGAATAACGTCAACAAGGGACGACAAAGGGGTCTTCTACTAGTAGTGAAGTACAATAGAGTTTTTTGAAGTTAAAACAGACTGTAGTATATGCCTGGAATAAGAGTAGCGCGGCAATTGCACAAGCACTCGGCACAAGCTCCGAACATTTCTCCTAACGACGAGGACATTTAGTCTTCTGGACTATCGTGATCTCAGCAGTGTCTTGCATCAGTGAAACAAGGATACTACGTCTGTACAAAATATACACAGTGTATAGTAACTGGAGTACGTGTACTTAACCACGTAGCCATTAGGTAGGTATTAGGAGGTCGGATTTGTCGCAAGAAAATCATTTCAGAGGGTCTAGAAGTAGAACCCTGACTGGTACAAAGAGATCCTAGGGAATCCAGAACACTTTTTCTCGATGTATGAGCATCACTGTAGAAGCTCACTGGTTACACTTTAACGTGCTGTGCAGGATCATTATAGTAGCAACCATAAAGCGTCGCAGACGATTGATGTTGTTTAGACAGGTTTGATCCTTATTTAGATCGACGCCACCTAATATTAACGATTTGCATTCCGCAGGAATGACAGTATCCAAAATCCATCTATCTGCTTGACTCAGGGCGGTCAGGTTGTGTCTGGCTTCAGGACGTCCCATGAGGATGTCGCGGAGTCAGCTTCGTTGAAGATGAAGAAAAGAGTGAGTAGAGTAGAAACAGTCAGGAGGGTCTAGCATAAGAGAGACGAGAGGAGAAGGAGAAACCAAGAGAATCCAAGCCGACGGATCTCTTGAGGATCTCTTGGGAGTCTTGGGATAGTACGCGCCCAGATAGAAATAATACATTATTTAAATAGTGTGGCGACTACGGTGCGTGACCTTCCCATCGACGTCGCGCCTGATTCCCCTCTTTAACCTCTCTCCCTTCTACCGTCTGACGTCGCGCGTCTCCCTTCCTCTGCGTCCTTTGGACACTGTCGGTATCGTTGCCACTGGCGCTGCCGTCGACGCCGACGCCCTCCCATCTCGCCAGACCCCTCTTACCATTCTACTTCGACCGATCCCTCCCTGATCTCCCTTGCCCCTAGTGCCACGGCCTCGTGCCCCCTGCTACTTCCCTTTGCCTACAGTCACGGCGGCCCCTTACGCCACTGCCGGATTCACGTTCCATCCCCGACTCGATACGGTAAGCGCGCGCGCCTTCTCTCTCTTTCTCTCTCTTGCTCACACTTTGTCACTGTTTCACTCCCTCTCACTCTCTGAACTCTACCACCAATGGTCCTCATGGCTCTTCCACTATGGAGTGTAGTCGCTTGTATACAATACAGGGTGACTTGCAAGGACGAGGAATCAAACAAACTCCTCAAGGCGGTTTTACCTGCTGCTGTTAGGCTTTTATATGCTATAGGTATACTATATATCTATAGTATATTAGAGATCATCAGTGAATTCTGTGGCAGCTAAATACATACGAGCATATGTATATACTTGCTTCTCGCCTTGAGTGTATAATACACGCGCAGTGGGATGCCCACCGGTATGGGATTTCCTTTGTCCAAGGAACCGTTCGCCCGAAAAAAGGGAATCATCAAGTTTTGCTCAACGTACCATATATACTCGTGAACGCTCTCCGGCCTGAGCGGATGCAGACGGCCGCTGACGATGTGAGAAACGTCGGAATCGTGTCGGGGGAGAAGAGGTCGCGATATTCGCGCGCACCTTCCTACCGTCTACGCAGCCGACAGTCAATAGTTTGAATTCCGCGCCCGAAGACCCTACTACTAAATCGAGTATATGTACTCGGTCGGAGGAGGAGTCGCGCGACTCATTCTGAATAGCATACAAGCGCACGTGCTGATACGCCGAGGGTGCTTCTGTAAGGTTATACGACGTAGGTGATTAGCCTGAAAGCAAATCTGAAAAACGTATCCATTTTAATCACGTGTATAACAGCGCTGGAGTATCCGCAGGCCTTGGAAACTTCAAACGAGGGCTATTTTCTAGCTTGTCTATTCGTCAATGTCTCCACGGTGCTCTAAATGGATCTTGATTTAGAACAAGAATAATATCCGTAAATTCCGCGGACGATGAGTATCGCTGTCAAGCCTGGGCTTCTTCCTAATAGGTATCATCGTGTATCCCTTACAAACAAACGATAGTTTAGGACCGCACGCTTTGTAGCTTTTTGAAATTCCTGCGCGCTGAGGGTTCGACCGCGTCAGCTAGGAATTCTTCCCACTAGACGGCAGCACCGAACGTTCTGGAAGTACTGCGAGTCGGCCAGACGGTGACAAAGGAGGCACGCAGGGGAATCAGGAACGTCGCGTCGATTAGGGGTGCCGCAAACACCCCGTGGAGGTCAATCGTTGAAAATTCGGGACACCCAGTAGATGAATACGTACGTTCGCACGACTCGAGTTGCTCATAGTACTCACTGTACTTCTGCTCTATCCCCTCCAGACTTCCGCAACCCCACCCCTCAGTTTGTCGTTTTCGTCCCCACCATTGCAACCCTGCTGCCACAGCTTCCTCCCCCTACGCCAAAGCGCCACTGCGAACGAGACTGCCCTGACGCGGTGTTGCCAAGTGTCCCCGCCGACCATCTGTAACTGGTCCTCCTCCTGTTTATTGGTTTAATATTTAATACGGTTCATGGTTCTCACACGTAATGACAGCGAAATACAGTGAAACATTTTCTAACTTATTATGTACTCACATCCTGTATGATATCTCATTCACTTTTTCCCACCTGTGAAATCTTCTTTGTGCAACATCCGTACCGCTTTTGACGTAATGGATCCTTAACGTTGAAAATGCCGCGTTTTAACGTGGTGGCGCCACCTGCCATCTCTAAGGGATTATGGATAGAGTTAGAAACCTCTTGCTATTTCGGTGATCAATTATACGATTGCAGGGAGGATCTACCGAGAGATCGTTTCGATCCAAATTTGTCCTCGATCTTGATTCCTCTTCCTTAGATGGTGGCGTTGCGGCCGACCTCTTCGTAGCTTTTTGTTTGGCCACGTGATCGATAAAAGCTTGAAGTAAGAAGGCGCATGTCCTAACGATTAAATGGTCATCGATCACGGACCAGGCTGTATTTCATTTTTGGACAAGATCCAACGCATACGAGAAGACGAGGTTTTGTCGGCAGACATTGCAACGTCGATCGATCGGTATCGAGTGGCCCGAATTTTTATAAATCGAACGTCCTCTACGCGAGCAGCCATCTGTCGCCGATGGCAATGCGGAAACTCTTGGAAACTCGGCACTTACTAAATCCTCACCTGTCCAGTTCCTGTATAATCTACTTTTAACATTTTAATATCTATTGACATCGTATGAAATTCCCCGGACGGATGCGTCTGCTAACTTTTGCATTGATTTATGCGTTGCGTCAGGTCGATGATGCTTTGTGTGTGAAGTACTATTGATTCTCTGGCGAGCATAATAGGCATCCATATTCGATTTTAAAACATAGACTATACCTACCACTAGTAAAGGAGATGAGCAAGTCACGCGTTTAGAATAACTTAACCTCTTCCCATACTTATTTAATGTGACAAAACTCAAATTATCCTTATCCCACCACTTTTAACAAATAACCGTAACCATTCTAAGCTAAACGATATTTGCTCCGTAACCATTCACTATTGTCTTATAATACATATACCAAACCTAGACATACCTGACAGTTATTACAAAACAAAACAATATATAATCCGACAATGGGACAATGTGGTTTGTTCTCGCGAGTGGTTTATACATCTCACCAGGGGTAGGTAGTGTTGTTGGTAGGTAGTAGCGAGTATGGTGACTACGAATAGCTGAGGCGGGAGCGATGACCAGATGTGCGGATGGTATGAACGGACAAACGAACGAACGCTCGAATAGTAAGTATTTGGTTGCCTTGGCTTATTATGCTTCGGTAACCTTTTCCGTTCTCCTTACGAGGCTGTTGGTTGCCTCGCGACGAGACAGCTGTTTTCCACTGGAACGGCAAGTCCGATCGGATCTGTCCTGAAAACGCGGGAAAAGTCACTTTCCGTTTGATTAGATGAGAGTTCCTTCCTGATTAAATTAGATTAGGTTAGATTTGGCCGGAAATATCTTAACGAGCAGTGAAAGGCTTGTTTAGGTTAATTCGTTCAATGTAGTGCAATATTTTTCAGTGGCTGCAACCTTGTAGAACTTGATGAAAATGGCAGGTTCTGCTTTCAGCTACGATACAGCATGTATACCTGTATATAGGTAACCTAACCTAACCACTAGACAGAGTCAATGGATCGTCTGAAGACACAATGAGTGAGGTTAACGTGGCAGCCATGGGGTCGACAAGAGTTTACAACTATTTTAAAATTGTTTTGAGGACGGAAGGAAGACACGGTGACTATGAACTCAGGTACCTCTACGTAGCTACTATTGGGTGGGTTAGGTAGCTGGCTTAGATCTTAGGAAAAATCTATACGAAGAAGTTCATCGACAATGTAACCGTGCCGAGCGAGTGTCGTCACGTCTACTTTGAGTTTGTCAATATTATTGTCTGTCTGCAAAGGTGGGGTCCTCTTCGCGTAAGGGCCTGCTAATTCGGGAACTTGGGTGTTAAAGCAGGATAATTTAGGGCACCCTTCAAATGGGAAACATAAGCCTGCACCGAAATACTCGTAACTACCGAGAAAAAAATGCCACTATATTTAACGTCTGTGTTCCTTGTGTCTAAGGAAGGAAAACAATTTTCAAAAATCTCTAACTGTACATACTTTTGACTTTTAAAGGGTTGCTGGGACCTATAGTCGCATGTCGTACAATGAAATTCTTTGATAAATTCTTTTCTTTCGCAATCCAGTTATATACTAGTGCTTAGTGTTTATTAAATATATAGGACAGACTGGGCGTCGATATGCGTCTCTCTTAGCTGTGAATGAACTGTTAGATGGCGTTTAAGTACTAATTTGTGGGCCATTGCTCGGTGTAGATTTCTGCACGGGCGTCGTCGTTACTCACAAGTAGGAAATATACTTTCAAGTCTAACGGGATAATGTCGCCGTAGTGACCTGACCGCTTTATTATTATTTCTTTTTTCTACCAACAGACATAATGCACCGCTGCGTTTCCTATTAGCATTACCTAGATAACTAGTCAATGAAGACGCCGGTAAGGAAGAAATTAATACGCTAGGGTGTCTTCATGGAAAAATCATATAGTTTACGCATATTTCGAATTTTCCGTCTTACGCCTGTATCTTATATATATTCTTATAATAAGTATAATTCATGGAATAACAAGAGGATACGTATCCATCTAGCACAAGCTTTAAAATAATTTCGTGTATATTCACTAGCAATGTATTTTAAGAACCGAGAGTCTGCAAGGCTGCGATGCACGTTTCACCGTTTGCAATGCAATGTTTTCGACTTTCGCACTACCGTGACGAATCCGCAGAAACGTTTACGGAATCGCTGCGTGGATGCGGAACGGTTCTCTTAAGAGATTTGGTATTAACCTCAAGATTTTGGCGATTGGTACGCGCTGTGTACGCGTTGCTGTTTTGCACAGCAATGAACTGGTAGATTTTATTACTATATATTATAAGATAATACGGTATAATTATTTTGTCCGTTACAATGCTTTTTCATAATGGGAAAATAAAATCAAAACTTACTCAAGTGGTAAGGTTGAAAATAACATTAAGAAATTTGAAAATGCTCGTAAATGTACTAAAATGGTGGGTCATGCCATTCGTATTTGGAGTTATTAATAGATACGTTATAATATCTTGCCCTGCGTTCAAAACTTTTTTTTTATGAAAGCTCGTTTATAGCGCAAGGCCGCGCCGGCATTTGTGAGCAGACGACCCTTCCTCCTCGACTTCCTGCGCACTTCCTTCTAATCTTAAATAGCTTTGCCCAGTCACTGGCGCTAGTTAGGTCTCCTCGTGTTTCCGGTTCACCAAAGAATTCCTCCATACAAAACGTTTTACACGGTGAGCACGCTTTTAGAAGCCTGTAGACATTTCGTACTTAAAACTACCATTTAATTCAGAACGTATTAGTCTGTCGTTGCCGGATGAGATTACGAGGATAATCCAGCCCGACCGCAGTCTAATTTCGAAGTCTCATTCCCTTTGTTCCGGGTGTTTCCCCACCAGAAATAGGTATAATTACACGTCGATAAGAAGGTACGATACGGCGCGTCTTCACAAGAGAATTTTTCTATCTTTAAAAAAGAAAAAATACCTATCGCAAACAGTGGACGGTCACACTCTAATTGAAAAGTTTCGTTTTGTGCGTTCCACTTGTTCGAAACTAGTAGAGCCGTAAATTTGAGCGTGGGACATCAACGTATTCCTCTTTCAATAAGCCAGTCAGAGGAAGGCCGTGAGGTGATCTATGGAGACAGGTAAATCGTCGCAGGCGTAACGAAATAAAGGAAATTAAAAAAAAAACAAGAATAAATAAAGAAGTATAGTATAGCAAAAATAAAAAAAAAGAAGAACGATAGTCTCTCTTAAGATTGCTCGCATCAGTCGAATACTTATGCCATCGAAAATCCAAGCCTCGCAATCCCCAGCTGCCGGACTATTTTAATCGACTGTACACACCTTCGACTTTACGATCTCCGGACCCTAATGATAGACGCACGAGGTCATGGATAGTAGTCGGTATTAATGCAAAACTTGGCATGGGAAATTTTCATAAGGGAAACAGGTAGACGGATATCCAAGTAACGAGGAGAGAAAGAGAACGGTACTGCACCACCATGAACGTTTCTTTTGTCGATTGGCATAGTTTGCAAATCCGGGTGTAACGTGTACATATTATGGACACAACGAATTATACTCGATTGACCGTAACGCGAAGGAAAAATTGCAGGGAGCCGATCGTGAAAAGCCGAAGAGGGCCGATCGTTCACGAGAGGCGAGAGACCAGTGACTGTTATATGTATGGCTATATAGTATCGATGCCCGGGCGGTCACTTAAATTTAAATTAGTCGGTTCGATATAGTGCTCGTAACCGATCGCATTGCTGTAGGTATACTATATATAGCTGTATACTAAAATAAGTACATATATACTCCCTTGGTTAAATTATCACTATATACATGTAATAGTCGAATATCTATATATAGGCTTCCGTAAATAACATTTCATAGGTATATACTTAATCTACTTATATAAATACAAATGTTATTACAAATATAAACAATCTAGAGAAAGTCTTTGCTCCTGAGTGTACATTTTTTTGTATCTCATCAATGTCTAGAAAATATCTATGGGAGCCAGACTCCTTATAGTATGTGGGATAGATCTTGTCTCAAATAATACAGATAATCATTTGAACAGGGAGACTTCAAATTTCATGTCTTTGACCTTTCGTGATTAAATTTGCGTTCAACACCATTGAATTCATCTCTTTGACTAGTATCATCCAAGTCCTTGGATTTCTCTAGAGTTAAATGTAGTTGGATATAGAGTCATATGGTTTACATAGAACGTCATCTGCATAGAATTGCAAGAGAATAACAGTGTTACGTATTAGGAGCTGGAAACGATTTAAGGATCCGTAGAAATTCTGCAGTATGGAGAAGCGATGACGTCAGCATCATTTACATTGGCACGTGAACCCTCCTTGTAAGTAATTCGAATTCCAAATATTCTAGCGCGTAAAACGACACCGTGTAACGGTATTCAAACTCTGAACTCTCTGTGATACATTACGACTGCCATCCAACCACTTATTCCCAATGACCGTAAACATATCGGTTTGGTTTGAAGTTTTATATTTTTCGTTAAAACAACGTTCTAGCCGATTCTGTGGTTGCGGTACTGGCCTTGCACCAGATGTACTGGTCGGGAGTGTAATCGGTGCACAAATGCAAACAAAAGTGTTGTGGAAACGGGTGCCCGATGAAAGTGGCTTGCGATTAGAACGGTAACCTGGTAGCGATCAGCGTACGTTATTAATTCCGTTTGATCAGAAACGATCTAACGATACAAAGCCAAAGGGTTGGAAACAGTATAAGATTATTTAATTTTAAGAAGGCAAATATACTAGATAAAAGTATTCGCCATGAGATACAATGAAAATCGATGGTTTGGAAAATGGATAAATTCGTGTCCCTGCTGGAATCCAATGTATGTATATACACTTCAAGACGTAAAAACGGCTGATGTCATTCAGCCAGATCGTAGAAGCGAAATTGGTAGTCTTAATGTAAAGCGACCCTCGGATGCACCGGGTTGTAGTTCTGTCAGTGATTGGTACCGCCGTAGAGAATGGCGGTAAGCGGTTTGGCAACATAGCCGTTTCTCAGGCTGTAACAGGCTGTTGGCCAAAGTTGCTAAACAACACATGCGCACGGTCGTTACACTTCAAATAACTATAGCGACAAAAAAAATGATAAACAGCTAAAAAGGATGACGATGCCACGCGAGTCGATACAGCCGAACTGGCTTGGTGACTCTTGGTACAGTAGCGCTAATGGCTGGTTAAGTAACGTGGAGCGTTCCCTGTCAGCGCTGATCGCGCGATCTATCGATACAAGAAGGAAAGTTTCTAAGAGCGATGCCCTTTTTCGAGGAAGTTCAAGACGCTATTTTTAATCGCGCTCCAGCAATTGTCATGATTTACAACGTTAGTTAGGTACTTCTAACCGATAAGCATATTTTTTCTCTATATATAGTTTCCTTTGTCCACGTACAATATACTTCCAAAATTAAAGCGACCAACGCGTTATGGATACTGGATACTATTTATAATTGTATCCTCAATGTGTGGCGCCATGCTTGTAATTTTTGCCAGAAAAATATGAGAATATGTCGTACGACCGACTTTCGTATTTCATCGCGGAATAATTACTCCTCGTTGTTCCGGCTCGCCTGAGTACGATTTTCGGTCTAGGAGTGTCGAGAGAGCCGTCCCACTTCACGGTGATTTTCTTTAAAGGCGAGTCTCCAGAAGTCGCTTTGTAAAGTGTCTATCCAATTGGAACGTACGGAACATTTGTAGATCGAAACTTTATGTATACGCTAGTTATCTCGTAAGCTGTTATCTAGAGATGAGCAGACGTTCTGGTATCTCGTGCGCACGATTATCCGTAGGCGGGCAAAGGGTCTACGTGACCTCCTAATACTGTGTGACCTTTAGATGAAACGGTGGGTTATAAGGGAGTAGAAGGTTAGTTAGGATCATAGACGAGACCATTTAACCACGAAATGATATCTGTTTCGTAAAAATCCTAACTTTTCGTCAAATATGTATATGCAGATATGTAGGTATTTAGCCACATACATGACATAGAGTATCCAACAACCGCCTTTCATAGAAATAAATATAATACATAATTAGACGTATATACATGCCTGAGTAACATAAACTAATCGAAGCTCGCATATCATCTGAAACAAGATGATAGATCGCTTCTAGAAAGTGCACAGCGTCGCTAGAATAAACGTCACACAATCGTTAAGAATCTATGAAAGTCCACCTACATATCCGTTCCCTCTTCCCTTGCTAAACTATCTAGATTCACACGCGTACACACAAGTAGAATATGACGCTCCATAATTTTACCTAGCGTCAAATAGAGAAACTTCAACATAGTTCCAGACGTGTCACCAGAGGCGCCTCATGTCACAAGCAGTACCGGCAGTAAATGCAGTTACCCGGGAGACTTGGATTACCCCAGGACACGCAAGAGCTATCGTAAGACTTTCTCGTAGTTCTTGGAGGTATCGAAGCATTTCAGATTCTCAGGAAAATGCAATACGATAGGGTGACGTAACTACGCATAAGTGTATAGCGTATTATTCGGATCTCGGTAGCCACCCTTCAGCGTTTGAATAATGGGGCGTGCGTAGACGGTATCAGAGGGTTTTGATGTAAGTATATGCGTATGGAGTTTGATGGCTAAGAATGAAGGGTGATCCGAGTGGATATCAGTGGTGGGTGGATATCGGTTCAGTGGCATTATTCTGTAATACATTAATGATGCGTCAAGTCAGCGCATGACAACGCGGACTCTCCTGCCGCGGCGCAGCTGAGGTCCGTCCGTAGTCTCTACTCTCTGCTACTGGCTCTGGTTCTGAGGAGATCAATAGGGATCCTACACCCCAGTCCTCCTCCGACGTGGTAGTAGCAGGACAAAGGTACTCACCCTGATGTTCCATTCGCGTTGCTCTCTATAACTATTATCCGAAATCCTAAGGGGCAGAGAATGAAGAACCTAAGATGGAATTCGCTCCTGCTGGTAGCATTCCTAGGGTACTGATTGCCACTTGGTGATCAAATAATTCATATGGCAATAGGGTGCGATTGGCGAGGAACTTTTTAATTACTGATACACGTGCTTAATGATAGCTATAGTATGCATCTTCCTCGCATCGTGGGACCGATGAAGAAACTGCAGAGATTGGATATTCAAATAAGTATTAAACCGGATTCAATGGGGATTTATCGTTATCCTACTTCAGTGGTCTTCGGCACTTTGATGTCTCGATACCTTGGGACAGCGCATGCTAAATCAACTACTGGTTTTCAGTAGCAATGCGTGGGAATTTATTCGTTAGGTTTTTTTTTGGTCTTGAGAATTGCAATATTTCGAGTTACCGTAGAAATATCTTTTTTTTTAATTAAATTTACTTGTATTTGTTAATTCCGTTTATTATTTTTTATGTGGTTATTTCTTCGTAGGATGCTGTCACAATTGACTGATGTAGAAACTTTTGTTACTATTGCGTGATCCTTTATTCATTTACTCCGGGTAACCCTTTACGAGTTCCCTTCACTATACCAACTGTTGCTACTGTTATTGGCTTTGTTATACATATTTTAAAAAGTAATTCTCAGGTAAGGAGGTCTCCCAGATTTCACCAACGCAGCCATAAAAAATTTCTCAATCTATAGAATTACGCAACGAAATCCTTGAGAATCAGCAAATAATTATTTAACCGTAAAATAAAAAAAAGTTTAAATCTTCCTCAAAATCGAGTCACTCAATCAGCGACAACTCCAACTTCATTGAACGAGTAAGCCTTGACATTAACAGCTTTAAACATGACTGTTGAATCGGTCGAACCGGTCGCTTCGGTCATCCAATATAACAGGAAGAAGAAAGCAGTCTTTACAGCAGCTATACAGGCAGTTCGTAATACACGGTAAGACCGAGAGGCAACCTTTGCGGCGTAACGCATACACCAGGCGCGTCCTGCCGATTTTTAGGGACCACCTGTTCAGGAGGAACGGCACGCCACGTACAAATAAAGTTAAAAAAGTACAACAATGTGGCATGTGTGGCATCGAATAGCAGCAAGTGGTGGCAAGGGAGGGAGATCCAGGACAGCGATGTCAGTGACGGTACGGAAGGATACGGCGACGGTGATGGTGCTGCTGGTAGATATAAGGTGGTTATAATAGTCGACGGCACCTGTCTCAGGTCATAGCGAGTGTCTGCGATCAGGATATAAAAGAAGAAAGGTAGTTCAGTCTGAGCGAGAAAATGATATACCTGAGGCGCAACGTGAAGGGACTCTACGAACATGGTGGGAGACACGAGGATGATGAGGTGCGCGGAGACCTAGTGAGATCCTCAAGCTTACCAAACGAAGTGGACGAGACTCATATGGGAAGAAGCGCGCGCGTGCCACACCATTATATGGCACCTGCCACAAAAGTTGGGTCCACTGTGCTGCCGTCGGACGTGAATATATCTACACCTACGAAGACGCACACGCGGTTCTCGCAGTCACGCTTGGCCCATACCATTTTGCGGTGGAACATCTTGCCATAAATTATATGCGTAGTGATGTTCAAGGCTTACACTCTCAGGTTCCTAGACTCCTGGTCGAAGTCGAGGAGCTGAGAATGAGACTGTAACGATACCGATCTCCTTCTAAGGCGGCCTATACATGATTTTATAGCAGCACTGTACAACATCCGTAAGGATATCTTTTGATATAGAAAATGACACGAATGAGACATTAATTCTACTTACTTGAGTTCCCTCATAAGACTAGGTGAATATGTGTCTCGTGTAAAGGTTACGTCGGATTTACTAAGAGGGAATCATCGTGATCAGTGATTGTCTTGATATGTTTTACCAAAACCTGGAAAGCATGACAGGTGTCATAGATACTTCTATCGTTTCCTTCACGCTACCTGGCATATGTCTTGTTTACCGCTCTCGTCGAATACACCAGGTATAGAGACGTTAGTCAAACCCACTTTTGATGTCTGACAGAGCACGTAATACTCTTTATAGATATCCATCCTTGTACACACATTTCCAGTAAAGATTGTTAGCTTTCCCTGATACCATATTTTTATGCTATGACATTACTATAGCACTACTACGACACTAAAAAATAATCTTTTCATGCTTCCGCATTAACCTTCCTATATAAGAAATCTGTAAGAAGTTTAATTTAGCAGGATAGATAATGATAAGCATACCTCACTCATACGCATCTTTATTACCAGTATATATAGGTAGTCAATGACTGGCAAGAGATATCGGCACGTTAGAAACAGTCTTCGTAAATAAAATAGAAGCGCATCCTCCAAGCAAGCAGCAACTGCGTGACGTGGCAAAACGATAAGCCCATTGTATTGCGGCAGGAGCATAACGATAAAATAAAAAATTAATATAATCTTAGTACATACCATAGCATAAAGTAAAATGTATCAGCAAGTTCATCCCCAGGATCTATTATCGATATGATCGTTTTAAAGATAGCACGAAGGTATGCGTAGATCGTGAAAAATGTTGAGAGTGATGCTGCATACGTAAATTTCAATTAACTTTATAAAGCTGGTGATGGAAACTGTATAGGGTCAATAGTGTGTTAGCAGGGTCCAGGGTGGTTCGAGGGCTAGACATAGGTATGGGCCCATGGATATGGGGTGCACGATGGTGCTAGTGGATGGGTATTGATCAGGGCGGCTAGCAAGACGCTTTGCAGAATACCTACTATACCCACCACCATCCTAGTTGCCTCTACGTCGTCGGACGGCGTCGCTACCTCTGCCGCCACCGACGCCGACGCCGTCTCCGACTCACTCCTTTTTACCCCCCCTGCAGCTTTGCCGACGCCGACGCCGCGACATAGTGCCCCCGATAGCGATATAGCCGCCTGCTAACCAACCCTATGCTTCTGCCACCCACACATTCGATCCCACCGCCTTACGTCCTCAACCTCTGGAACCTCCATCACCTCCTTCACCTACCCTTTACTCACTCCTCCTCTCTCACTCGAACCCTTCGCTCCACTCGCCACTGCGCTTTTGCGTCGGTATTGTCGCGTCGCGACGCAACATTTCGACGGCCCCAATGGCCTCCGCCTATATAACTGCCGTCTCCTACTGGGGATGAACGGCTGGCTGAATACTCCAGCCTGTAGAGCGCGATTTGAACCCCTTATGCCTAGATAAGTTACCGAGCTATACTCAGTCGAAGAAGATCATTTGCATACTTTCGATATCATATAATGTTTCTAGATACTATTGTAATATTGTATTAAGTATTGCTGATAGTAATATAGCCAGTAATAGCTATGTCTCGTGAACATAGTAGCAACCTGTTCCTGTTGTCGTGGGAAAGGATTCGCATTGTCTACAAGGTAGTCTGTCAGACGTGTTGTTCTCCTTTCGATGAGAGATAAAGACTCGATCGTTTTTTATTGACATCCTGAAGACGCTCGCAATTGGTGGGCTTCGCGGACCATTCCCACCTGCCGCTCTTTCATGGTAGACGATGAGGAGAGTCCACGCGCCACCGGGACAACGGCAGAAGTCGTTCCGAGTAAAAGCCGTCTGTTACTAGCACCTGTACTCCAGTGTGCAAGATGCTCTGTTCCTATATTTTATAAATACTTCTTTGTCTTTTGAAAGGAATTATTATTTTTATATACTGAGGAACAACCGTTATCTCGTGGTTATGTGGATCGGGTTTGGTTACCTGCTACCAGATATTTTTTAATGTTATTTGAAATTACTGACTGAATTAATCTACTGTTAAAAAAAAATAAATAAATAAATGGAAAAAGTCACTTCGACGAAAATAAGTACCGAGTAACACGTTATCCAAATATTTCTCGTACAACCAGTCGGGCAAAGAGAATTGTTCCAAGTGTGGATGAGAGCGAGAAAATGAGAGAGCAAGAGAGAGAGAGAGAGAGAGAAGAGAATGAGAGAGTGCTGAGGCTCGAGGTGAGGTCCGCCGCAAAATACAAGTTGGTAGGATATCGACCAGCCGGAAGTCTGAGTAGTTGTTGCCATGGAGACGCTCAAGTCAATTTGACCTGGGCCAACAGTCACCGGCATACTGATGCACGATGTCATCCCATTATTCATATGTTTTTACATCAAGATAGTTCCTACGTTAAATGCAAAAAATCCGCTGGACCACAACATTCTCCAACCAAAGAAACACGCACCATTCTCCAGCATCAATAAGACCGCATAAATATATTTACTGGCTTCTAAAAGAGTCCAAAGACAGATACAATCACATCGCAATCATAAAAATTTCAAATCTCAACAAAAAGTTCAAATATCGGTACCATAATAACGATCGATATTCATCGTACTAAATTATCAACAATCTATCCAGTCATCATGAAAATAAAAATTTCCCCTTAATGACTATCGCCCCGTAAGGGAGATGCCGCAACTGCCGATCACCATGGCAGAGTAAATCGCAGAATGAGTCAGTCTGGATCGAAGAGAGCAAAGTGGTCCATGAGCGCAGAGAATTGTTTTCGTCGACGAACCAACCGGTTTCCAGGATCGTTCAGACTTTGTTCCCTGGTTCGTCGCTCTTTCTCTCTTCTCCTCATCTCTTCAGCCTCTTGTTCCTTTTCTCTCTCGGATAAATTAACCCCACGGTAATACGGTGGTGTGTGTTCCCCTCCCCCTTATATCTCCCCTCCGTAACCCCATCCTCCTCTTTGGAGAACTTCTGCTGGGAATATGGGAGCATGACCCCATAGAGATGGTGCGCGAGTGTCGCGCGGCGCACGCTCTACAGTGTATAGGTAGTAGCGAGTCGCTTGGTGTATATTATACATGCGTATATATATATAGTAAAGTACGCATATACATATAGTACGTATATACCATCTGGACGCATCTAGATATTTATACGCAAAGGAGAATGTATGACACATAAGTTCGAAATAGCTCGTGAGCGTTCCATTAAATGAGGCACGTGACGTTGCCGTCAAGTTTGGGTCGAACGGGGCCACTAATTCCCCCCCCTCCCCCATGGCTCGCTCGCCCCCACCTTCACCCTCTAACCATCTGATTTGATCATGGATAAGAAGTATCAGATCGTGACTCGCTTCTGGTACGCTCGTTGCACGTAGTGCATTTTTGATGAAGCGCAAAACCGGCTATTTTACACGGTTCAGCGTGATATATTGTTTTATTTTTTTTAAGGTTTTTTATAAAAATATAGAAGGGAAGTGGGAATAATGTCTATCGGATAGGAAGACTTCTGACGTGCTACTCGTGGACACGTAACCACCCCTGCAGCTATGCGGCCACCCTTCGTGAAACGAATGATTACATCACTCGGGCGGATGCATCATGCACCTATACACATATACGTAAATATATAAGGGATGATTGTGATTGGGGAATACGCGACACATATTGACTTTAGAAATGGACGCATCCGAAGGTAGTAATCGGTCTGTTTGTATGTATGAGATCAAACATTTTTCATTCGCGTTAACGGTTCTATTTTATCCCCTAAGTAGAATCGCTTGGATAGACAAGCGTCAGTCTTGCGAAAGAGCTGTTGAGTGTGAATCAATCAAGCGTTTAATTAATTAATCATACGGCAAGATAGCCAGGCAGTGTACAGTATAAATAGACAAAAGGAGGAGTAAGGGAGAGAGAGAGAGAGAGAGAGAGTGATTAATACGATTCTCTCGTTGAAAAGAATCCTTCGATCTCTTTTGAGTGGCACGTCAACGACTTTCAACGGGCATTGATTATTGATGTAGGACTGAGGGGGTGAGCTGGGAGAGGTAACGAGCTTTGAAGAGAGAAAGAGAAAGAGTTTACATGCATAAAGTATAGAATATTCTTTGCCAAGGAAACTATTAGATTTACGAATAATTCATGTAGGGTCGCACCCTGCCAATCCACGAGCGGTACACTCTCTGGTAACTTAGGGTAGCCCGCAGGGATAGGGGTTGAGGATGTCGAGGAGTAGAACTGAGTGGAGCCGAGTACGGACTCTGTTGCCAATCTCACCCTGACACCCTATCCAACCCCATGACCAGGTCCGTTCGCCTATACTCGTTTTTCTCGGTCTCTACACTCGACATAGAAAGCAGAAGAGGGCTATAGCTGCTGGCGTCCCGACCCAACTCCATCCCCCTATTGCCATCCCTATTTCCCAGTCCTATCCCTCCATCCCTATCCTCATTCCCATCCCATTTCTGTCCTACCCGCGCCCACCACGGCACAGCCACCCACCTATCCAGCCCACCAACCTACCATACCACACAGTAACACCCAACCGACAGATCAATACCTACCAACTACCAAGCTGCTCCCAGATTATCATTCTATCCGTCCACTTTGAACCACCCGAAACCAAGTGGCCAACGTGACCCTCTCTATGGCTACTCGGTCTCCCATCAAAATTGTACACCCTGTATGTATATATGTTTCTCTCTCCAGCACTCCTCTTTCATCTTCTTCCACTCAGCATCTTCCTCTTGGGAAAATCTCTACTGAATTCTGTCCGCTGTCTTACCGCTGCCATTTACCAATAATGCCACATCGAATGACCCAAAGGTTCCTTTCTGATTGGCCAAGAATCTATAGTGATTCTTATACGAGATCCCAGTCTCATTTCCACCCTGTAGAATGAAAGCGTACAGCTTTATCAGCTTTTGCTATCAAGGATAAGGCGGCTAGTCTTGGGGAATGTGTATACGAGTTTCTTGGATGGTTTGAACAGCTTGAAACTGTGTATTATATATCTATGTATCCGGTTATTCAGCTTAAACACATCACCTGAACATGGTTTTACTATAAGAATTAAATGGGAGCACTAATTTCAGGTGGTGCATTTGGGTTGAAGAATCCGGTATATAGTGTGGCTGTGAAATGTACAAGATGACGTGTCTATTGCTGTCGACCATGATGTCTCGTCTGTGTTGACTTTTCTAAATAAATAGTTTGCGATCGTCACACTACTGACGATCCCTGAATGAGAACCCTGATGGAGAATTTCTCTATTGGCAGTCCCAAGTACACTCGTGAGCTTCCATTCGATTGCGCTCTTTTACATGCTCCTGCAAACACATGCACCAATTGTATCGACAGTTGGTAATGCAAGCCTTTTATCATTTGTTTACATATGCTGCCAGTGCAACTAGGTAAAGGTCGTTTTGACGTCTGTCACGTGATCGCTCAAAATCTCAAAGAAAATGCACTTTTCATAACGTTTACGTTATTTATCTCTGATGCGCCATTCAAGCGGAAATCTTTAACGGATTCTTTAGAAAACACCGACGTATACTTATGAATCAGCTATTTTTCAAACTTGAATAGGCTCATGATGCTATACATGCCACGTCAAATTAAAGAGCAACAGGTGTCTCTGCTGATCATCGGATGTGTTCTACAGTAAAATAGTACAAGTACTCTTGTCATGGTTTTGCTATTAATACATGTATTTTTATATATACGTATTTATATTTTTTAACTATACTATTTATGTTAAATATAAAAAATAAAAGCATCATAATAAAACAATTACCTGATACAGGAGATCGTTATGTATTTCAAAATATTTCTTCCTGTACTACAAGATTTTAGGTATATAACGCAGATACGGTCCCTTTAGCTGTCCATTGAAGAATTTCCAAATTTGGCGACACTGTCGAAGACGCAAATTGTATACGACGCACAGGTTCTAATTTTCACTCTAGATTAAGACGCACACAGTGTCCTGTGAAATCTGGAAGTTAAATAACGACAGGACATCTGGCGCCTGGTGCGTAAATACATTTCATTACGTTGGATTACTCATTTCTACGTAAAGGACGCCAGCCCACGTTGTTTTACGTCACGACGCGTCGACTGACGTCACGAGGACCTCCGTGCCGTCGTGACGTGCCGAACGAGATTAGGTTTATGAGGCTCTGTAGCAATCACTAGGATTTTCTCCTGGGTGCATGTATTAAAAAAAGGGCAAATTAGTCATAACAAGGTTTTAAATGAAATTTTCCTTAATATAAACCCGTTTAGAAAGCTGTTCTTATGCAAAATTTATATAAGTAACTTCACAAAGCACAGTTCTCATAACCTACAAATTGCTATAAGTTGTTACAAAAAAAAAAGGTGACGTAGGCTTCTTGATATTTAGTCAGAAGGTGCCGTAGCATAAGGTATCATGAAAATGCACAGCAAGACTTGACACATCCAGTGCATTCAAACACAAGAAAGAAAAACAAGAGAATTTCATCCGGTAGTTTTGGTAGAAGGGAGGACATAAATCGGTGGAAGAAAACTTTTCGGGAGCAGTTACTAGTCGGTACACATACACACATATGTATGCGGTTTTATCTGACGGTACTCGGGGATGTTGCGGGTTGATTTATCGCCTGTCGTTGCCATGGAAACCTCGGCGTGACCGGCTTGCGCGACACCCTCATATCCAAGTCGACTCGCTGGTTTGCTCTATCCCGTTCCTTCCCCTTTCTACTCCTCTCTCTTTCTCACTCACTTCTTCTCCCTCTCTCATTCTGCCCACCTACTCGTAGTTCACTCCCTTTCCTCGATCTCCCTTCGCCACTCAAACACCATCTCCTAGTCTTCCTCCCACAGGCATCCCAGGATCTCACTCCACCAGCCCTTTTCCGCAGTCCTCACTCACTGCCGTCCCTTACTCCTCAGCCTCTCTCCACCCTCAACCATGTCTCGCCTCACCTCCATCTACTCTCACATTTTCTCCTTCACTCACTGGTTCCCATCTTCTCTCCGATATGCACCCCACGCTACTATCAAGTTTACTCCCACGCGAGGCTGAAACCCCTGAGAAAGGTCGGAGAAACGATTCTGTACCGACGGAGTAGAGATACGCTCCGCGGGAGTCCTCTTATGGGAGGTCAGCTAGCACAGTTGCTTAGTTGCTTTCCTCATTGCTTCCTTGCTCATTCCCTCTTTCTCCCGCTCTTTCTTTCTCTCTCTCTCTCTTTCTCTACCTTAGTTGATTCTGCGTTGTATCACACCCACACGATTTTAATCGTACGAGGAGACACTCTTAAGTGAAATTAATGAAATACCTTTATGATAGAGACGGTTTAGATCGACCCAATAATTTTGTCTTTATAGCTGTTTCCAAATATAAATTGTTTCTTGTCTGCTGAAGAAGATTTCTTGATTTACCGACTGACGCTAAATAATCCGTTGTGAGGGTTAAAATCCTTTTTGATTTTTTTTCACTTGCCGACGCGTGCTTATTTTTTTCTTATATAATAGATATCCGCCTTTCTGCCCATTTTTGAAATTTTGCTACGTCATTCAGCAATATGGGGAGGGAGATGACTCCCATGGGTTTCGCTGACTCCGAAGGTCATATCTCCTGTTAAAATACCGCGGCCATGTTGTGATGCTCTCTCAGGATGCTCAGCTTAAACGCGGGTAGACTATAACGTCCTTTTGCGATTTCTACCGTCTCTATTGCTTACTTCGTGTGACTAAATGAGGTTCGATCGACGTGATTCGGACTTCAATTAGGAGGGCTCAAGAAAATTTGGAAATTAAACATTCGATTACGCACCTTGCAAATACCTCGTGAAATTTGCTCGCAGGATATACCGATTGGGAATAACATTGTGCAGTATAGATCTGCCATTACCGTCAGGTCAATTAATTTGGAATTGGGAGACGGCTGAAATAAAATATGAAAAAACAGAAACGAAATCACCAAGTCCTATCTTATAAAACGTTAAGAACGTCGATACATTGATTTTTAATGAATTATTCAATTCGTTGGAACCATTGCATGATGCCTACGAAACATAGAGACGTGCCGATGCTCTTTAATAAATTATGAACGTTAAGGGCATAGATATACTGCGATTGATTATGACTATAGACAAGTACGTGGTTAACCATATCAAAGAACTTGCCACCAGTAAACTAATATCGCTGTTAGTGATTTTGTTTATCCCCTTTGACTATAACCTTTTAGCGTGGAGTTTTTATTTTTATTATCGTGAAAGAATATAAAGTAGGCTTGCTGAAGGTAACGATACCCTCATTTTTTTATTGCAGGAATTCAGGGCTTATCGCTAACGTGACTTTCCATGGTGACTGTTTTCTTTCATACACTAGAAATTCAAATACTGGTAGCAGCAAGAGTGTTTCTTTACAAAGAATATTTATCTACTTTACCGACGGTGAATAAATATAACGTTTATAGTATCTAATGATAAATTATCACTGTATAGTCAAGCAGGAAAAATACTATTGTATCTAGTAGCAGATATATATATATATATCGTTTCTAATTTTAACCAACTAACTAAACACTTA
>JARPRG010000321.1:2952238-3042483 GCA_031001745.1 Hartigia nigra | reverse complement strand
TGACGTCGTGGATCCTGACGCTTGTACCAAACCTGACGAGGGCGATGACAGCGGGATGGAAAGAGAGGATTCGCCTGGAATTGATTTGAATGATTTGAAAAAAGTATGATTCCATATTGTCTTTTGTTTATTGCATATATATATATATATATATATATATATATACATACATACACACACACACACACACACACGCACACAAAACTGTATCGTGCATTGGCTTTCTTATTTATCGAGATAATCAAGCCCGATCTTAATATCGATTCGCAGAAATTCAAACGTCTTATTCGTCTGGATTTACCAATGGTTACTTGCGCAATGCGATTTCTTACTAAAAAATATATCTCCTCTACCTCTAGTCCTCTCAGCTTCGTTAAGATCGGAATGTGAACGTACTTATGTTCCGAGAATGACAATACTACGTATATAATGTCCTATTAAGACGGTTTAGCGGGAAATTTGAATTTGAATACGAATACCCTTTAACGTACGTATTTAATGCCAAAGGTATCTCGTATTTGATTCACAAAAAAAAATTATCAAGGCCTCCTACGTCGAGTGGGACGTATCGTGCGAGAAACACTTATAAGTACGTCACACGTGGCGGCCATTAAAATTTTCTTTACTAATGGCTTACGCGAGTGCATGCTGGTTACGTAAGTTCAGATAGATTAAGGTTACACTTCCTGAATAATCTGAATAGTACAACCTGTTACGATATGTATATACCAAAAGTGCATCGTACCAGTGAATCTCATGCAATTCAATACGATTTCTCATTGATCAATCTTACCGATCAAATCAAGGTAGTATCTCGATCTAGTGTATCGATCTATTTTTTATATCGACTAATCGCCTATCGATCCCAAGCGACATTGTTCACTCTCCCTATGTCTCTCTCTCTCTTTCTTATATACTGTAACTGCACTTTACGAACGATAACGAATCCACGTGTGGTTTGTCATTCCCACTATAGAACTCGTGTTGCACTTACCGTAACTACCTGCATTTCATTGAAGATTTTGCTCAATAAATGATGATCGAACGTTTGCGTTCGGTCATTCATCGGGTTCTGTTGAGCGATTTCTTTTTCTTTTTTTTTTTTCCTTCCAAAATCTAGATTACCAGAAAGATTTCGACACTCTACACCCTTGATGTATTGTGTTATTATACCCTGAAGGCAATGCACCTACTTTCTACGTGTAACCGCTTGCTTAGGAACCCGATTCCTGAAGAATCGTTGCGAAACTTTGCCAGCCTTTGGGTACGACAATAAATTGTTATGGACTCGAATACGTTTGGTGCCTTGCACAAAATGCCACTGCACAGTAATAGAATTGAGCAACGTATCTAAGCACATATTAGAACATGTTTTTCTCTTTCGATATAATCAACGTAGAAATAGGAGAATTTTTTTCTTTTTTTTCTTTTTTTCTTTTTTTTTCATCACCATGCATTATTATCATTAGAGTCCCATTATCCCGTATGTGATTATAGAGAAAATGCATTCGATTACCCAGATTCCAATGGTGCAATTATTCGATCGTCTTCGCGATAGAATTCTATCTATGATCGTTACTGGAAATATTATTGGAACGATATAAAAAAATCCGTATAATTATTGATTCCAGAAATTTTTTATCACACGCGTCATTCAAGGACCTGTTAGAATATCTCCAAGTATTATTGAGGATCGTTATTGGGTCGTCGATAAGAATTTTTTTTCGTACCGTCTATGGGCTGTGGTTTTAATAATTTTTGCGGCTGAATGCCTTGGAGAAATCAACCCCTATTTTATTGCCCATGCGGGGGTGTCCACTTTATTGTCAAGCAGCAACAGGTCCCTATCGTACGATCGTATAACAAAAGGTCCCTTGTTAAGATCTAGTTGGGAAAAGAAGGAGACCTCTCTAATGCTTGTCACAGGATCCTTCGAGAGGTCCTTGTGCATTAAACCACCTTTGTATTATGTTTCCAGGACCTGTTCTCGCAGCTGCAGTTTTCGCAAGAGAGCGCCCTACCGCCCGACGCCCTGCGTCGTGCCCTGGCCGAGAGCTTCCTCGATCAGCAAAGATTTCAATTAGGCTTCATGGACGACGCCGCGGAATGTTTCGTGAGTCTCCAATTAATCCTAAAATTCGTATCGAATTAAATCGTTGCAGCTCCTAATTTAATTACGCACTCAATTAAGAACCATCTCTACTTTGCATTTACTTTCTCCATCTCGCAAGAGTATAATCAACAGAGCGCAATTCCCTTTTAGCAAACCTCCATTTTTTTAAAATAAATTTTACACGAATATATATATATGTACACCACACAATCATTTACTTTCACGTTTACCTTAGAATCACGTTTACTACCCCCCCTTCCCACTGTAATTTCAATGATTTCTCACATATGCACGCATACGCGTAGATAAGAGCTGTGCGATTGAAAAATTATTATTACTTTTTTTCTTCCCCGTAAATCAACACGTTACCCACTACCTATCGCACGACCATGAACCAGATTGGCACAATAGTACATTAGCACTAGCTTCGATAATATAATTTCCGTGCTATCGACACGACACAGTGACGCAACCCCATTATCTCAATAACAATAACAAATTGTTACAGGAAAACATTCTCCTGCGTATTCATCTGCACATAGCCAGCGGTGAGGCTGAGGACATGTGCAGCGCTCGTCACTGTGTACCACATCAAAAATTTGCCATGACTCTGGTCGAGCAGAGTGTATGCGGTGCCTGCGGTGCCACGTCAGAGCCATTGCCATTTACACAGGTTAGTATACCATGTCCCAGAATCGTCCTCTAGGATGGGTCTCTCCATTTAAGCTTTCATGATGATTTGGCAAGGCATCAGCAGCCTTTTCTCACGTTGGAGCACAGGTAGACGCAGTTAGCCATCTAACGCTGGCAGTGACTGTACCAAAAGTACAAAAACCCGCTTTGGGCTTAGCATGACCTTTTTTTTTTCAGTAATTTTGATCTATAAGATGGTCTAGGAACTTGGAGAAAAGATCTAGGAAGCCCTGAATAAATCCACTGGGTTTTCAGGCCTGATATAGATCTGGCAGATACGTGGGAAAAGCACCCTCGGGTATAAAAGTGCATTGGGTGCACTTTCAGGGTGACTTAGGACTTACTTGGGCTTTTATTTGGAAGCCATCTATTCAAAATGGCTACCAGTGGTAAGACGACGCTTGGGTCTTAAGGGAATTAGCTAATCCGTAGTTTATGACTCGGTTACTTTGATCCGTTATGGTAGCCTGATTTGTATGTGTCTCTAGGCATCTCTGTCTGTGCTTTGGTATTTAATTAACCGTGCGATTGATTAGCTTTGATTGATCGAATTTATTGCTTTGTTTTTTTTTTCTACGCTTCGTGAACTTCGACTGACCTCCTGGTTTTCTAGAGCAATCACCTTCGAACTTGTATACATTCAGGGTCGTAGAGTGGGTCGTTAGCGTCGGCGTCGCGACGCTGATTTATCCTTGGAGGGTGCGACAGGAACTTGTAATTTGTAGGGTTAATCTGCGTAACGTCCGTTTCTCAAAGTTCTCGATGAATTTAAAGGAGTTGAAGTTTTTCTCCTTCTTAATACATAGATATCGAGGACGGCATTTAAAAAAGAAAAGTTTTAACTGTAATTTACTGTGTCTAATTTTTAAGGAATGCGATCTTTAATACGGTTACTTGAGATATTATCATTAAAAATTATTGTAGACTTAGTCGAGGTCACGTTGGGATATTGAAAATTACTAGAGACGCACTAGAAATCACTTGGAATGAGTAAATCACCAATTTGCGGTGAGATCGGCCGATTTACGTAAACCAACACGGATAAATAATACTTCGTCGATCTTATCATGCGTAAAGGAACGATAATCACGGACCAATCACGTGCCGATCTAACGTACAAGAAAAGTCGTCGTTGCTCTATGCTTCATGGCAAATTGCATTTGCTAAATACACACTTCCAGTGTCCGTTAAGACATCATAGAAATTTCACAAGGGTCAATAGTAAGTATGTTGTACCTATAGTAAACATATACTCATTGATTCCTTTCTACAAGATGGCGTCTATTCCATCTGTGTATACAGTAGCGAAGACATGGGTAGGTGTAGTCGATTGGTATATGGCGAATGGTGGGTCTCAAGTAAAAATATAAAACTCGTTACAATTTGCATTGGTCATGGCCGATCACTTTTACCGAGATGCCAGTTGGTATCCGTAGAGCTTCAGCGATTGGTATTAGCAATACCAAGCTCGGAGACTGTGTGGGAGGGCGGGAATTTCGTAATCAGTAAAATTAGTCACGAGCACCTAGAAGAGTGGTACCGCGAATAATTAATTAAGGAAAGAATTTATTGTCTTATTGGATTTTGAAATTTTTTTTTTGTTATGTTTTCAGATGGTACACTATGTATCGGCTTCAGCTCTCACCTCTCAGGCGCGACAGACGCCACCAGCATCCAGGTCCAGTCCGGATCTCTTTGGACAGCTTCTACGAAGAGCTGGAGGGATGGGAGATATTCGCGACTGTCCGGTAGGTTGATAGTCGTAAAAGCGATAGTGAGAGTCCATTAGCGAAGGAGTAGTGAAATAATTATGGTTGCGGTTAGGCGATTTTAGCCAGAATGGTTAAGAGACATTAGTCCCTAAGAGTACTCTTGACTCATTGGAATTGTCGCATCCGGTTTCTTCTTTGAGACTTAGATGGAAACATGAATATGCATTGAACTGAGCTTTCCCTCGGTGCTCAAAGGAAGTTAATAGTCGGATAGATTCTTATAATTATTTTATTTTGATCCACGTAGTCATGGTTAGGTATAAATTGATTGAGCGTAATGGGCGGACTTTGATAAATATTCATTATTCATTTTCCAGAGTTCCTGTGGCGCCAAGATTCAAATTTGTCGGACGTTAATGAACAGACCGGAAATTGTTTCCGTGGGTGTCGTGTGGGATAGCGAACGACCATCCTTGGAACACATAATGGATGTATTCGCTACTGTGGGAACGTCTCTGAGGCTCAGTGACGTCTTCCACAGTGTGGTCGACTCCAGGTGGGGCACGTCGACTGTTCACAATCTCGTTGGCGTGGTCACCTACTATGGAAAGCATTACTCCACGTTTTTCTTTCACACGAAGTTAAAGGTACGTCGGCTTTGCGAATGACAATAAGATCCGTCCGGATCTTTTCTTATAAACATGATGCGCAGTTCTCAGGGACAGTAAGAGTATACGTTGCTTTAATTAACAGGTGTGGATCTACTTCGATGACGCAACCGTCAAGGAAATAGGTCCTCGCTGGGAACAGGTTGTCGAAAAGTGCAGGAGGGGACGTTATCAACCTCTTCTTCTGCTTTACGCAACTCCTGGTGGTACACCGGTCAACACTGAGAATGCTCCTAAGATAGTCACACCCTTTCCCAATAGCAACGGATTGAAAACACCTCCCAAGGGTAATGTGCGAAGATCAGTTACTCCCAGTCCGGAGAAACCAGCGAACAACAATAGTACGGCTAGGAGAGCGATCACTCCCAATCCTGATAGTCCACCTCACATCTATACGCAACGGCGGATCTACAGTGACTATCAGAACCTGACAGACATACAGAACAATATTTTTGGCAATCAGGTGCGTGCGCTTAATTATTCTCTGGAGTATCAGTAGGTTAGGTTGACTGCGTGCGAAACGCCCTGAGCGTTAATCCCCAGCAAATACCAGTCATTATACTGCTTAAGTATGTCAGAGATTTCTGTGAAGAGAAGAGAAAGAAATTTTTTGTTCTGGATGCTGAGCAGGAGGATTTTTCAATGGGAATTGTCTGTTTTTTTTTTTAGGGTGTAGACGTCGTCGACGGGGAGGCCGAATCAAAGTACATTAGCAGGAGAGCAGTGGAAAACGTGATGCAACAGCAGAAGAAACAACAGATGCAGCTGACCCGAAGTCTCAGTGCAGGATCCACGCCACAGGATGGAATTAGTATCCCGGATCATCTGAACGTTCCTCGAAGACGTGATTCGGGGAACTGGTCTGGGGATCGTAACAGCGCTTCTTCGAGTTCATCCACTACCATGGAAAATCCTTATTTGTATATTGTTAATAAGATGCAAAGGAATTCCGGGGTACCCAAGAGTCCTACCAGCAAATCCGGGGAACTTTCTAGCAGCAGCAGTGGACACTACGATGCTGGATATGATTCTTACTCGTTATCCTCTACGGATAGTCTTCCTCTTCAGCAGGGTCTGAAGCACAATCTCCAGGTCAGTTCTAAGAATGTTTATTCATCTTTACAGTTCACTTTCACCAGTTTCCGAATTCATATGAGATGACTCATTGTCGATTCATACAGCTTGCCCAGATCCCGGAAGGCTATCAACCTTCCTCAGGTGAGGACTGCGAGCGGCTATGTAAGGAAACCGATGCACTGCTGGACAAGTCACGTGCTGCTGAGGATGCCGGAGACCTGGGAACGGCTGTAGCGCTTTGCAATGCTGCAAGTAGCAAAGCTAGAGCTGCTATGGATGCACCCTATAACAATCCTCATACGATTACCATTGCGAGGATGAAGCATAATACGTGCGTTATGAGGGCCAGAAGTCTACACAGGAGGATACTTCAGGAACAGGCTATTGCTAATGGCGAGAAAGAAGGTAATTTGATTATTCAAAAATTGCTACCTGATTAATCTCATCACTGGTTGATTGTAAACTGAGTAATCATGTTATTTTTACTAGATGGAGCACCTGAGGGACGGCATTCACGAGAAAACAGCAAGTCTGGTCAGCATTCTAGACAGAGCTCACGGGACAAAGGTAATCACTCGCGTCAGAACAGTAGAGAACTTCTAGTGAATACGCCAGCAGTAGTAGATAAGCCAGCCGCAAAGAGTATCGAGATCTATGCGACTTTACCCAAGAAGAAGACTCTGAGGAGTAAAGCGACAGCCGTGAACGTTATCGAGGATGAAGAATACATGCTGTATGATCGTCCCACTCAAAGGACTGGACTCTTTGGTCGCACCAAGAGATGCGACGATGACAAGAAGGACAAGAAGAGAGCACGTAGTGAAGAACGCAACAAGAACATTACCAAGGACTTTTCTATAGCACCGACGAAACAATCACCACTGATAAAAACAACAAAAGCCGAGAAACCCAAGGAAGCGGAAGCGACTACTGTGAAGGTGCCACAGGCTAATGGATCAGTACAAAATACCGATCAAAAACAGGGAAAGAAGCAACATAAAATCAGAAGGAAACTCTTGATGGGTGGTCTTATCAAAAGGAAGAATAGGAGTATGCCGGATCTCAGAGAAGGTCAGGATGGTCAAACTACAACGAGCTCCGAAAGTTCATCAAACACTCTGCCAAAGCAGTCGGTTGATGATTCGAACGTGGGTCTCAAAGGTAACGAAGTGGGTCAGTCTTTGAGCGGATACTTGTCGGAGGGCCATTTAGAATTCAGCGGAAGTGGCGCTGCGAACGGAAATACCGGAAATCCCAATTTGGAGAGGAGTCGTTTGATGAGGAAGAGCTTCCACGGCAACGCTGGCAAGGTGTTGCACGTAGCGAAGGTGCCTCCACCTCCACCGCTCAGGACCACTTCTCAGCTTAGCAAGTCTAAGTGTCCTGGAGAAGTGCACAACGAGCAGTCCGAGAAGACACTATATCCGCTACCCGACGTTAACGCCAGCAGCACCTCCCAGGAACAAAATTCCAACTATTGGAATCACGGGAACTCCTCTAACGTGACCAATATGAGCGGTCAGGCTGCTAGAGGATCAAACTATGCTGATTACTCATCAGAGCCTCACTCCCTACCTTTTCTTCCTTCTTACAACATAGAGCAGACAGCGTCAACTTCAGGACCAACGAACTATAATAACAAGCCTAGGATTCAGGATGACGTAGTCCAGTATGCCAATGGTATTCTCTATGAACCTACCTTCGTAGTCACCAGAGCCGATGTGCACAGCGAACAGAGTCCTGTGAAGCAACAGACACAACCTGACTCTCTTCCTCCTTATCCTGACAACGGAAACGTCTCGCATTCGAGACAACCCAGTGAGGAGTTTCCACCACCTCCTTATCCTTCGACTAATTCAGTTACCCATTCGAGACAACCTAGCGAAGAATTTCCACCACCTCCACCCCCAATAGATGATACTCTGCCTCCGGTTCAGACTCCTAGTGAAGACTCACAGTACAATTCACAAATGCACAGGCAGCAACTGGAAGCTCAGCAAATCAGTAGTCTGCTCGCACAGTTGCAAATAAAAAGAGAGCAGATCCTGGCGTCTGAATTCGCCGAAGGTAAAAGGGACAGGGAACAGGACGATGCTGACAAAACATCTGGTGAAACGTGGCTAAGGGAATTGCAAGCTAAACAAGCGGAAAGACGGATGAAGAAACAGGGACCCGTGGATCATAATCAGGATACTTCGAAGTCCAGGTCTATGATAATGCCACCTCAAGGAGCTACCATAGTGGCAAGAAGGACCAGCGACTTGATGATGAATAGTATCGGTCAGGTACAGGATGCTGGTAGGGATGTTCCTGATTGTCCCAGGGTGGTGAACTCGTCGTCGTCGGTCAAGGACATGGCTGCTAGGTTCGAACAGATCAAACTTCATCCTGTACCTAAATCGGAATCTGATCCAAAATCCATCAAAGCATTGCCTACGAGTTGTAACTCCACGTCTCCAGTAATGGATATTCCTCAAGAACCTCCACAGGGTGAACCTTTGAAACTGTCAAGCGAGAATCTCGCAGCTTTTACAAAATCGGAAAATCAATCTGGCCAATCAGTGCTGAACTCCAGCTTCGAGTCTAGCTCCAGTCAAAGTACTTTTATCTCGACTGCTCCAGTGGCCGCTTCTACCTGTAACCAGGATGATGGACTAAATGCAGCAATTCTATCAATGTCCTTGACACTTCCTCATGAGAATGGACTTCCTGTAGATTATCCCGAAGACGATATAAGTGAGGTAGCCATGCAGAACACTATTCAAAATACTACCATCCTCCCAAACGAAGAGGATATTGCACCACGTAAGACAAAACGAAGAATCGGCAAGAAGAAGAGCGTATCGTTTTGCGATCAGGTTGTACTAGTTGCGACAGCTGAGGATGAGGAAAAGGATTCTTACATTCCGAATCCCATCCTAGAAAGAGTCCTACGTTCCGCAATGAACAAACCCGAGACGGCTCAAGTCCTACGTGAGATCAGGAGTCTCCAGGAAGCCGAGTTGAATCGTGAGAACGTCACACCAAAATTTCAGCAACATACTCTACCTCTAAAGAGCGAAGCAGAAAGCATACCAGCAACGCCTTTCCAGGATCAGCTCAGAAGCATCAATCCTATTTCAACCCCGGACACTGTCAGGCCGCCATTCGGACGACAAAATTCCAACGAATCAGTCGGTTCAGTCCAGGATGCTAAGAAGATCTATAGTCCTACGTACGTAGAAGCTCAGGACGTTGCGCGTGAAACTTATCCAGTGACTCAACCTAATCTGAGCAAGTCACCTACGTCCTACTCCCCGCAACTTCAGCAACAAATTCGTTACGCACAAAATGGATACTCACAGTACGTGCCAGCTCAGACCGGATATCCTCAGACACAAACGTCTCACCCTAGAAATCAGGTAATTCCCATGTCCCAGACACAAAAACCCGCAAGTCCCTATCCTACTCAGGTGCACAATATGAATCAGTATCCTCAGAATGGAGTACAACAACAAAAAGTAAATTGTCCAAAGAACAGTTATCAGACTTACTATCAAATAGAACAACAGCACAATCAGATGAACAAGCAGATGTCAGCGCAACAGTCTGCTGGTATGACCCAGAGGATTTTATCCCACAATGCAAGTCCAATAACGGTACAGCACGCTCAGCAATTTTCATATCCATCCAATCAGTCCCCTAATCCTTATCAGCAATACTCCTCATCTCCACAGAGTCAATATCCCCACAGTTCCTACCAAGGCTACTCCTACCAATCGGTTCCACAACAGAACAGAATCAGCCAGCCTTTACCACAGTATCAGCCACCGCCAAATCCATCGGCGACTTATCAGCAGCAGCAACAACAGCAGCAACAGCAAACCGTACAGAATTATCAGCAGAGACTTGAGAATTATCAACGACCACCGCAAAACAAGACAGAACAACAGAACGTTCTTGCGCCTAATCAAACTTATCCAAATCCTCTACAAAATGGACAGATACAATCCAACATGAAATATCCGACATATCAACATCCGCCAGTGCCTAAACAAACGAAGCAAGTACATTTTCAAGCCGGTACAAAGGGCGCGACTACTGTGAGCCAAACAACGTCTTCCATACAAAAATCAGCGTCCGTGACGACAACGCCGCGCAGTGCACCTTGTCACCTGTGCCGGAAGAAACAGGTCTTAGAGCCTGCGATCTATTGTACGGATTGTGACTTTTATATGTCCCGTTTCCGGCCGAAGAATTAAATACGATGTAATGTAACTAGTTGCTGAGGAAATATCAGCAAGGGGTTTTACGTACCTAATCATACTTAAAGAAGCACGGTGTGATATGAATATTTATCACGCTGGTATGACTGGCTTTGTATAGAATTAATTAAGAGTTTAAAGGCGTACCTTTATGTTATGAAACTCCTTCACTGTGCAGCTAATGAAATGTATCACCGTGAAAACAATTGTTTTCACAATTTATAGATTATATTCGTATATCTATAGATTGCGTAAATATATATATATATATTTGAACGCGCGTTAACATTTATACTCGCTATGAGATGGATTTATTCGGCGACAATTTAACCATCTTTATTATTATTGTATCCATTTTTTTTTCAATGGCAATTGTTTTCTCGCGCACTCTCTTGTTCGAATGCTTTGGACATTTTGTCGGGTACCCGTTGTGCCGAGCGATAAGAGTGTATGAATTTTTGACTGTAAAGAATAATTTTTTTGTATTGACTATAATTTAGTTACTTGTACAAACTAACGATTAGGTTAACGCTTACTTTTTTATTTTATTGGATTTTATTATTGTGAGATCTGTTAGTTTATTGTATTAGATCGTCTTTTATTGAAGTCCTAAGTGCAAATACCTGATTTATCTTTGTGACGGATCGGCATAGAGTTATGTAGTAACCGTATAGAAGATTTAATTTCAATAGAAATACAAGGATGTCAGAATTGTGATACTAGCCAAGCTATGTAGGAGACCGCGTTAAGTTAGAATATTGTATAATAAGTGTCGGCGGATAAAATGTGAAAAATAAATATGTTTACATTGGCATGAATGGAATGAAGGTCTTTGATCTCTGAGCAAGCGTGGAGTTTGTTATATGTTACTAGACGTTAAAGTTACATAGTTATGTATTATGTTATGTATTATGATCCATGTGCTAGATTGATGTACAAACTTCCAATTTTATATTTTTTTGTATGAGTATTTTGTTTTAGAAATACTTTCGTCTATACTGCAATTAATAAATTACTATTCCGAAATTCATTTTTTTTTTTATTCATTGTTTACCGTATTCACTTGGGAATCATAGCTATAAATATTGGCGGAGGTAAAAGTATAAGCGGATATACGAATAAGAAATACAAGCTTTTGAAATAGACTGTTTTCTCTAGCTTTGAAGCTAACAGTGTATTTTCGAAGGTAGCATTTTTTGTTAGTTCCAACCAATTCCGCTAGGAGGCGCGGATCCAGCTTGGAAGCTAATGCATTTTTATGGGAGCTTTTTTGTTAGTTCCAGCCAACTCCGGTAGAGTGGAGTGTAACAAATTTTGTAATTAAAGAATATTCGGGGAGTGCGATGTTTAGTAAAATAAAAAAGGGACATAATTAAACAAAATTGACTTTATTATGAATATACCATTCCAAGAATTATGAACGTAACGAACATATTTACAAAATATACAAATTAAAGTAAAACGGCCCCTCGTGACCAAACATGAACTCCTATTTTTCAGTTATGCGTAAATACACTTTATTCAGTTTTTCAATTTAGTCACTAGATGGCGCCTACCGGCACCTCTATTAGTGCTACAACTTGTAATGGGATTAAATAGGACAGTTTGCTTGTATTTTAGTTATAATATTGAACATTTAAAGATGGAATATTTTGGATTTGTTATTCCCATACTCGCGATGCCCAAAGTACAGTATCAAAGTGCAGTCTTCTCTGTTCCAATTGATTAAACGCCACGAGATACTCGACGTCCACAAATCTGTATTATTTCATCCTCGTACAGTTATTTCTCTCCAAATTCATTGCCACGAACATAAAAACTGTAAATATACATTTTTCACTGCGTCTGTCATACGGTATAAACGATTGTTATAAATAATTTAAAAAAAAACCTTTTGTCTTATCCCGCGTCATTATAGACATTACAATCAATTACAAATTTCTCGACGTACCAACGTCCAAATTTCCAGGAAAACAAAAGAAAATTAGAACCACGTATCATCATCATTTTTCACAACTGCACAGTAACGAAGAAAGATGATTAATCACACGTGAATAACAATACTCGTCGGACAATCATTGTTATTGATATTTCATATCAAGGGGATAAAAACAATAGAAAGATTTTGTACAAATAAATATCAGCCGCGCGGCCACGAACAATCCAAATATACAATCAGCAACGCATTTTACATTTTAACAACAAACACAAAGAAATCCGTATAAATTTGGCAGAAATAACCGTCCTATTTTTTTCTTTTTCCTATCACCTGTTTGGGAATCAGCGAAATTTCGAACAAACCAAATAAGATGGTTCAACTCCAGTTAGGCTCCTCATTAAATGTGCATTATTATCTCTCCCTGACACGTTATCCCACCTGGAGCATAAAAGAGACAAAAAAGGCTGTCTATCCAAGCCTCGTGGTATATTATCATTATTATAAACTGATTCTATAGAACGCTTACAAAGATCTTTATATGTTTTTAGTTCTTCATTGCTATTTCACTCTCTGTTCCTCGCTGCCTCGTCCACCCGCGATGGGAGGAGTCTATCTGCCTTAGCTGTGTCTCAAAATTCTTATGCCAGATAAACGGAGAGACAAGTAACAATTGTGACAATAATAAACGCTCGTTTAAACTCTAATAATAAACGCAGCATCAGCTGATTAATATCGAAGAAATTTGTGCCAAGTAACTAGGGACTGATATCGCAAATCTTTTACGAATCGTCCAATCATCTACGTAGTTAAAGACTGCTAGTGTTATCGTTAAATCATTTGAATTCACTGTATATAAATGCAGTCCGGTATAATAATTAAAAAGAATTGTTTAATCGTTGTTGGTCGCTCGTAGCACAAGAATTTTGAACCATCCTATTTTCCGTAAAAAGCCTTTTACGCCATTAGTCGCACTTAGCTAGCCGCACTAAAGCTAGAGCCGCCACTATATCCTATTTGTCTTTAAATCGTCGTACAAAACTCGCTTTATCAATTCTTCCCAATCCTTAATATTCGCATTTCTTTATCCTTCACGAAATTAAAATTAAAAAAAAAAAAAAGTGATTCGTCGCCACACATCACGTTATATATACTTAGTTTCCCCTGAATGTCGTGGACCGATTGGCTAATTTATCTTCTCAGCAGGAATAAGGAAAACGGTAACGACTATTAGTTATGAGAACTATATGTCTCATATTGATCAATTAATGCAAATTACCGTGTCGACACTGCCAAATGGTCAATGATCGAGCGATTTAATTCAGTTGCGAAACTGATGGGGCAAGATTGTGAGATTTGAAAATTCAGGAGAATCTAAATATTACTTCGACGAGGGGAAACGAAAATAAAGAACACAAGTAGCACCAGGGACAACGTAATCTGAGCACGAGAAAAAACAAAATAATAAATTAGGGACAATAACTGGAACATTCTAATACGTAGTACCCTGACGGAGACTGCAACGTGGCGCAATCTCAATAATGGCGACCATGCCAGAAGAGAAATTATACATCAATTAAAATTGCTGCCGCTTGATACATTTTCAATTTATTATAAGCGAACGGGCTAGACTCCAATTGGACAAATACAGAGACCGTCCTTCACAAAAACTTTGAGTTTGAAGTAGAAGACTTATTAAAAATAAAAAATCCAAAATTAATCAGACTTGTCTCGATCATAGAAAAAAAATTAATTGACCAATCGAAGTATAGCCACGTTCGATATAAGATTTTAACGCTTACGATTTGAGATCATAATAAATTAAATCAAATCACGAAAGGAATACTTAACGAAGTAGAATAAGCGCAGAGGGATCACCCGAGAGTCGAGGGTGAATTTGTTTTTTTTTCTGTAAGAATTAAAAGACAAAAGATATAACGAATTTAGGATTCTACGGCCAATTAGATATGTACAATTCAATCGGAGTTTTACGATCAATCTTACTCTCGGGTGACCTTAGACACATGGGCTAACCTGAATAAGAACTATTAGAGAATTCTGTAAGCAAAACGGTATTCTTAAAGTGAAAATTCTCAAATAGTTCACGACAACGAAGAATGATCTTTTCTACCTGTTCGGGTAAAATCCTAACTAGATGGACACTGGTTCTCCTCCGAAATTTAATTATATACAAAAAAAAAGACAGGACAATGCATTTCGCAGGTCAGCCCAGATGGAATTCAAAATGTACAAATTGATCAGGTAATTGTATGAAATAAAAAAGAAAAAATAATCATCCTATGGAACATTATAGTTACGGGTTGTGCGATCGGCCTGTAGCTGAAACGGCCCTCGCCGCTCGCGGAATAAGCGTTGCTGTTGTCGCAAGTCTTCTAGAGGTTGGAATCGATGATTTGTTGCTAGTTGCTGCGCAATCCGATTTCGTCGGATTAATATCGCTCGTGACGGTGTCGTTCGCTTCGACATTATTCCTGCCAAGAATACCTGGCGTCGATTCTGACTTCGGTTTCAGATTCTTTTTTACGGATGCCTTGATATCGGTTGGCGTTTTCTCCGCGTCTCCGTTCAGACAACTGGGCAACGTTTCTTCTTGACGAAGTCTTGTTAGGCATGGCGAACGGTCGCTTGACTTACGATGATGATTTCTTGATGACTGCAAATTCAGCTCTGCGAGCGACGGAGGTCGACGACGGTACCGCGAGTCACTCCAACTGAAAGTAATGATTCAAAGGAAATTCTTTTATTTTATTTGTTACGTACTTTGTGTGTTTTTTTTTTTCATGACGATCGAAGCTAATGAATCTGTAGGATTGATTTGGAGTATTATGAGAAACACTTACCCCACAAGGCTAATCATCGCAGCATGAAACAGTGTCAATTGTCAATCCATTATAATCTTAGAGAATTATTCGAGTATATCTAGTTCAGAAATATCTTAATAATACACTACGCATCTACTGTCACTCCATGCTCAGGAAACGCTTAGGATTGTTAGTATGCAGTGTAGGAAAAGTTTCTGTTCTATTAACTTCCATCGAGAACTTTTATATTTATTACTTTTTTTTTTATTATTGTGCGTATATCACACGTTAGGCAGAGTATTAAGAATTTCTCTCACTTAGTGGTAATAGTTGTGTTAACCTCTAAAAGACGAGAAGCCGATTCTCGACTCCTATATTGGTCTCATTTTTCCCTATAGTATGGAATAAAATTCCAAGTTAAAAACTGTAGAAGTCGTTAAAAAATTCTCTCGTCCTTTAAAGGTTAATTATAGGCGATTGACGCATGATATGCACTACTTATCATATGTCTATAAATTAGAGATATATAATATTATCATAGAAAGAATAAATTTTGTGATTAAATGACTCCGAAGCCTTTATTAATGTTGAAGCTAAAGGTTAGGTACTAGAATCAGTATTGCACGAAGCTATGTTAGAACCTGGAGTAGCAAGTGTAACCTCCGGAGGCATGTAGCACCATTATTCGTCAATTTACATAGAAAAATGTATTAGAAAGTTGGTCCGCATGCATACTAGACCCAAGCACTAATGCTATATGTAGGGACAGATAACCCTAAAGTATAGCAGATGCAAATAAATGATAAAGTAAAATGCACAAAGAAGTAGAAATCCGAACAGTAAGTCACACAGACTGACGCACTCTACCTTCCCAATCCTGAAGCTGTTTGTATTCGTATCACCAGTGGAATGACGAAGACCAGGGCAGCAACAACAACACGTTATTTACATGTCACGTTCGATGAAAGAATATGTGAAAGAAATGCATGAGGAATGAGTGTAAATAGTGCCAAGTGATTTGTTGAAAAATGAAGGTACGTGACAACATTAACTTTGTCCGAGTCCAGAGTAAAGGAACTTGCAGAACATTGTTCTTTGAAAATGGAAAAGGAAACAATTGTAGAGTGTGCTACTAAAAATATGAATTAGTAAAGATTCAAAGCTGTCACGTATGATGCATTGAGTCGAAGAGAATCTCGATTGCCTTTGTTACACCCTTCGCATCCCATAAGAATGGTGTATTGTCAGTCATCTCTCGAAGTGTCAGAAACTTGGGTGTTCACAGTTAGTACAATGAGAACGAGAACAATGGTATGAAAAAAATTGTTTTGACATTTGTTTGTTTCCCGTGCAATATTATTGTATTAGTAACTACGGTGTATTGCGAATACAGATAAACTCACCTAACGAGAGGCCCCATGCCATTGTCTTGTGGAAGTGACTGCAGAAGCGAAGGACCTGCTGATACTGGTCTCACCTTTAACCATATGATCGAAGCATACTAATGATAAGTTAATAATTCCAAGCATCGATTGATAATATTCAGAATAAATTATTGACTAATTTAAACTGCTATATATTTAAGTTATATACTTTATGCTAACTTTATTCGTTCTTTCTTGTTAGAATTTTTCACTGCAGAAATGTAAAATTTATGTATGATACATGGTACATCCTTGAAAAGCAATACAGATGGACGATGCTATCAGGTAAGAATTGGCTTAACAAAATTGCGGGAATTATGAAATTCATACCTTCTCGGTTTGCGTTGCTGCATTACACGTTTCCTTGCATCCTATACTACTGCTATGCGTCGAGGAAGCACTACTCTGAGAGTCCACGCTGTTGAGCCCTTGATACTTTGTCATCTGAACCTGGAATAGACGCTTGCTATAAATTTCTGAATATTTGACACTTTATTGCATAAGACAGTAATAATTTCTATAGGGAATTCGTACCTGCAATAATTGTATTGTCCGATCACGATCCTCAAGCTGTCCTTGTAAAAAGACAACCTGCCTGCGCAAGTCTGCCATCTCATTAGCAACACCGTTTTCACAACTTCCAGGAGATGTGCTCGCGTCTGCCGTTCCCCCTTCATTCAGGTTATAGAAGAGACCATTCTACAACAACAAAAAAATAATAAAACAATTAACAATGGCCACTTTAAACTAATACGAGTGAGGGACATTAAAAACAAAAACTCTAGTCACCTTCATAGAGCTATCGAATGGGTTGAGAGTTTCTGCCTGCAAATACAAAAAGAAGACTCATATAAATAACATAATTAACGAATAAATCAACTGATAAATAAACACACAAGAGATAGCTTTGAAAATTAAAACATATTTTTAAAAAAATGTAACGTACCCTCGTCAAATCATTCTCTTCTGACTTCAAGTGTAAAACCAAGGAGGACGAAAAAATATAATGCAACAAAAACAGAAAAGAGAGTGTTAATTATGATTAAGAGATCACAAAATAAAAGCAACGTAGATCAATGTAAAAAAAAACGTTTTAATCACACGTTATTAGACACACTGAGCACATAGATAATGCATATAGAAATAGTATAAAGTTATCGCGCAAAAAAAGATTCATAAGCGTAGGTTTAGACATGGCGGATTCAGCGTTAGCTCGCACGGTTAAGATCGACTTATATTAAACTATTTATATATACAAATATATCGGCGCGAATCCGCCACGTCTGAACTTCGATTAAATAAGTTACGATGCTTCTCAAAATCTATTTATTCTGTTTATTAACAGTTTCTCTCACCTCCTGAATGACACGTTTTAGTTTCAGTAGCATAGTCTTTATGGAGACTATGTCCTGGAACATGTACTGGTACGTTGCACGTTCCAGCCTTAAGCTTCCCTCGTCGCCAGAATCAAGACTGGGAGATTGTACCTATTTTTACAACAAAAACAATAATCCTCGTGCATCATACAAGAATCGAAATACTCTTGTATACAATTCAAAGATGGATAAATTACATTTCTCGGTGGCCTGAGAGGACTGGAGACTTGACGAGTACGTACGCTGTCCAGGGAACGTGGGGAATCGGTGCCAGATCTGCTTCGCAATAATCTTGACGTTCTGCCACTGCCAATTCTGTAATCAGAATGAAAATATTTTAATTCTCGGACGATTCCTGCATGAAAATTAGATCACTGCAGTATCTGCTTACTATGACTCAAACAAGATGTCACTAACGACATTACGAATCACGAGTGATACGTCGTATAACCTCTCGTCGTCAACAAATTTGATAATTCAAAATGCCATTTGAAATGCAATACCGTTAAACTATTATTTCATTACTACACGTCATACGTGAAACCTGTCATGCAATTTTACGTGCAAAACAGTCCGCTGTGTCCAATCATAGTAAAAGAAGAACACAGTAATAATTTATCGAATTAATTTCTTTGTTTAATTTTATATAAAAATTATCAAAGCAACCTCGGCTATTGTGTTTAATCGACTAACTGATAATCATAATGGAAGAGGGAAAAAATGGCTACTCTGATAATACAATTTACTTGACTGATGTCCTACAGTAAATTATAGTGAACTAAAGTCGATCCACGTAATTCTATTTAATCATAATGCTTACGATGTCTATATTAAATAGGAAACTGCAAGGAGAATTTAAGAACCGCCATTTTTTCCTTAATTTTAAATACCAGACAAAAAAGTATACCTAACGTTATCCCACAGTCTTATTGATCATCCTGCAGATTACATTATTCACTTTACACGCTAATAAAGGTATAAAGGTCAAACTAGACGGTACGAGGACGTACATCCCGCCAAGATTGAAAATCGATAATCAATTCCCTTCTCCTAATGGTGCACGATAATTTCATTAAGTAGTTAATCAGGAAGATTGTCTTATAAATTTTTGTTTTTTCATCTTAAAACCTAATGATCCAATTTTTTAAATAATTCCCTGCTGCTGGATTAATAAATCGCGAATGATTAATATCGCCAGTAATGACTACCTTCCACTATCAACTTTGCTACGTGCAGCAGCAACAGGAACAGACAAACTCGCCGTAGTCCCGGTAGCTTTAGATTGTCTAGGCGGCGGAGAACCTCCCGTAGGCGTTGAACTCTCGGACGACAATCCAGAATCTTTTCCGTCTTCGGAGTTTCCATTGATAACACCAGTAGCGACATCGTTATCAACACCATTGACATCATTCACGTTATCATTGACCGAAACGCAGGCTCTACCTCGTACGGGTAACATAGTTCGTCTTCTGGCACCTTTGGCGACCTCAGACGAAGACGCCATTTTGGTACCTTCCTAGTTCACCAGTATACACTGAACTTTGATTGATTTTTTTTTTAATAACCTAATATATTCCTGACAACTAAGTAAACTGTCTTACTGCACGTAAGGCCCACGCGGTCCTTACATTATATGCTAAATAAATCACAGAGTTATCCAAAAGATAGTATATCAGACACCGTGATGCAGTGACTCAATTTTTTACGTTCCACTAAAAGAAAAAAAAAAAAAATAAACGCGCTAAGAATTTCTGTTTAACCAGTTCATGTGGCTCCTAGGATAACCTCCGCTTTAATCGAGAAGCATGATTCATTGACGGTTTACAGAAAAGTGTTATCGTTTACCAAATTATCATAACCCAAACACGTTCAGCTGTTTTTTAGTGATAGTTTAAAGGGGATCCGAAGAATCATCGTAAGAAAGTAATATACTCTGTTCAGTATATTATACTCTGTTGATTATATTACTGTGTATAGGAGACTGAGCGTGGGTAGTCAGTTTTCAACAGTCATGAGAAATCGAACACAATCCATCGAATGATCGAGGTCTTGCGAAGAACTCTTGACATTTCAGTATCCGCCCTTTTGATATCACAATGACGTCACACTACGAATCTGGGTTAGAGAATATTTATTGTTTCGATATTGACATCAATTATTTATAAAGTCATTCAGAAAGCACCAAAGCGTTCATCACACTTTCTTGAAAGCTCATAAATAAACAGAAGAGCAAGAGAGAGTTGAGAGAAAACTAGTAAAGTGTCAATAACACGATATTCGTGCAACAGGTAAGTTTTTGATCGATGACTCGAAATTGTTGAAAGTAAATGATTTTATAAAAAACAAAAACTAAATACAAAAAGACTGGGAAAAATTTTTATAAAAATGGCCGATTGTCAATTTTATTGTAAATTACCGAAATAACGTCGAATATGGAAAATATAGAATGCTACTAATTTTTCATGACACGAGTCAATGATTTTTCCTAGTTTTGATCAGTCATTCGTCACGTGTCACTGTGAAAGATCGGACAATCAAGAAAACCGACGTCATCAACAGACTCCACTCCCTCTGGAACATCCTGGCGCACTATCTTCTACGCCTGCCACGACTTATCTCTCAATGACTGTCACGTGCTGTCAATGACTGTTCATCACAACACGAAGCACGTGGATCACAAGTTAATTTTGACAGTGAACAGTGTGTCTCCTGAATGACAGTACATCGCGGCGTAAACGCTAGTCGGAATGCACTGCGGAGCCGGATAGACTGTGCACGGTTTTCATGAAATTCGCGCAGGCGCCTCCAGGAGACGGCTCGCTCGATATCGGCGTACTTCCACCAGCGATAGAACGAGAGAATGATGAGAGAGAGAGAAGGAGAGGAAGAGAGTAAGTCGAGTATTCGAATGTCAGAGAGACAGGGTAGATGCTGCCTGAGAAGGATTCGCTCATGCTTCATGAATCATGCTCCGGATGATTGTTACGTCTGAATGGATAAAGTCCACAGTGAATTTTTCACATTTATACAACGTACCTGAGCGGTACAATAATTTTGTGCGATAATATAACACTGGTGAAAGGACCTGTAGAATTTTGTATAGAGATAAACACAGGTGATAGTCATGCATTATCAGATTGCGATAGACTTATCTATATGGTATATTTAAAGAGGATAAACAAATTATTTTTTAATAGTACTGTACGATTTATACTGTACAACATTGTTAGTTAGATAATTCCAAGAGGACACTGGACAATGCTTCCTTGTTAATATTTCACGACTCCAGGGTCATCGGTCCTGGACGAACCAGAGTTCACGGTTCCATTGGATTTTCGTCGATGTCACGTTAAAATTTGCAGACGGTGGATGAGTATTTTTAGTTTTTTTTTTATTTTATTCCCTGACAGGAGGACCACTTGGAAAGTAATTAACTACGAATTCGTTGAGGGTCTTGGCTTAATTAAGGAAACGCACTTGATAGTCGAGTGACTGCGTTAAAATATTGCATAAGCAAGATACAATGTACGTTCTTGTACAGAAGAGCTGAGAAAATGATGAAATTAGAAAAATGATAGAAATTATTTTTAATTCGATTAAAATTAACAAGACTTGATTGTATGAATTAGCGAGTAACCCTAAGAGACAGTAATTATACGGTAGTCTAATTGGAAAGTTTATATAGTATTTAATAATCCAATCCAAATTAATCAGTCGATCCAATCAGGTATGAAAATACAGACGCTTTAATGTAATTAAAGTCTTTTAATGCACTCGGACGCTTTCTCGAGTCCGGAACTCCTAGAGCACAGACTTTACTCACGAATTATCTTACGACCTGGTGAATTTCAAGTTCCACCCTAGGCGTCCCGACGCTGTCGTTGGCGTCTAGACTCGTAAAGCCCAACCCTTCCACAGGCGCATGAGGATTTATCATTAGTTGAATTTCCCGCTTTACGTCTTTATACAGACACCCGCCAAGATCCAACCTCTTTGCGTTTCCAACCTTCATCATAATTGTCCGCACGCTTCGATTACTATGGAATTAGATACTCTGAACTGGATTTATTATTCAGGATTATTTAAATGAATTTTCTACCTGCATTTGTTTATGCAACTTTTCCTATGAATAATTGAGGTATCAAGCGGCATCCAAGATGGCTGCACGGTCGAAGTGATTTTCAAGTGGATCCAATCGAGCGATCAGGCATGATCAATATGAAAGAACGAGGTGTCGAATCGAGGAGATTAATCACGGTTAAGAATTATTGTTCTTATATAATTTCTTATTCCCTCCCGCCACGCTATTGCGTAAACAAGAATTACTCATATTCACGGTTAATTAAAAATTTAATAACAAAGATCAAGAAGTACCCATTCCTTTCCTATTACATTCCTTCCAAGGATGAGTGGTACGCACAGGTACCAATTCCGTTTGAAATAACAAGAATTACGAGAATGGTTTTATTTTCTTTTTCTTCTTCAAAGTGCTTCTCCCCATTTTCTCCCCTTTTACACCCTCCAATGTCTGGGACTGGATGGCTTGTGAACTTTTTTAACAAACTTGGCTGGAAATTCTACAGAACGGAAGTAAAGAGGTGCTTTCCAGCAATGGGAAAGGATGCCAAAAAATCAGAAACCAGACAGTCTCCCCCGTTCCATGAATAAAAGGCTGATCGATAAAGGGGAAAGAGTATGAGACCTCCAGTGCCGTTCACCGACAGGAGTTAAGAGTCAGTGTTAGAGATAACCAATGAACGAGCAAGTTTAGCCGTTATTTTATACCAAAGGCAAATCCCCATCCCGAAATTTCCGGTTTGAACAACCATTCGCGTTCAAACTAACCCAGCCCAATCACTTTGTTGATTTTACGCTGCAGTCTCTGCAGTTGCCAAAACAGTTTCGCCCCTATAAATCCGTATATTTTATGCCAATGCGAAACCTGCTACCACCGACCTCTGGTTCTGTCTGAAGTAAACCTAATGGCGAATAAGCAACGAAATTTTTAATAGGGATTTACGTTAGAATGCATTGATATCGAAAGTAGGAGTCAGTGTAACGATTAAATATTGAATTAAATCAATCGATAACGTTACGCTGAAGTCTATTGACATGCTGAAATTTTTTAATGACGACCTTTGAACTCCACGTGAACGATCCTGTTAATAGTTTTTTCGGATGGACACACTTGCGGTACTTAAAAGACTCCTGTACAATCATTTCGCTGTCGAGGGAAATTGAAATTTCAATAAATTAGGTTAGGTTCCACAGTTACGGAGTTGACTTATTCCTTTTTCACTTTCACGTCACTGAGTCACTTTTTCAATGTCACAGTATGACTTGCTTTAAATTCCCTTTAATACGCACGATACAAGTATAAAATAAAGACGGCAGTAATGGAAAATATAATATTTTTACAATTTCAACGAAAGCACCGTTATACTCGTGGGATTCTGTCGTTGGTTAAATACACGCCTTGTGTTTTTTTTTCACAAGCTAACCACTCACAGACAATTAAAATCGTCACTGATTCATCGATTTCTAATTTCAACGATTGCCCAAGCCCGTCGACACTCTTATCAGAGAGATAGTCAATATTTATCAGCGCGAAGCTTGCATTGTTCAGTGTTTCTATACAAAATTATATACTTTCACATTTAAACTGATACAATTATTCTCTTATCGATCATAACTGACTGTCGCATCATCATTCGCATGATGCTCGTACTGTAAATTTATCATCATGCATTGTATCTCATTCTGTCTTTCTCATTCTAGCAACGCTTGCACCACAACGTCCTTGTACCGAAGAGACAAATCCATTGACTTATGTAATCCGATGAAAAAATACCGAAGAAAAGATATCACGCGAGTTTTGCATTATTTTTATACAGCAAAAACATTTGCAAAGTGAAGAACAAAGAAGATTTGGCATTTGGGTGCCCGTATGGGTAGTATAAAGAAAAACAGAGAAGATAAGGATCAATAACAGCCGTAAGGTCTACTTCTTTTCTTTTCTTAAACCTAACCTAACCTAACGCATTGTTTAGCAGAGGACTGCGAACCTGAATTTCACGACAATTATAACGACGTCATTCGTTAGAAAACCGTGAAAGGACAGTTGACAGTTCTTTGGTCGGAAAGTGCTGCTCTAGAAATAGATACATGTTGCTCCGTGGGACGAAGGTTGCACAGAAATAGTCCAAGGAACTCACAAGTCTCGAATTCCAGCTTGCATAACGATAAGTCATACGTGTCACTAACTTTTTTCTACTCATTCACCAAAGAGGATTGTGCATACCGTGCAAAGTGACATTTTGCCAAACCTCACTGCGCGGAGAGACAAGCAAAGTCAAAGAATCATCTTTAAAAATGTCAAGGGTCACGTTAAGGCGTATGAATAATTTAATAATTTGTTTTGATAATAAACACGTGTTTTTTAAGCTGTACCAAGGTAGAAAGGAATTTATTCAAAATGTCAAGGAGATATGAAAATTGTCAATTCAACGACTAACTCCGGTGAATCGGTTATGTCGGTACTCTGTGGGAATCAAAGATACGTTTACAGCATTGAAAGTCTTTAAAATACATGCGTAATTTAAGGAAACTACTAGCCGTCAAACGATTTGGTGAGCGATCGGATAAACAGACCGTGAAGAAGCTCCAGGAATCCGTCAAGGGTAAATAAACGCGAGACTGTCACCCGCGTGCGAAACAAAAAAAAACTTCCGAACAGTCTAGTCGAATAAAACCAATTTGAAGTTATCCCTGAATTTTCGTTGAACACGAGGAGAATCGATTCCCCGAGAAAATCTGCAAGGAACGCACGAAAGGCTGACCAGAAAGTAGTTTAATAAAAATACAAGAAATCCAGATGCCTAACTAGTGACGCTCTGTTTCACGATGGAAGATGTTTTTTTTTTCTTTTTTATACAGCAAACATCAGTCTTTGAATTGCCTTACCAATGACTGTGACTAGCCGCCATTTCGTCAGTCATATCTTGTCAATAAAACAATGAAGAATTACACTAAAGAAATAATGATATCAATATTTCTTTAGGAAATTGATAATTGCAATTTTATCTTTGTATTACTCTTTTCAGAAATGATTTCTCGATCCGACACGCGGAATCTGTTTTTAATATTCTCGGGTCGTTGTTCCTCTTGGATTTTCTGACTGGAAATACACAGACAGCTAACTCGGGTGTCGTTCACGCTCTCTGACCTCGACAAGGATCGCCGTTGTCGACGACAGTGGTAAAACTGTGACGGTGGGAAAGTTACTAGCCGACAGATTAAAGTACGGTAGTCCTGTTTGTATTAGAAGAGGACAAGACGTCACGGTTTGATGGATAAGATCGGCTAGAAGAAAAATATCAAGAATGTGCAAAATCATTTGAATGAATTATTTCTATATAAAATAGTACCGAAGTCGCTACCCGTGGCTGGACTGTCCATGCCTGTATCTTCAAATCGGCATTATTTAATTAAATGACGTGGTAAGTTCAGGAAAGGCCTGCTTTTGATTAACGCGAACGCAAATATTTCTAGGTCGTTTCTTGGGATATTCCTGCAGTTAACTGGGTCGTGTGTATATACATATTACTCACGTGCGGCTAGTAATCTTTAATCAGAAGTAACGCGAGGCCATAAATATCAGCCGGTGATTACATGCGAATAAATTACAATAAATGAATAAATATCTAGGGACATTTGAGCTCTGAGTCATTAAATGAACGGAGTACCAGTTTCGATGACGTCATTTCGGAAAAGGTTTGACTAAATCTATCGAAGTAATTTTAAATATATATATTATAGTTAATGAAATTTTAATCAAAAGTCAACAAATATTTCATATTAACAGGACAGATTAGTATTGTAAGGTATGGAAGAGAAAAAAGAAATACAATTTTCATAATTTCATGCTTAAGACATATTACGAGTGCTTTGACTAATTTTCTTACTTTACAATATATGTGTTTACATACATACGTCTATAATTACAAAATATGTACAGGTATGAATGTCTTGTGTGTAAAGTAACACTACGGATAATTACATGCCGCAAGCGGGGACTTAAATAAATAGTATTGAAGCAAAGAATTCGAAAAGCCGTGTCCGAAAAGAACGGAAAAAAATCTCCAAGAAATTTCCATATGCCTATTAACGTTGATTCGATCAACGAATGGCTAATATTAACGAATATCAATCAGTCGAACGTGATTGACGTTTTCACTAGTTTGCTCGTGTCTCATATAGATATATATATATTTTTCTTTTTCAAAAAGACATCAACGAATGATACATAGAAAAAATAAAGAACCGTTGGCCACACCCGTCTCAAACCGGACTATTGTGAAATACGCACATACAGCGTAAAATTTTCTGTCCAGATCTGGTTAGCGGATGGACAGGTTTAAGAGGTTAGACGTTCCATCGGACACGGCCGCCATTTCTATGAATGCTGAAGTATATCACGTTGTCAATAAATCCTGATACCGATACCAAATCCATGTCTGTTACAGACAATCTACGTTTGTTTGTTTGTTTTTTTTTTTCTTAGGTCCGTAAGAATTTCTGAATAATATTTAGATATAAATATAATATATAGTGTGTGTGTGTATATAGGGAGGATGCAGATATTTGCAGAATTTATTTACCCATTGGCCGGCGCCATATTGCCAGGGGAAGAAGTGACATTGCTCACGTCGGAATTCACAGGGACAGTCGGCTCCTTCATATTCTCCAATTAAATTTCAGTGCTTCTATTTCTAACGCACGAGTATCCCCACAATCCCTTTTTACTTCTTTAATTAGCTCTTTGATTTTTCATTTATTTCTTTATCCTCCCTTCACACCCTTCCCTGTCTCATTCATATGCAGCCAACTTCGTGTCTCAGCGTTCTTCGATCCACGCCGTTCATGTATCTTCTCGGCAACTAACCACAAAGAATGTACAGGACCCTTCTCGAGTACAGGCTGCTTCGCAGTTAAAAATCACAAAGTTCTGTATAGCCACTTTAGCGGCCACGTCTGCCGCGTTACTCACAAAGTCTTCAGGAAGATACCATTTCTTTTTTCGTTTAAATAAACTCGTCCACCACTTTCCTCGTTACGTTTTCTGGTATTTTCCAATCGATATTCCAAAAATTTTCGGGCCTCTGCCTCACGCAGGAACAATCGAGAAAAATTTGTCTAGATTTTCTAACAGGATCATCAAATATATGGTATATATGTATGATATATATCTTTTATAGTCTGTTGAGGTTATCATTATCATACACGAGTTTGCATATTTTTATCGTATATAGGAAGTTTATGCTTTGCGACCGCGACATCCGGTTGCACTTGGACGTATTACAGAAATATTCGCAATTTACGCACCAATACGTGATTTCAAACGTCAAAGGTACCAGGTACGGTTGGGTACACTCTCCCCTACGTTTCCCAATAATATCGTTATTAATAAGTTTTTTTGCTTTTTCAAATTTTTTTTTTTACGTTTATAAATTTTTCCTTTATCATTATATTTATATTAACGATTCGCATGCATTTCCACATTGTTATACGCTAACTGATTAATTATTAATTAAACGTTACGGATGCCAACGAGCACTCTAATCATTGAAATACAGCACAAAGGAATGCACGTGACTATAGCGTTCGCGCGCGAAAACTTTTTATTCGAATGGAAGTTTAATCGTGCACTATGGCAATTACGTGGAAGATTCAATAAGGAAGTTACGTTAGCTCCACTTCTACGCTTCCCGCGTATTCGTTTAACGAAAGAGTCTTTATCGGCTGCTAAAGCGTCATCACTCAGTTCGCCAAATGGAAATTAGACAAAGCGGATTAGCGAGACAGACGGATTATGTTGTTTGTAATTTAAGACGGAGATTTTTTTATTCTTTTCCACGCAGCTTCGCGTTCTTAATCAGAGCAACCACTATTGATAGTTTGATTTATTTGATTCCTTTATGAAAGCGCCATTATTAAGATAAATTGGCAAATCCGTTAATCAGTGTCACTTTGTTGTTTTATATTAAACCGAGGATCGCGTTTTATTATTTATTTTTTTTTCTCCGTTTTTGCACAGTGATTCTTATGAATTTAATGACGTCATCATCTCGTTACCACTACAGTTATATATTTTGTTAAACGTGTCGCATATATAGGTATAGCACTATAGGGGTACCAAGTATAGTAGTAGTATACACTGTTAATTCATCGAATTAATATGGAGTAGATTACGCAAAAAAGTTTCATTAATTAAATTCGCACTCGTTAAACCACGCGTGCATTGTTCCTCCGTCGATTTAACAAATCGTATCACTGTAAGTCACTTCTTAATTCTACGAAGAAAGAAGATAAACACGATTTTTAAACAGGCCTCAGGAACTGTATGAAATTGAAAAAATACACTTCTTCGGTATCTAATCCTGCTGTATGTACTCCTGGGATGCACCGGTTATGGTCGTGACTTTTCACTATAGTAAATTATCGTCTGTTCCCTTTCGTTTGTTTTCTTCACTTCTTCGTTTCACTTAGAATCTGAATAATAACTGCACTGAATTTTGTACGCTTTGCATTTAATACTTGAAAAACATAAATATTTCCGTTTAGGTCAGCCACACTTTTGCTCCTTGAATTTCTCTCTCTCTCTCTATCTCTCTCCCTTCCTCTTTCTAATATGATATTCTTTTGTATTGTCTCTCTCACAGACACTCTCCTAATTCCTAAAGCCCTCCTTGCTCTCGTCGCTCTCTTTATTAAGCTACAAGCATTTGGTTGGTTAGTGTTTGTTAGTTGGCAAGGGAGGGCCGGTGAGTGGTTGCTAGTTAGGATAAGTCAGCTGGTAGTAGTCCCCACCCGTAGCGTCCTCAGCGATTTGCATTTCCTTCACTCGCTTTATTAGCGCGCTAGAACACAAAACACTACCTCTCAATGATTCGGACAGACTCCATCTCTGCCGTGATTTCTTTTTATTCAGACTTAACTACTCGGTTTCCTTCAATTTCCCACAAACTTCAGTCGACACACAAAGAAACGTCATTGTTAATCAGTGAATCCTTAAGTCATACCCCGAACGTTCAAACACTTAACTTTTATACCTACGGGTTTAAGGACAGGCCTTTGCTCCAGGATGTTGTCTATGCTAAAGTATATTTACTTTTCTTAGGGGCTCGGTGGTTATATGGTATGACAATGATAGTCAATGCTTGCGCTACTCACCGGCAGGTGTCGGTGGCGGCGCTTTCGATTAATTTAAATTCATGTTTCAATCACCGAACCCCAATGATTTTTGTCATTCGAACAATTCATAGCTTCACGTGAATGCGTCAACGTCTACCAGACGGTTTTGTATACAAGACAGCACAGAAAACTTGTAAGGATCATCAAATGCAAGAAAAAGGAGGCACAATGGCGTCTCACGTAATCCATTACGATCACGAGGAGTTTGTCAATGCAGATTCTAAGGTGAATGGTAGTAAGTGTCAATTTCCTGAGGAGTTATTTTTTTTTGTTGTATTCTCACTATCTTTCTCTTTTCATTTCAGCTAAGAAATCAAGTCGAACGAACTTTGCGCGGCAATGGACGATTATTGGCAGCGATAGGCAAAGTCATTTCCGTCCGAAGAAATCTCATGCGTCACAGCAAACGGGACTTTCTGTTACGTACATCCGACGTCTCAAGAACAATTGGGGCTATTAGAAGAGGAAATAAAAGTAAATTGACACGCAAGAATCACGCTCCGATAATCCTTTCGTAATGCTGCCGATGTGCAATCGTAAAAAAAAAAGGAATGGCAGGAGAAAGAGAAAGAGAGAGAGAGAGAGGGAAGCCAAAAAAGAAGGAAATAAACCGTCAAGTGAAAAGAATGATTTGGCCGTTGCGAAAGGAGCGACTTACGTTGGCAAATCAGTTTTATGGAAATCTCCAAGTGAGCGTTACTTTGGTTTCTAACGAAAAAGCGGCACTGCTCTGACAATTACACGATCTATACATAGTACATGTATATACATATATACACAAACAGTTGACATCTTTTTGTCGCAAAATTAAAACAGTCAAGCATGCAACGATTAGGATGAATGAAAAAGGAGAAAATGGAACTCGACGAGGATACGAGTTGGAGCGACATTGATAGAAGAGACTTTATTTATTTATATGAATTTAGAAGAGAGACACACCGAACACGGGGCGAGAATTGACTGAATTATTTAAGATTTCAATCTAATATTTTTATTGTGTGCTCCTAACTGTCTAATATATAACAGTGACTGGTATCTAGATGAGACAATTGAATGAGTCAGGAAAGATGAAAGCGACCATTAGAAAATAAACGGAAGCTATGAATATCTTGGCTAGACGTTATTACCAGCCTCGAGCGATCAGACGAATTGCGTCTTAGCAATGTCATCATAATGCGTGTAATGGTTGGAGGTGTATTAAGAGTAATTACGAAAATCACATTTTCCTTAATAACACACGTTTCTCTAGTTAAATCAGTACGATAATTAACGTTCTTCCTGGCATATAACTTTATTCCTACTCCAGCGCGCTTTGCTTAACGAACAAATTAAGTAACCATTGCAATTACAAGAGTAACGTCAATTAATCGCCTAACAAAGGTATCTCGAAAAAAGATAAAAGATTCAGTCCCTGTTCTTAAAGAACGACTCGAACTTAAATAATCCTTAAAAAATAACAAATATAAATAACAGAATATTCCCCACCTGGGACATTCCATAGTCCACGTATAATCACAGTTAGCGCAGCGTCACACAATTAAAATGAACGACAATTGAATTTCGCGGTTTTTTATATATCCACAGAGGTTGGTCGATCTTTCATGATTTAAATGGTCCATCAGTCATTTATTCCGACGCGTGTCAAAGATTCACGGACGAGAATCCTCCTCGGGTCGTTAAAAACTTTAAAAATTTCGACCTCAATCTTGGCCACTGTCAACTTGACAGCACGCAAGAAATACTCTGAGGCAGTTGTTGCGCGAAGTTTCGTACGTAAACTAAAAAGCAACACACAGTGCTGGCAACAGGAGGAACGCGCTCAACCACCGGCTGAGTAGAACTGAGTCAACGTAGCCAAGGCTAGAGTACAGTGACTATAGAGTCTATTCCCCTGAACGCGATACTATATCAACGTAGAAGATGATCAAACTACGCGTTAGGTCGCGCTTACGACCAAGAGTCTTGTTTATGACTACGGGTCGTCCATATTAAAAAAAAAAAAAACAATGTCGCGCCTGAGAACTGTGCTGCAAAAAGGCAACAGCGTACACAATGAACACGGCTGACATATTTTATCATAAATAAACACCGTTAAGTCGGAAGTTAGTTACGGTTCGCGTACCTAGGGATCGATGACTTCCGTCTTTATTATTATCTCATCCACCGGCCTTTTCCGGTATATTTCGATTCTATTTTATTTCATCATTTTCAGGACATCCTTATAAATAAGGATTCGTATAATAACTATTACTCCATATCGTCTGCTCCATTGGCACATACATATTGCAAAAGGAAGAATATTGTCCCTAAAATATACACCCTTATCGAACACGGTTTATTCTGGAAACTCGTATTAATTCGTACTAGCAATGATTATGAAAAAAAAAACTATTTATGGTAGTATATTCCAGTATCTAAGAGTTAGGTTAGGTTACATAGGTAAAATATCCAACTAAACACTTTAGCGCGTAGTAACAGAAATATAACGAGTCGATATATCGAGCGAGAACTATAAGAGATATTTTAGCGCGTCGCGTGACTTGATACGTAGAAAACGTATATCATTCGAATCGAGCGAGCGGTCTAGTACGGTGCTCTAGTTGTTTAAATAATCGCGCCAAAATTGTCCGCATGCAAATAATAGAGGTATACAAGAAATAAAGAAGCAACCAACATTTTTGAAGGTTACGACGTGCGTCATGAGAGGAATTTTGCCAGGAGAGCAAAGCTGCTGTAACAACTGCCGTTTTCTCGACCTTGCTTGGCTTTGTTGTGGACAAAGGGTGACGGGGAATGCCGGGTGGACACGAACAAAGGACCTTAAACGTGTCCCGTCGTAACGTAAGTTCCAGCTGCGCTTCTCCTGGGGGGTGAATTGTACTGCCGCCATGATGAGACTGGCGAGCACGTTTTCCTATCGATCCGAATTACTTTCTGCCGCACTGTGCTGTACCGTGCGATGGTACATAACACGTAAGGTTATCCTCCGACTGTATCCCCTGAAGCCTCTAGTGAAAATGTATAGCAGAGCATTATCAGAAGGAATGACGGCGAAGATAAGAAACAAAGAAATTACGGCGTCTAGTAAATTGGCCAACCTAGTTCTGATTTTTAATTAGTTCCTCAGTCTCTGTAATCGTCGTTCCGGCAGTCCTGCCCAACAGCAGAACCGAGTTGCACGTGTCGGATTTTAATCGTATGAAAATATCAAGTGTGTTCTCTCTTCTTTCGAATGGAAAATCGTTGACGCGTTATGTGGATGCTTTTTTGCGGGATTACTGTAGTTTTTTCTTTTTTTTAGTGACTCTAAACGGTCCAGTCTATTGTCTGGTATTTTCGTAGAGGATCGTGAAAACGATAGGTGGCACAGAGCGAATAAATAACAGATTTCATACGATAAAGATATACAATTTAGACAGCGTTTAAAAATCGTCAAGATACACAAGTAAAGTTAAATACAATTTTATTGATATATCTTTTTATAACGCAAGTTTATCCCTACACGGAATTAGTATGAATGAAATTTTCTCAACTTCATTCTATGCACTAAGAGACACGAGAGTGTCTCCACCATTGCCTCTGTCGTACGTGGTACCAAAAATAACATCGAGCTCAAAATAAAGCATGTAGTCGAATTGAGAAGAAGCGGAAGAACTAAAGTTTCGCCTATCACCTATTAAATTTGACTTATTCCTCAAAACGAATTCTCTGCCAATTATACATTACACGAAACTAATCCTGACTAAGGAAATACGTATGTTTTCTAACAAGGAGTGCTCTTGCTCTACGATTAACCAATGTCTGACGTCTTACAAAGGTCAAATAGCAATGGCAGAAAGTCAAAGCGAAGGCATTCCCTAGCGATCTAAAAACAGATCCCAGTTCCCTGGTAATTCCTTGCTAATACTGTACACTGTAGTCCCTAGATAGCAGAATGACTCACGAAGTCTCATCTTTATTCGCGAGCTACTCCACAGTCAGCGTAAACAGCCTGAATAGGCTGATGAACGTTAAATAAAATGGCATATGCCTTTTCCAACGGGCGCCACACAGTCTGCCTGTAAAGCCCCGCCTGCCATTACTAATACAGCGTAATACGTGCATACGTCACTTATGGAAGTGGATATATATATATATTCACTAAGCAGCAAATACAGTATATCACAAGCAGCCATGGCCTATGAATCAACAACGTGCTCGATTTCTATCTCACTTGAAGTTATTACTTAGACACGATTACAGATCAGAACTAAACAGATCTATCGAGACCCTGAATATTCTATAAATTCTAAACTGCTCTAAAGGCCGTGCGATTAATTTATCCCAGTCCTTTGTGTAACAGGGTGGACTTTTGTATCTTATACAAAAGTAATGAAGCCTTAAGAACAGTGTCAGGTGCTCGCTTGATTACATCAACAGAAAAGTAACACGCGTGTAGTACAAAAAAGATATTTCATTATCGTCACAAGTATGCTAGAGGATGCCAGCCAAGGTTATTTATTTACTTTTATTTTCCTTCTTTCCATCTTCATTTTCCTTCTCTCCTCTACAACCTACTGCATGAGTCGAACCCGCGTGAAATTGCGGGAACCTGCGGTTAATGTGAAACCGCCCTGCCAGGGGGGCCCTGTTAGAATTTGCATAGAAATGTAGTTACATTTTTATTTTTTGTTAATTCCTAAAGTCCATCTCGTTCCCACCTTAAGTCTTGTACGACGATTTATATGCCGTCCCAAGATAAGGCGAATAATACAAATTATAAAGTCAAACTCTCTCGACGTTGAAATTGGACGCGTTTAATTACTTCGATTCTAATGCTTTCCAGGATCGACGGGTTGTGGGAATGTTAATATTTATCGAGCATGTAATCTTCTAGAGAAGCACGCGCCCACTCGGATATATGTATCTCGGGTTCCTGACGCAACGTATACGTAATTCATGAACTACGATAAAAGAGCATAAAGCACCAAGAAGAGTGCACGGATGTGGATACTCGCCCTGTAGCATGTTGGCTGCACTGTGATTAATTAAGAAATGGGAATATCAAGAGAAATCTAGGAGATTAATGATCCACTAAAATTCACTCCATTCTACATGCCAGTGCTCGACGTAACTCGCTCTATAAACATCATCGAAATTTTCTACTGGTTCTGCACAATTTGGTATGTACGCAATGTTTGAGGGGGTCATTACAGATTTTGACCTTGACAATCTGTACTTTAGCCGACTACTATGAGAGTACTGACAGCTATTTGTTACTGTGTGTACTATACAACTATAATGATGTTTAGAATCAACAGCAAAGACAGCCAATATTTGTTGATAATCGATAACAATGTTTTCAAGGAGTGAAGACATAAACAGGAGCAATAATGACTGATGAATAAAGCGATGATACAACGTGAAGTTATAAAATTTTGAATAAACATGGAAATCAGCATAATTTGGCAGTCATATAAAATCAATTGAGTCATTATAATTGTAACGAATGAAGACAGCTATATGCAACGTAATCAAGCACTACTTTAGTCATTAATATCGTTTCTTCGTCCAATGCTTCTAGCCAAGCAGAAACAGATATACTGTGGGTCCCGATTATGTTCATTAATGATTTTAGGTGACGTCATGCTATTCATAAATGGTTTGATATCCTTAGGAAGAGAAATATTAGTGTTTTTTTTGTTCACAGTTGGTTTAATTTCTATGTTTCGTCTAGGTGGTTTTGTTATTCAAACCATTTAAGAATGATTTTTAGTAATAGAATGAAATAATACATACCCAGACTCGGTGGTAGTATGATTATTGTTGTTAATACTAGCGTTGAGATTGTTGTTGTTCGAATTGGTATTTGGTTGTTGCTGTGTTTGATGAGCACCCAGGAGTGAGCTCCATTCTCTCATGACTTCCTCTCCTTGGGCTTCTAATTCCGAAAAAATGGTAGCGTCGTCCATCTCGTGCAGGGCAGGATTGGAATCCAGTCTGGAATCAGAGAATCGAAAGGGGTTTAAATGTATAAGATAATAAGATGAGTGCAAACAATAGAAAATCTTTACCGATGATTGGATTCCTCGTAAGAGCTAGCATCACTGCGCTCGTAATCCAACATTAAATCATCCGAAGCAATGGATTCGCATGGTGACAAGGTATCCACACTTCCGGCACGGCTTAAACGTCTACCGTGAATAGGACTATTTTCTACACTCTTTATTTGTCTTGTATCTGAAAAAAGAAAGTCATAAATAAAAATATACTCAGTAAGGATTCAGTGTTACAAAGAGAAAAAGTCTAGAGAACAATAGGGTAAAGAAAAATTTGTTATTGGACTATACGAATGATGTGCTTACTTATTTTAGGATTAGATTCGACCAAAGTATGACTGTTCTCAGTGATGACTTGACTAGAGACTCCCTGTCCTTCTATACCAGCTCTTAAAGTATCATCGAATACAAGACCAGGTTGATCAGCAATCTCATCATCGAAGAACTCTCTGCCTTCGGAGAGGCTCAATGAATTTGAAGCATTCGTAGGTGTTCCAGGACTCTCATCGTCAATAGTATTGCCAGAACGTTCCATGACGCATTCCTTCTTCGATGCTTTTCCATCAGACTGTGTGATACTAGCAGTAGGACTATCGAAGAGACTATCCACCGGTGAAGTTTCATCATCTATAAGAACAGTGGACGTAGCAGCAGCTGCAGCGAAAGCTGGATCTTCTATGGTGAGTAGAACAGAGCGAAGAGTAGTTTTAGGTAGTGTTCCATTCTTGGCTGCAGTAGAAATAGTCTTAAGGTGTTGATTTTGATTGGCCCTGCATTCGTCGCTAGAGCTCAATGAATATTCGTCAGCCATAGCTTCTCCATGACCATACTCAGGGTCGTCCGAGCTAGGTGGACTAAAGTCTGACTTAATGGAAGGAATCTTTTCGGAATGTGATCTGTCTTTGTACACTTTCTCCTCACCCAGGCCTTCATCATAGCCTTCCGAGGATGTCGTTGACATGGAAGTCGTCGAATCGTTATACCTATTGTCTTTGTTCAGGACCCTTTGATATTGAGTAGTTCTCTCGCGTACCAGGCCAGTGCTGACATTAGGAGTAGCGAATGACTTTGGCAGAGGTATCACTGATATCTCAGTGACAGTACTCTCGTCATCCACATCCCTGACATCAAAGCTCTTTCCGTTAACAACCATCCGCAGATTCCTAGGCCTATTATGTCCACGTCTTCCACTACCGGGACTTCCACCGTCCAGATAGTCCACACCTTCTCTCGCATTATCATGTTCTCCCAGACATCCCAGCTGACTTCCAACACCCGAATCCTCGGTACCCGAACCTTCCTTGGAGCTGGAGGAACCCTTCGAAGCCGTGGACACCTTTCTACTCTGATTGACAGCCGTCTTAGCGATCTTCGAATTCGAATCATTTATCCTAACTGCAAATTGCGGCAATGGCAAGTGACTCGTATGCAAGGTATACTTCCCCATAGTCTCTGGAATTCCAGAAACCCTCCTGTTCGTATCAGGATTCAAAGGATTGTTATTGTTGTACGGTGGATTGACAGGTGATGGTCGTAACTTGGAACTCGGTGGATTGTTACTGTATATCGGTGCTCTGTTACTTTGTTTATTATGCTGATAAGCCTCCTGCTGTAATTTCTCTTGATTGTAATGGCTGGCGCTGTGACTGCTGCATATATCTCCAACCTTGTTCGTGTACCTAGGTTGTGGCTGACGAAATCCAAAACGATTTGTCCTGACGGCGATACCACTGGCTTCTTTCTTAGGCGGCGCCAAACGTGGCGTCGAACGTCCCGAGGCATTGTGTACCCTCTGATTCTCGTCGTCGCGTCTACGATCGTGCTCGGGACCTGCAGATTTCGAGCGCTGATGCACCGGGTTCGCTTCGTCAGGGTAAGAGCTTACGGGCATTGGTATTCCGGAACTGGGTCTACGACGGAAACCAAAGGACATGGCGGTGCCCCGTGTGTATGGCGTACCCCGCTTCGTCGCACCCTTGTTGTCATTCTGAAACATAAAATATTTTAAGGTATTACGTAATTTTCATAATATTTCAATTTCACCATCAAACGAACAATCTTGCTTTAATTGGACCTTATTGTTAGATCTGTTCGACTGAGTTCCACTCGAATTAAGAGTCTGTCTACTTGACTCAAGTAGTACGTACTGCTAACAGGCCATCTGGATCTCAGCATCTGTTGTGCGTAATCATCGATGCAATTTTATTTAGCAAATCATGACGCACGCATCAAAACATCATTTAATACCCGATAAATCACTTAAAAAATTATACCATTTATTTTCTTCTTTTTTTGTTTAACTTTTATTCTTTTTTTAAACGAATTTTTTCTTATTTTCATTTTTTTCGCCTTAGAACGCTTAATTAGCTTAGTACGACTAATCCATTTTTGTTCGACTTCCACAAAGCTAACACGCACGATTTTCCTACGTGACACGTGCTCTTATCATTTAAATTGATCAAGGTCATACAGCACACGTTATCATTATCATAAGAGAGAACAATGTCTCTAGCATGTACCACCACGAATTTTTCATAATAATAAATATAATTTACATTTTCACGCGAATCCTGTATAATAAAATTATCATGTAATTTCTTACGAAAAATTTTACCAGGCGATGATATGCCGTTGTCAATGAAAATTGACATAAGGAGTCTCAGTGACACTACTCAAGGATGATCCTATAATGACGACGACGTCGTGACAAGAAAAGAAATTTGTAAACGATATCTATTGCAATGACCAAAGGAAAAAAAGAAAAAACAATATACATAAGTCACAGAGGAGCGGGTGGAAGTAAAAGAAAAATTATACAAAGGGATAACAAAGGTTATCACGAGGAATCATGACTCAGGAACGTAAATCCAGGTGTAACGTGGGATAAGCTATACGCCTACGGACGATTAAGCAAAGGCCATCTCACTGGATGAAAGTAAACTTGGCAAAGCGATTGAATAATATCATGTCGAAACAATGAAGTTAGGTAATATCCGCCGGTAGAAATCTTTAGTAGAAAAATCATTGACACTTCACGCATGTCACGTTGGCAACAATGCATCAAAGAGAAGCTCCACCTTTACAGCAAAGGATCCACCTAAAGTAGGAATATATCCTGTCCCATAAGAAATATATCATATTTTCCATCGTTCCCCGAATGAATAATAGACATTTCAGAATAATTCAAAATTGTCTAAATGATCCTCAGGTCATCGAGTCATCGCTGTCAGGCAATAGAAGAAAGAAGAAAGCCTGATGCTCAAGGACGTCTTACCGCAGCGCTGCAGGCCATCCCTTTTTCGTTCTCCGCAGCATCGTCCTCGTATCGAAGCCGGTAATGATATTCCATGGTTCACCAAGGATCACTGTAGATCCGATCTCAAGATCACCCGACGTAAGATCCACAAGATAGAATAGGATCAGTCAATCCATTCCATATGCGAGAGGGCTTGTTCGATCGACGTAAACTTATTATTTCAAACCATAGATATATATCCAACAGGGTGCCGACGTCTAACCGACCTGGTGAACTCGTCGCCACGAGTGTCCACGAATCGATCACATTTCTTTAGAGATATCGATGAATGAAATTTGGAAAAAAAAAAAAGAGAAAATGAACGTCGAAAAATCACCACCGGCGTTTCTCGATTATAAAACCAGGACGAGGCGGTCGAAGCCGACGACGATGAACCGAACAGTCGAGGCCGTAGTGCGCGTCATCGCGTTTCGAAGCGCACAGGAGCCCGAGAAGAGGAGATTGATCGGACGCAGTGCGCCGACGTCGCGACGCCTTTGGAGAAGGTGGGGCGTCAAGGGATTCCGGGACGTCGACAAGGACTGCGAGGACGTTCGTTCGACGCGAGGGTGCTCGTGGAGGAGTATAATGCCTGGGTATTAAGAACAAAAAAAAAGTAGTCCAATACTTCTGTATGCTGCGTGGATACTGTAAACTTTACGGAGAAGAGTCATCGCGTGCACGGAGCACGGCTGTATATTTTTGACTGCCTAATAAAAACAAAAACTTACTCAGACTAAAACCAGTGGCTTATGACACTCGGTACACTGCATAGGCACTGGATAGTACAGTACGTGCACGTAGGCGTATATAGACGCACCAGTTAAGTCGTGCGTAAATGCGTCAAATAAACGCGCACGCAACTCCCAGCATCCTCCACGTATAATTAGGCATGTATTTCGTTCATCTCAGTGGACCCGACTGATCTCGAGGACAATTCTACTCTTCGCCACTGCTTTGCCTATTGGGCGGTTATTCTTGTAGGATGCTGTACAGCTGAGAAACAGCGCAGTAGTGTGCTTGATGAAGTCGAGTGGACGTCATTATAATTTTCACGGATTCTCGCCTCTGGAAAATTCACACTTGTAACCCCTGAGGCGAAATGACTGTTAGGTTAAACTTTTTACATTTTCAAATGAATGAATGGCTTTTTATTCATGGATTCATGATATCCGAGTACGGATATCATCCTATTTTTTTCGATGTCTTTGAAGTCTGACAATTAAGGATTTTCTATTGGGAAATTAAAAATACAATTTTTTAAAATTTTCTATCCTACAAGACTTTCAATGCATAACGGAACATGCAGGTGGAGATGAAATTTGCTTAATACTTATTTCAGTCTTTTAGTCATTCAGTCTTATTGTTGTCTGATAAATTATTTTATCGATCGATTAAAAGTAAATATGGTGGAATTTTTTTGCGTAATCTAGAAGCAACTTAAGAATACCACGTGTTTAGTCAGAGTCTAGTGAGTCACTGAATGGCAGATTGCGTATATAATGGAGTCTGAATAAAAGTAGATTTAATCAACTTGGTATAGTGTACAAATACACTATTTTTTACTAATACATATGTAATTTAGCAATAATCAAAAAAGATCATGAAGCGCAGCAAATAGATTCTTAATGCATATTGATTACGGACAAATATAAATGTGAACTGCGCGTGTCAGGAACGTCAACCATGTGCGATTTAACGTGGAACATCTCGCGAAAATATAGTATAATTTATACCAATGATTAATCAATCATAAACGTCGATTAAATGTAGTCGATTAATTATACAAAAAAATGTAGACAGATTTTTTGTGTAATTAGAACATCGTATCCTAATATGAACAATGCCACATTAATTATGATCTAAGAAAATAGCAAATGATTTTTTACTGAATTTTCTTATCGAATCAGCTATAAAATTTCCACCATTTCTTACGTACTTCCTGTACACTTTCATTGATGTTCTATGGCCGAATAAAATCCATAAAAAAAAACAAAAAGATTGTAAAACGTTCTCAATTCGCGACAGGGTCAATCGATACAGCATATAACGGACAACGCTAATATAATCCTATAAAGTGATTCAATAGAGACAAACTAAGGTTTCCCGGAAACGCCAAGTGCTACGAGAAAAGCAAATCTTTCCAAACACTTATTTTTCACAGCTCGATAACCTATAAAACAGAAAAAAAAAAACTACGCACTTTGATCGATAAGCGCATAATCAAATCTGTTTAGATAAATCCAATCGATAAAACAGTCCCAGAGTCCACTAAGTATTAACGTGACCGATGTACGTAGATTATCACCTTTAATCTCAAATGTATTTTAGTATCTTTCATGACGTCCGTTACGATAACTTCGAAGCTTATCTATCGACCTAGACCTTTTCCATTTGCGCATCAAAAAAAAAAAAAGGTTACTAAAAATAGAATTATACCTGAGATACCCAAGATACAAACTGTAAGGAACCTTACCACTGAACGATAACGAATTAATCTTCAATCAATATCATACGTTTTCGATAAACTTAATCACAAAGATTCGTATAAAGAAATCAAAAAGCTTTGCCGGTAACAAAGTTTCCGTAGAATAAACCGTGCTTGGTTACCTCGAGTCGCTTCTAGATTATGAATCCGTTAGTATCAAGATGCACCGCTAGAGTTCGTCCTTTACATTTGTACCAGCAACTTCGACATCCATGCACACTTTCTACTTTGCTACCTCAATCAGTAATACAGAAACAACATTGCTTACGACTGTTTTTGAATTTTTTTTATATTACAAAAAAAAAACAGTCGCTCCTAACTTCTTATTCGAATCACTCGCTCATTCTTTCCCGAACACTGTTTACGTCGAATGTACATTTTTTAAGGTTACAACGCAGCATTTACTTGTACGTCTAAGAGCACAATCCGGTTCTTGAGGATACTGCGTAAACGAGTGAGAGAGAGACCAACGATACCGTCGAGACGAATGACACGTGCGTCTCATCTTCTTTGAAAATAAAACAAAATGTAATGAACCCTTAAAGCCTCACGGTGGTCCAGACCGGATGCCAGTAGCGTAACACGAGAATTTTGTACATTTGGAAAACAATATAATAAGAGTTTACCTATTTATTATCTAATAAGATATCGTACCTTACGGAAGTTAAAGCAACGCGGATACGTAAAAATGATTATGAGAATCTTATTCGTTAATTAAAACAAAAACTAAGCATTTCACTGGAGACTGAGAATTATTACTAGGAAATTGTATTTCTTCGAACACCATAATGTCAGTACGTTACTGTCTCACCACAAGAACCTAGCTTCTCCTTGTCTCAAGGGTAGTTATGGTTGGTTCACATGACTCTAATCGTTCAAGGGTGAATATATATTGAGCACACAGCGAAACAGTCGGTTCTATTAACACAAGGCAAACTCCCATGGAAGGTTATCTACCTATCGACCGTAAGAGCGGGAAATTCAAATACCAAAAAAATGCCGAAACCACGTATCGAGTCGACTGTTCAAGTTTTTCATTACAGTCAACATTTACGATCTTAATAAACTTATAAGGTTCGTGGCTTTTTCCAGTCTCGGAGAGAATGTAAGAAAAGGAATAGAATAATATTTACGACTCTCCGTGCCTCAAACGTGTTATAAACGTCGTCGTCGTCGGAGGAGGACACCCTTAGGCTGCGCCTTTTCAGATAAATTAGTCTGGTCACGTTATCTCTATTGGGACAGTCAGAGATTAGTATTGAAATAATATTAAGATCCCCAATTAGAAAGGTTGCCGAGAAAAATGATTTATTTACAAAATTTTTGTTACTTGAACCTTTGAAAATATTTTTTAATTCCTCTTTGATGTTGTCGACGTATTTTTCATCGATGCTCATGAATTGAAGGACGACCTTAAGCCTGGTCAAAGCTTATTCACGGTCAGGGTGACTGGAAAGTGCTATTTTCTAAAAGGGGGTTGCATCGGCGAGGAAGGGCATAAAAGGTCATGTATCGAGTGCCGAGGGATGACTCAGTACGCCTCCGTGGCGTCAGCATCGAATCAATAACGACGTTGTGCAGGCAAACTACCCCACTCGTATTCGCAACCTTCTGTCTACCTGACTATAATCGACCTGCTCTGAAGCTTCGTTCTGGAAAAGCTCCCCCAGTGCGAGCGGATGTTAATTCCACTGCGGAAATACCATTAAATTTTCGAATGTGGTTAGAGTACGGGAACTTTAAGAATAGACATAAAGATATTGAAATTGAAATAACCGAATAATTTCTTTCAAGCGTGCAAAATATGTACAGTATACGAATGAGTAAAAATAACAAAAATTCTTTGTCAGCATCTAAAATCTGACATACATTTCAAATGTAATATCCGATACATAAGATTTTTTCAAGAAAACAATAGCAAGCATGTAGTCAATACTTTCATAACCAAACAATGGTACAAGACGTACTAGGTTTAGCAGCAATAAGGTTAGGTCTGAAAAGAAATACAATTCAGACAATAGTTGAAAAAAAATCCGACGCAGAAATTATTATTCAACTGTGTGTTTCACCGGAAATACATTTTTTGTATGAAATTCAATAACCAAGAGGGTTCTGTCATCGGACGGTGTTATTATAGCATTAAATTAAACCACCAACAGCGAATCCACATAATGACCTGTAAACGTCGTAAATCAGTGCCAGAAAGAAGTGTAGAATCAAGTCGGTTATTTAATAATTAAAAATGGCTTTCAGTCTCGCAACAATGTACTCGCCAAGCGCCTTTGGCTGTCCGAGAAAGTGGCGTGAAACAAACGATTTAATTATATCTCTCAGCAGACGTACAATCCCACCAGTAAGATTTCACGTACATATTCCGAGCTGTACTCCAAACCTCTTTAAAAAAAAAAACAACAGCAACGAAGAACCTCAAAAATGCCAGAAGTCCAGTAGATAAATCCGCCATTTTCCAAACATCCCACGCAGGAATTATCAAGCAGAAAACAAATAATTCACTAAAGCGTAAACTTTCCCACACAGTTCAGCAGAGCCTAATGAACCTAATCCAGTGACCGAGTAACATGAACTAGGGTCGAGTGGGTTGGTAAAAGGTTAGAAAGCGATTAGAAGAAAAAGAAGAAAAGCAATATATATATATATATATAGACATAACAGACTGCTTCTAGCCTCTAATCGCGCTCCGAATATTAGATACCAATCAATCCGTCCCATTGTTTTTATCAGTTTCAGGTCAGCGATTGTAATCAAGAAATTATCACAGTGCCTATTGAATCTTCCATACAGCGTTCATTCCTCTGTGCATATTATAAATACAGAGTAAATATCCTTACAAAACACTATCCAGAATACACCTATCCTCTAAGGACGGCCATAAGGCCATTGAACTTAAGGAACGTGAACTTCAGCCAAGCAGCGCATGTAATCAGCTGCATTACTGCTACATCTATTATCCCTACAGTACCTAGACTACATAGGACATCCGTATTACATATGTGTATATATATATACACATCAGAAATGCTCGTGACCAAAGGTAACGTAACAAAACTCGTGTAAACTCACGAAGAAACGATCCTATCGGAGGTTATGTTACGTTAGGAATAGTAACGGCGTCAGCCGCTAGGCTGCCAGTGCGAACGCGCATGCGCGTAGCCATAAAATACGTCCAATTAAATAAAAGCTTGCGATCCTCAATGAGACGCTGCTTAGCCGAAGTGAAGTTCACGCGAAAAAAAGAAGATTCATTGAAATATATAATGTTAGCGGTAAATGGTACACGGATTAGAAATGACAGTGAATCAAAGTGTGAATTTTCGACTGTCCGATTCGAGGTAAAGCGAAGCGTTTAGTCGAGTCAAGGTTCCGTTAATTGGAACGTCTTAAGTAACCGTTTAATTTCAGGTGATCACTCCGGCACGTAACAGAGAGAATAACGTCTGCGTGGATACGGATTACAGTGAGGGTCATGGCAGAGAGTACCGTCGATTAAAATTGTACTTGCTGTAGGACGATTATAAAGCGTAAATACGAATACGTAAAATGTGCACGTGCTGTTAATTAGAAACGAATTATACGTGCCTCGTCTCCTTTGAAAGTGCCTATAGCCATCTTCATAAATCTTCCTAATAGAATCTGCAGGTAACGCGAGGAAATTCATTGCGCGAACACGTATTCAGCCGCTGGAATATGTTCTAATGCAAATGGGAATGTATGTACGTACTATGAAAATGCATAACGGCATAAGTTCTACAGGCTCGTTCAACTAGATCGGATAATCATTAAGCGATTACATTAAACGCGTATAACGGGAATACAATTTTATAGCTAAAAACGAGTAATCCGATTTACGGAACGTAGAGGATTGAATTGTCAAAATTTCGGAAATTTGTGTGAGTGCAAAAGAGACAGTCTTATGCGTGCTAACTCAACAAACGCATCCAAGCTGGATGGCTCTGTATGTTGTATAACTACGTTAACTACAATATATATACAGGTATATGTAGCTATGTATACGCATAAATATAGGTATACTAACGCAATGCCTAGAAGAAGTATGAAAGTAGCTGCCTATCAGTCGCAAGACACGATAAATAACTATGCTGCAGCAAATAAGTCAGGAAAGGAAACGTCGCTCGGTTAATACGCGAGAAATGCCATTAATGGAATCAGCTACGGCAGGAGGTGTCATGTCGCAACGACAGACGTGAATGAAGGGAAAAAAAAATGGCAGAAAATTTAATTGCCACGCTTTCAATGACTCTCCGCAAGTTTCACGAATACGCGAGAGGCAAGTAACGTTAAGGTGCTCTGTAAACGCGCCCGAGTGTCACATAGAAAGTCGAACGTGCAAGATATATCTGCTCGAATCAGGAGCTACAGGGATGAGGATCTTTTCGATCTCCATCTTGTATTATCGAAAGGACGATGATTGGCGAAAGACAAAACAAAATAAATCAAATAAAAAAGCCTCTGACGAACGTATTTAAGAAAATCTGGATATATGCATAGATACGTTAACCGTGCAATTTCAATTATCAGAGAAAATAATCTGGATATCGCGTAGAGTGCGTTTCATATGAAATTTCCCACAAACCTTACAAACAATGTACAAACGTATCCCAATATTGTTTCGTTGGACGGAAAGCGCTGGGAAATGGGTGGATGCTCACGGTTTATTGTGAATAGGATGGATGCGTACACGCACCTAGTCACGAGAAATATATATATATAATTCAAATTAAACAACAATGACCATGCGCACGAACTATCCAGTATCTCTTTTATGAATGGCTGCCCGCTTCCGTAATATTGTATGGGCCTGTATATACATCAAATCCATGTAATGCCTACATACCTTCGTATACACCAAGCAAGTGTACATAGAGCAAAAATTACAAAGAAGCATTCTAACGGACCCGTGGAGAGTGCCCAGAGAAAGGAAGGAAAGGAAATACACGGCGCAGAACGTGCGTCATTCGCAACGAGGCCGATTCACATCCCACCACGAACGTACGTTAACGACTTGAAGAGAAAATCATTCACATTGGGATGGACCTGGTCTTTTGAATTATATCAAGAATACAATCTTTGACTACATGGGAGATACGAAGAGAATGTGTTTACCATATACATATTCAATTCCGTCATTCCATTTCGCGCTTTCCCATTATCCGCCGCAAAGACTTCCCATGGACACATCACTCCATGCTAAACCAGTAAGACGGATACCCATCGATTTATTTTGATACTGAATAAAGGGGAAAGAAAAACTGATTTATCCAAGATCAATGGGAAAAAACAATGGATATAATTATATAGCGATTAACTCACTTTTACCTGCTGTGCTCGAGTGAATTTATCGAGAAAGTCCATTTTGCAAGAACGAAGAAATCTCAACAAGGTCATCCCGGAAGTATTAAAACAAGAATTGCTCGTCGTTGTGTAGCTCTGATCGTTTCTACATAGATTCTTAGATCGAGCGCAAGGCATGTGAACTGCGCCATGGACCGTCATTATGCAAATGTCAGAAATGCAGTATACACGATGCACTGCGCTCGTAATAACTGAAGCGAATGAATCTTCCTGCAGGTTCCGTCGATCGGTATGACGATTCTATATACATAAGTATAGACGTTCTATCTCAAAAATTGAGCCAAGAGTAACTTTAATATAGGATTCCTTTTATTGTGTCGTGTATAAAAAGCATCTCGAAATAAAGATTAAGGACAAGTAATTTTTTTAAATTCAAAACATATACACATATATGTACAATTATGGTAATCACTGTTGATACTCTAGAGCTATGCGGATCCGGAGCCATGTGCCAAATGGTATGGGCTGTTTGTATATATACATTGGTATGCTGTATATACATAGTATAGGATACCACACTATACGAAGAGCAACGTTACTGTCAGGATGAAGTCAGCTATAATTAATCATGACGGTCTCTTTTCTTGCGCAATTTCTTAGTCCTTTTTTTTTCGTCTATTCTCTTTCCCTACTTCGCTCGGGCAAAGATCAGAGCCAATAGTGGGGATCAATGAACCACGCATTGCCAGTACCCACGAAGGCCCTTCTCCGTCTTAACGAGTAAAAAAAAACACACGCCATTCTTGATTCACCGATCGGCATTCGAAAGCGGGTCATAAGAGCGCGTTGCCGAGGGCCAAACCTCGAGTCAAGAAGATCCTTTTACTGATTTCGATTGGCAAGAACATAGAGAAGCAAAGTGCGCGCCATTGTGGAACTGTAAGTCGATTTCAGATACGACGTAGAAGAATCGATAAGATTCGTACCACGGAATTCAAAGTATACATACAGATATAGTAACAGTAATATATAATGCACGTGGTTTAATGTTATGACAGTAATAAAATATCACGTGGATGACGAAAAGTTTACGGCAAAATTCTCATTAGCACATTCAGGTGTCTCCTGACATTACAAAAAGTAGTAGAACGTACCTACTATAGTAGATAGTAGAATCTACCTACTATAAATACTAATATACTAGCATTATCCCTTAGAACTATCCTTTATTGAAAAGCTGGCAATTTTAAAATTCTTTCTGTCCACTATACATAAAGACTAGAGAATGAAGATTAGATCAATATTAAGTTGATAATTAGAAAACTTACGTACGGGCAATATGAAGATTGACTGCTGTAACGGGGCCAAAATTCACGGTAGCAGTGGCGCGTCTATAATTAAATATTCATAGGGGCTGAACAGTCGAGTGCTTTTCGTCCCGTTTAAGTAGACAGGAATCTACGTAGTATCAACCCCTTTCGCCGACCTTGCTCTTTTTTGCACTTAATTAACTTTTACCAATTAACCCGTCCTAGAGACTGTACATAGCGGATGAAGTTTCTCGTGTTTTGTTCAATTTCCCTTTTTCTTATCTTTTTTCGAGGCCTATCCCTCTCGTAGCTACGTCATTACCGTGCTATCGTATCTGAACAAGCGTCAGATAATTTTGTAAAATTACTGTAAATCCGGAAAACGAGATAATTATATAGTGAGAGCGTTAAATGTCTGAGCCACTCGATTGAAGTGTTACTACTTGAGTGCTCGCTTGGACGTAAAGAAGTTGTAGAAAATTATATGCGGCTGGTTAGACGGTAGACATTTTTCTAGTGATTCAAGGTCGTTACACTGTAGCCAATAAACGTATAGGATTACGCCTTACATAGAACATGCACCTTGGCTACGCTCGATTCAGGTAATGAGCTTCCTACGGATTTGCATACCGATCTTATAACGCGTATAGATCTCGAATTACCTGTTGCTCTATATAACCACGTGTACTTGGTGCGTCTAAGAGGCTTTTTCGATTAACGTGATTTCTATGTTTAACGTTTCGGACTGCTCATGCGCGAAAGATTAATTATACGCCAGTCGAGAAATTACGCTACAGTCGATTCGATCGGTTTGCTGTGCACAAAAACACGCTTCTTATATTGCATCCGATCGCTCTTGTAAGATCTATAATATTTATCATGCTTTAAACTTCACGGAGAATTCTCAAGCCGATGAAATTCATAAATCTAATCGAATTCACTTTTCACGCTGTTTCAGCGAGCCGTTATAATATTTACACAAGAGACCGTAGCCGTTAGGATACTGCATTGGATTTTTCTGACTACAGAGTCTGCTCCGAGAGTTCCAAGGAAAGTAAACAAGATCGGGACGAGTTTTGAAATCGTGGAATTGCGTCTGATGGGTAGTAGAAGTGTCGATAAGAAAATTCAGGAGATACGTTACAAGAAAAAGTATAGCCTTATCCGTACAATTCTCCGAATCGAAAGCAATCGATAAAATCAATGTCAATATTAAAATTATCCTTCGTACAAAATAACCTTGATGCAGTATTCCCGAAAAAATTTTTCAATATCCTTTAAGGATAGAAGACGGATTCAAACGATTACTCGATATCGCAATTCACCTGCCACCAGTCGCCATTATTATTTGAATAAAAGTAAAAGCGTTGGCGTGTATACAGTGTCGATATTGACTATCGCGCTTCAATAAAGAAATAGTCAACCCACGCGACGCCTGTAAGTATCATCTCGCAGTACAAAAGCAACTACCGAACGGGTACTGTGCGACAAGCGTGACGAGCTCTAGAAGAGAATTTCGTCGTAAGACGAAAGGGTCTGTCGTTATATTTGAACATATTGACCAGCCGCCACATCCTCTTGCACAATAGCGTCATGCATATTTGTTCGTAAGAACGTCAGGGGAGTCCGTTGTGTGATGAAAGACATAAGAGGATGAATAAATCTCAGATACCAGTCAAGCGCACCGAGACTCTCTGGCAAAAGTCAAGAAGTAACGGGGAGCACGTGACAGGTAGTCAGCCTAGAAGTAGCCAGAACGATCGTTAACTTTTATTAAGCAAATAACGAAGCGGCCATCGATAAAACGAAACAGTAAATACAGGTTGCTCGATAGACAATTTTACGTGGCGTATATTCCAGATACGTAACATCACGAGATACCCGCCTACGTACCAATTGGAATTATTTATCGGTACTGATGAGATCTATGGAGAGAGTCTGAGAAGGAGGAACATGACCGGATAAATAGCAAAGTGTTTGTATATATATATAAAATAAGCTAACCTAGTAAAGTACATACTAGAAGCTAGAAGTAGTCCCGAAGCAGTTTCGATTAACGATTTTCATAATAGAGCTCCAGCAGAAGGTGCTGGAAGTAGGTCTTGGGACTGTACATAGACTTCACCTGTCTCCAGATGCTTGAGCATAGTACACAATGAGCCATGTGAAAGAGAAAAAGAAAATACACCGAGTACCACCCTCGAGTAACTAAAGTATCCGATCGTGCTGACGCCTAACCTAAAAACTAGCACTAAAAGACAACAGAGGGACTGCACTAGTCAGTACACCGCGATCAGGAGTATCGATATCCAATGAAATAATCGAAAGTGTGACAGTCGATATTTGTGGTATCGATTATGTCAGTTAACCAAAATGGAATGCCTAAGGTATACTCGAATAAAACTAAACACGTGTTATGACTTGTAATTAATCCTACAATGACTCCAATGGTCGCAGCGGTTTGTCCGGCCATAGAGACAGGAGACTATCTGCGTACACGGGTCTGTGACAGACATAAACAAAGACCGAGAGAGTTGACGTGTTCGAAGAAAGTGTAGAAGTTACCCACCTAAGAACAGGATAACATTAATCTTTCTAGCAAACTGCCAGAAGCGTGAACGGACATGACAGTCAGATCTTATTATCTACTCCATATTTTATAAATCCCACGTCACGGGCATCAATAAGTACAGTGAGTTATTACGATAATACTGAAGGTTAACCTCTAATAAGTCTAAATAAATACATAATCGTTCTAACAAATAATATCGAAAGATATCGATCGATAGAATCGTAGAGTCGTTTAAGAAAACATTTGAAAATAATATCCAAAGACGGGACTGCAATCGCGTGCAGGTATTAAAGCACGTACGGAAGACCTCAAGGCAAACGGCGCCGCGGAATCAGCCAAGGAATTCCTCAAGCCGTGTACGCATGTACGTAACTATAGTTGTGACTATAGTAAAGAGCGAGCGGCTGAACGCCACATGTGGCATCTGGTGAAGACCGTGGATATACGTTGTGCATCCTTACAGTCCCATAAGCAACGGGCTACTACATCGTCCCACTGCTTAGTCGCTACTTAGAAACAACAATGTAGGCTTACACGTCGCAGAATGCCTACTGCGGAATGCTTACGGATTCCGCCTAGTCTCGGTATAACGCATCGACGCACATTTTCAGTCGCACCTCGTTGCGCTATTAATACTTCACTTTTACTCGCGCTCCTATCAGCAGGAAATAAAAAGGAGCGTTCGCGTAAAAACTAAAGCACGCGCCACGGACGATGAAAGTTGCTCGGCGGCTTCCTTCCGTAGGATTCACATACACGAGAAAGCGACAAGTTTATTTAAATCACGTTCATTTATGAATGCAGATGGTTTTGGGCGATTTGTGGATCAGCAGCTAGAAAGTCGCTTGAGTATATCTGTATAACAGTAGCAGCCTCCCGCACGGCTGGACCATGCGCTCGTTGCAAGAGCCCACGAACGCTATCTCACGTTCTCTTGCGAAAATGTGCAAAACAAGCCTTTATCCGTGGCCTAGAAATCTAAGGAACTGATCTCGCCATGCGTTAACTTATGCGAATTTAATGCTGGCATAGCAGCCTGGATCTTCGTTATTGGTCCATTTGGAGTGAAATGGGATGGAAGATTTTTTGTATGGGAAAGGAACGAGAAGAGGAATTATCTGTACGGTAGTAGATAAGAACTTGTCTTTTGTTCTGTTTTTTTTGTTTTTTTTACTCGCAAGTAGTATAAGGCATTCAACGTACCTGATTCTTGGTGGGCTTGTCCATGATGCGATACGAGGGCGAGCTATGATGGCCGGAGGCTGCGATGACGGCGCTCGCCTTACGAGATACGCATTGCCCCATATAGATCTGCCAATTTCACCCGAGCGTAACCTGTATACATGACGCGTTCAGTCGTATTAGAGACGCCGTAGGAAACGTAGGATACACAACGCGACGAATATAAAGCGTCCGCTAGTTGGATTAACGAGAGGCACATTAGAATCTTCGCGATACTTATCGCACGTGGCGCTTTACATTGTCGAGTTGTGCATGCTGAGTAAGGTACTGGCAATTAAATTAATTAGAGCAGATAATTTATCGAGATCCCTTTATTCCCGTAACCAAGCACCGTGTACACCCAGGGAGAATGCATGCATTGCTGTGTTTATTAAATACTGATTGTCAGAGTTGGAGAGTGTGAGAGAGCTAGAGAGAGAGAGAGAAATTCCTGAGGATTTAGAATAATGCATTATATAATTAAAGCCCACGTTACACGATGCACTCATTAACTATCTGAAAATATATTCAAAATATTCAACGACTTTCAAAATCGTTTTCTCGAAGCTGAATATACGTTGTCTTTATGTTATTTTACCTACATAACACAATACGTTATCCCTAGATGTAAGACGATACACCTTCGTGCCAAAGTGATTACGGCCTTTATGACCGTAGAATTACTGGAACATACCATTAACGTTAATACGCTATATTCATAAGAATAATTTCCAGCATTCCAGCCGATATGAACTCCAGCGCACCCAGTGTATCTAAGGTAAGACGTTCAACATAAATCTATATACTGACTAAAAAATATTTAACAATTACCCACGACCGATACAACTCGCAGTAAAGTAACTGGTTTTAAACAAAAAAGTCCCTGCAAAGTCAATTTACACAGGAGTAACCTAGCATCTTCTCCAGTGCGCTGGGTACGAGAGTTTATCTTCCATTCGTGACGTTTCACGGACCTGAAAGATGAATAATTCTCGCTCGAATGAATATTCCATGTATTTTTATGTAACCGTTGACAAAGTCATTCGCGATTGTTCATCTTTTTAGTCACGTTTGCGCGAGGCATCATCGAGAGCACAATGACGAAGAGAAGGCTTCGCAAATATCTGAGACAAACGACGAATCCTATTCTCGAAGTAAATGGAAGTAAAATCCACTCGTGGAAAGAGCATCTTCCAATCACCTGCGTTCATTTTCTGCAGTGGTCATTGAACATAGTAAAGAAGGTCGTTCCCTCCAGCATTCCTGTGCACAAGTGTGACACATCAGCCATGAACGTTGAACCAGTCTAGTGTATCCCTTCCCCCAAATGATATAAAGACATGACACATAATTTCCAGAAAATTCATTTACAACTTTACAAAGAATGCTAACCCAACAAAAATTCCTAACCTCGACGCTCGAAATGGCTGCAAGTGAAAATGAAAAGGTGTACAGACAGTATAAAAAATCCCTAGGCATATAATAAATACACAAGAGGACGAATCCTCGAAAGTCCGTAACGAAGGCTCCTCCTGGTTGTTTAATATGCATTCCTCGTACACCGTTCTTCGTGTGCTCGAGTACTCTGAAGAAGACGCCATAGGTATACAGTACCGGTAAATTAGACACGTGAGCCTAACCCATCGACAATAACAATGGAGACTTGGAGGAGAAATTCCTTGAAACAATAATATACATAAAAAAGATACCCACTGATATTTTCTGAAGTTCGTTCTACCCAAGTGAAAAACTGAATCGTCCGATAGAGAAATATGCACGTATGCGCGTCAGAGCCGTTAAGCATGATCATCGGAGTGAATGATCAGAGAAATTGCTAATTGCCTGGCGAACAAGTAAAGAGCGTGTATCTTGCAACAGGAAGAGACGCCCGTGCATTGAATTACGGACTGGTTAGCTAAGGCAAATAAATGAAAAGGTGGAAGGCATGTTACCGGAAGTCGTTAATCTACCGAGTAAGCCCACCTTACCTAGTGCCAGCGTATCTTAGGAACGTCGTCCTCTACGAAGTGTCAGCGTCCTTTCTCAAAAGGAAATCCCCTTCTGCTTTTGCACCTAGGGACGAAAACCTGTCTAATTGCTAAGCGTGTACCTAAAGAGTTAACAAACATAGGTTACTGTTAAGACAAGACTTTATCTTGAGCTCCCAGGTGGAAGAAAGGAGAAGAGGAATTCGCTCGAGGGTAACGTAATGATAATAATTAACAGTCCAAGAATAAATATTAACTGATGAGTCTATGAGCAGCTGAATTTTATTGGACGTTGTAATAAACAGCTGTTATAAAGAAAAAAAATTACCCTAAAGTCATTGTAATTCGATCGGTATTATTTGAAGATCTTAAGTAAATAAAAATCTAGTCAAAAGAATTAAATTGAATTTTGCGAGTGACGTCATTGAGCATCGCAGTGGGTAAGGCGTACTCGGTATATGGCGGTAAAACATCCGATCTATAATGATCCTGACATATTTTTCGAGTATCAATCCTACGAAATAACGTTAGTTTTTGTTTCACTTGTCACTTATCCTGTCTAACAGTCAAACTGATTCGATCGAACGACCGTTAAAGTATAATATTACTGCGGTTAGATAATCGTGACCAGTGCTTGCTCGCCACAGAAACGTAACTTATTCGCGTAAGTTGCATTACGAACAGAAAGACTTTTAATCGACGCCGTACCACCCACACGATCAGTACAGCATTACGTTACGAGGTAACTGACCTATAAATTGTAATAACAAAGGAAATTGTATGAATCCAAAGAAAAAAAAAGTAGCTGGACGCTTCCTTGATCGATCGCAGAAGAAAAAAATCAAACATGGCGGACAGCGAGGAACGACATGACCTAAGAGGGCGAACGACGTGAAATCAATGTCCGTATCTGATGGGACAATCGCCAAAAGAACTGCCGCAGTGTAATGACGAGATAATAGTAAGTTCGAAAATGATTGTAAAAGCCAAGAGAAGATAGCGAGTGCACGCGTACCACGACAGGATACAAAAAATATGGCTTCCTACTGACAGCTTGGAGCGGTGAGCGGTCAAGTAACTCGCAGAAGCAAGACCTGACCCGATAAGCGTCTTTTGCGGAGAAATTGCAAACGGTATTAGTAAAAAAAAAAACAACAGAATTGGTGGTTTAAGGATACAGAACGGGTTAATAGAACCAAGCTCAAACCTAAAAAGTAAAGAGATATACTTTTACGATCTCGTGCCACGGCGGGATAAAGAAGCGTTAAATTCATTGAATTCTCACCGTTCCACTAGAGAGACGTTAATGTCCGGAGTTCTCATGGGAATAACAAACGGCCATAGGCTTTTGCGTAGGTACAGGCAGTCTACGATAATTCTTATCTTGAGACATGAAATATTTACATGTCAAATGACATTACGATATCGTTGAGCGTAGTCATTTCTGACGCCATCTTTTTATTCCTTACGACAAGAAGCGTTAATCACTTTAAGAATATACTGTAGGGTATCACATGTTTCATGCGACAAGGGAAAGTGAGGTTATGAGTGCGAAGCCTTCCAATAGACCTAGCAAAGCAGATTCCCTTGAGTATTTTGAAATAAGAATCAATAATATCATGGATAATAAAATTCTAAAAATATATAAATACAGTTACTCGCATTCGTACTCCCAATAAAAAAAATCAACATCCGTATGGATTTTATACAAAAAGATGCACGAGTCATTTGATCTGGCCTTTGTAACTATTTCATCCAACTAACAAAACGGTATCGCGAAAGTAAAATCCGTAAAGTAACGGCTGGTTAGACAGCGCTCTTAATTTTTTCTATAAACATTAGTCGTTACAGCCGATGAGGAACAAAAAAAAAGATGGCGGCATTCTTTGCGTAGAATTCCGACGTTTGCTTTTTTTTCTATCTTCAGCTTATTAATCGTATTCCTATCAACAAGACAAGCCTTGTAAATGCAGTATCATTCGTCTACGATGCTTAATACTTTGATATGCAATAATTTTCATATTATTCCCAAGGAAAGTGTACCGATTACACGTTATACTCTATGGTAAGCGTATGGTATTGCTTAGAGAGAACTATAATTTATAAAATTGTACTTCATAAATTTACTACGTGGTCATTAACTTGGAAAGGAATGGATCTGTATGCACCTGTAATAGATAAACAGCATACATAAGAAACTTTACAAAAGATCGAGAAGTCGTAAGGATACTCTTTGACGTTTATAGAACTTTCACCTATTCAAATCTATCGTAAAGGACCTATTTCTCATGAGTGTGATAACACCTGTGCACAGAATCAGCGAATACTTCTGGAGTCTCCTTATAGAAACAATGAAGAGGAAAATCTACTATCGTGTAAAAGAGAAGCTGGTTATATAAACACTAATGACCTTTTAAGAAAACCACTCATAAAAGTTAGGCGTACGGTCAAGGTAATAATAATACTGATTTCGAAAAATAAACCAAACACGAAGAGTCTCTCGCGTCTAATGGCCATTCATATATTAAATTCTAGTTAGCGCGAGAGTCAGATTACTACGATTACAGAGAATATTATAAATCCAGTTAAATTCTGATTTATGCGACGAAAGATCGTGAAGGTTAATTGAAAAGTTAGAGGTTATAAAATAGATCCCTTGCATAATAACGCGCATGCACCTCTTCCTGACTTAAGCGTATATACGTATATATGTATATATCATCACACGATTCCATTTCTTCAATCCCCTTTCATATTATCTTTTTTCACATACTACTCACAAAAGTAACAATCCCCCTGGTATTCCGGGTCTATTGACTCGTTCTCTCAAACACACTGTAAAACATAAATTTGTAGATTGTTGATAAGGAAAGAACTGGAATTATTCTCGCCACTGTGTCCTTGACTCTTATCACATAGATGCTCGGAAACTTTATTAATCCGACATGATATCAATATTGATATTCCAATCTTTCATATCTTCCACTTTAATAATAGATTATTAGGCTTCAAATTCTCGGATGGACACTTGGTTACGTACAGATGTATAATGAGTATCCTAAGTACCTTGTACATATATTCTGTAGCTTATATGAACGAACAAGCTTACTAATATACAGTAAATTGTAAATGACAGTGAAATTACACTAAAGAATGTTCGGAATGACGTTATAACAGGTTCTTCTTGACTTGAAGGAATGATTTGCATTTTGTTAAGGGAGGGGCTTCGTCCAGTGCACCCACAAACCGGAATTAATCGATGAGCTGGGCCGAGCCAATTCTCGAATTCTTTCGAGTGAAATAATAATGGACGTTTAAGAATGTGACCAGCCGAGATTTGAAGCCATTGGTGAACCTCACTCACCTTTCCTTAAGCAGCTAAGATTTTCAGGAAATTCGTATGAAATCGCGGTATACATCATAAAATTTGGTACAGACAGTTAGAAACAACCGCGCACAGAACGCGCGAACATGTCACTCGTGTTGTTTAAGTTTTCACGTTTTCCGTTTTTACACTGGAATTATGTCTTTTCGAGACACAAGACACCTGCCTTCGCGAGCGTTCATACAGCAAGACAGTGTACCGTACCACCTGTCATTCGAATATATTCGATAGTACGGAACATGCGTCGTGACGTCAGCCCACCAGCAGCAACCACCTACCACTTCAATTGAATTCACTTCACTTCGCTTCGTTCCTACCGTTACTAACTTCACGGACATTCGCACATGGCGTGGCTCCTTTTGCCGTCGACGCGACTATCGTTCTTTTCTTGAAATTTTGACGCGTCTCGGTCGGTAAATAGATTTTCAATAGGTAAAACAGATTTTGTAGAAGTACTGAAAAGTACGAAACAACATTTGGTATAGGCAATTACTGTACATATTATATTCTTTAAATACTTTAAAAGAGCGGAAATTATTGACTAAGATTTCATCGATGAATCTATTAGGAAATTATTTATGTACGGTGTTTTTAATTTACGAATTTCGTGATTATACCTTCGGTATTTATGTTATAAAGATAAAATGCTATATTCTGTGTTACATATTTTATTTTTATTCAACTATATTGGAAATAGACCTTTATTTTTTGGTTGCGTAGAATTTTTTTAATTTTTATCATCCAGTAGATAGCTGCAATGGGAAAGATTGGATCAATGGATATAACGGTAACATCGAATCAGAATCGGACTATAGTTACAAAGAACGAACATTGATGCAGAAAACACGGATTGGAACAACAGTGAAATGTAATCCATTTCTGATGCTTATTTTCTTACTAGAAATTCAGATATTTAATTGGCCGAAAAGTCTGATATGAAATATTTTGAATAATCAGAAATCTGGTTTTCCGAGTTCTTCGACTCGCGTTACGTATCTTTCAGTATGGGAAGGTGCGGAAGTAAATAGCTCTTAGCCAATCACGTGTTGGGATCAAAAGTAAACAAGCGCACTGATTGGCTAACAGATATTCACTTTTCATACTTTTCATTATAGTGAAAGAAGATATGCATTGAAGCTCCTAGAAAAACACCTTTAATACTGTATAATAACGTGGATTGCAAATGCGTGTTTAGTCGTGATAAAATTTGGACGAACAGTATATTCTTATTAAAAGATCTGTATCGTGAAATAGTTTGTTAATTCAAACTTCTTGAAATTGTATACGATTTTTCAATCTTCACGAACAAATGAGTAGGCTTTTAGGTTTGTAATCATTTAAAAATTGTTTATTGTCAAATACAAATATTTCGTTACTGGACTTTTGTTGTCACTTTCTGTTAAAGGTTAATTTCTCATTTTGTTTTACGATAATGTAAGTTATTTTTTTAATACGCTATTCCTACGTAACATCTGCATTTACTGCGGTTTATATGCTCCGTCTTGTTTCGTAGAAAATTATACTGTTACGATGTCAGAATTATCTTTGGACGATGAGGTACTATCACCAGAGATGTTCTCAGATTCAGAGAATCAAACGAGAAGTTCATTTAATACCATAGAATTAGATGATTGTAAGTAGTTCATAATGTATTTCAAATTTATTAACTTAATATCTAATTTGTCATTGTTTTAAGCACCAGTTATTCCTGAAGAACCAGAAGTAACGGATACCGTACCTGAATGGAAAGGATTTAGTATGGACGATATTTATAAAGGTTTGGGACCATTTGGTTGCCATCAACATCCTCCGATTGCTCCGAGTCCAGAGCATACAGTTTTAATAGCGGTATGCATTTATTTGTTGATTAACACTAATTCTCTTCCACCGTATAAAGTAATTGAAAAATTATGAAAATATTTATGATTTGTTCAAACAGTTGCCCCTTCATAATCGTGGACCACCAAAGCCTTATCCAACCCAGCAGAAGGATAAATGGAGTCAAGGATATGTTAGAATGCCTCATTCTACACATAGTCTTTATCCAGTGAATCATGTTCGTAATATAAATTATAATTGATAACAATATATTCTTTTATTATAATCATTGTGTATAGGAAAATGGAAGTAATGGATTCCGTCAACGGTGGGAAGTTATTCAAGAGGCATTGCTTAAAAGTTTTGTCTCGAGTCAACAATTGGAAGCAGCGATTTTATCATACAATAATAAATATACTAATCGCTGGGACTTTTCTGCATTACATCATTTCTTCTCCGAGGTATCGTAAATAATCAAACTTTTCTATTACCTTTATAGAACGAATGACCGATAAATAAAATTTAGGTGGTCGACGAAGATTCGGCAACCCATTTCTTCTCTGTACTGTTACCAAAAATAATACAACTAGCTTTACAATTGCCAACTCTGGTAACTGGAGCAATTCCATTATTAAAACGTCATACAAATGCATCCATCAGTCTTAGCCAGTTGCAAGTGTCTTCGCTGCTTGCCAATGCATTTCTATGCACTTTTCCAAGGAGAAATTCCACTAATCCTCAATCCGAGTATGCCACGTATCCAACGATTAATTTTAACAGGTAATTTACTTGTCCATGTCAAGACCTTTTTTTTTTATACACTTCTATACTAAGCTTCATCATTTCCAGACTTTTTGGATCATATAGAGAAGATAGATTTGACAGATCAGAAGCTGTGCTAGAAAAATTGAAGTGCATCTTTCATTACTTCAGAAGGGTGACAGCTCAAGGTTTGCCTACTTTCAATGAGGATTTATTTTGATATCAATCTGCCGAATAGCAAAAGTATAAAGTGAAGATTCTTCAATGAATTTTTCGTAGAGTAGTACCGGAAGGCACTATAACAATTCAGAGACGATATATTCCTAAAGAAGAGTGTCCTAGATGGGACCAGCAATGCGAAAAACTGCCGCCATTACACATAACAAGCAAAGGAACAATCGAGTCAGAAGGAGCAGGTCTTCTGCAAGTAGACTTTGCCAATAAGTAAGGAATCTTTTTACTGATTAATCCAATTTTTTATTATCTACAATTTATCAAAAAAACGTAATTTAAATTTTCATAATATTGACTATCAGGTACGTCGGTGGTGGTGTTTTACGTTGGGGCTGCGTACAGGAAGAAATAAGATTTGTAATTTGCCCGGAACTAATGGTGAGCATGTTGGTAACTGAAGCTCTAGATGACACAGAAGCTCTCATTATTAGTGGAATCGAAAGATACAGTAAATACGAAGGGTACAGCAATGATTTTAAATGGACTGGAAATTTCGTTGATGAAACTCCAAGAGATAACAGTGGCAGGAGAAGAACGTCTGTTGTCGCCATTGACGCACTATCGTTTGGACAAGCACGCACTCAATTCAATACTAGCAACATAATACGAGAACTGAATAAAGCCTATGTGGGATTCAGCAGTTCAGAAATGCATACTGACAATTTGGCAGCTATAGCAACTGGAAATTGGGGTTGCGGAGCTTTTCGTGGTAATCCACAGTTGAAGGTGTTGGTACAATTAATGGCTGCTGCTGTAGCTGGTCGCTCCATGGTTTACTTTACCTTTGGAGATGCTAAATTAAGGGATAATATTGCTGATCTCTATTGGCATCTTGTTCGACATGATATTGATGTTGGTAGGTTTAAAAAAAAAAAAAAAATGTGTAAAGCATAATGCAATAGAGATATCGAATATTTATAAAAAATTCGTTTTCTTCCAGCTCGTTTGTTTTATTTACTGTCTCAATATCACGGAGCGGCTTCTAAGGACCATTTGGATTTTTATCATTTCTTATATAAACGAAGTAAAATGAAACCTATAACAAATTTTCTAATTAAAACTAAAATAGATTCCTCTACTGAAATTGATGGAATGTCCGAGGAATCGAAGAAATCAGCTGTCCTCTTAACAGGGTATACTTCAAAGGCTAAACAGAAGGAGGAGGAAGACGAACTAATGATAGAAAATTGGTTAGAAGATTTTGATCGGAATAACATTGAAATTGAATGTTCCAAGGAGAGAAAAGAGGAAGAAACAATTAAATGTGTCGAAGCCATTAATGTTGCAGACAAAAATTCTAATGGAAATCATTCTATACATTCTATAATAAATAACGATAATGCGAAAAAGATTTTAAGTGCCAATTCCGTAATCAATGATAGTATCAAAAAAAAAGATTCGTCCAACGATTCGTTGCTTTGGTCATCTGATTCTGAAAGCAAGAGAAAGCAGAATCGACTTTCTGCTCTGGACATATTGGGTAAGAAGCAGGTGAACGCAGTTAACGATGAAGTAACTATGGTAGCAAGAGAAGAAACTCCTACGAAAGGAATTAAGGAAGACAACAATAAGACAAATTTTAAAACAAGTCAACGGAAAATATCTGATTTCTTTCCACCAATTAAATAGGTCATTAGAAATTATTGTGAGATTTGTTCATACAATTGAAAATCTACAGTACGTTAAAAAACCATTGTATATAAATGTAAACAATTTAATAAGTAAACATTGTTTATTAACATCAGATCATTATTCTGTACGCTATAACTTCCCATACTATAACGAATTTCACTACCTGAAATCATAATGGTAAAGTGTAAGAAATTATACGGAGGAATAACACATTTGATGATTAAGAATCTTTAATTCCTTTATAAATGTAATTACAACATTATTTTGAAAAAGACGCAAGGTGGCCAAAAAGCCGTAAATAACAATATTAGACCACGTGATAAATATCGACCTATCTTGTTGGCCGTGGCCCGAACAACTGGCCAAATACTAAAATGGCTCCTGCCACTGAAATATTAAATCCTCTCAGCGAGAAAGTAATTTTCCGAAAGAAAATGTAGGATTCTTCGATCAACCAGACGTTACAGGTAAACTACAGTGTGTTCGTCTTCATTTTCTGTGTACTATGAAAGTCGTGGGTGAATGTCAATAGTGAAAATTGTGGGCGGTTTCGAAATTCCTATCAATGACATTTGCATGACGATTTGACAGGAGACTGAGGTAAATATTGAGCCGAACATTTAGCTAATAATCTTTCTTTAAGATTGCAAAGACGTTACCGTGCATCGACATTTCTTCAAAATTTGCCTGGGCCATAAAACTCATTGTCGTAACGCTCTTCCTTCGCGACATACCATTTTTACACGGTCAACTAAAAACATTTAATTTTATTATTTATTCAAAAATTAACATAACAAACTGTAACCCGCAGCATTTTTCGGTCACATAGTTTTTGTATCCTTAACAAAGTGACAGTTCATATTTACTGTTACACAGTTTCCATTAAAGTATATTTTGATTAATCACATTATGCAATTTCATATCAGTGCTACAAAATGTGTTCACTTTGTATTCTTTCTTATCAGTGATTATTTACGTGTGCTTATGTGCTTTGTGATTGATCATTTAATTTCTTCGAACAGAAATGTCATTAGAAGGATAATCTGCAAGGAGATTGCCATCGTGTCTCACTATTCTTCTTGTGCTATAAAAGTATATTTTCTTTATCTTCGTTTCTCTGTTTCTTTTCTATTAGACAATTTTTTAATCAGGACTTTTGATATTTACAGTAAATCAATAATTATGAACATTATGCGCAAATTGCGAGGGGGTAGTAGCGTGGGAGGTATGGGCTCCAGTGGTTCTGGAAGCTTAGACGAAGGTGCTGGAGGTGCCAATAACCCTCAGCATACTGCTCTGGGTCTTATGCACCTTAAGAAACTTTTTTCCGAATATACACATCCTGCTCACCCACTTACTGAAGCTGAACGTGACGATAAATTGTATAATATGCTGCCTTTATTCTGCAAGGTAAGATTTGATACATTTTTATAAGTCTTAACATATTAAATACTAGTATATTAAATATTTATAAAATTAAATGATAATTGCGACAAATCCATATCGTCAAGTAATACATTTTTATCGTGTTGCTTGAACATTTTGATCTACATTGTATTAATGTATACATTTATTTATATATGGATGCCCCCATTAAAGCAAACATGTGCTTTACATCCTTATCTTTATTTCTTGCCATATGTCTTCTTTTCACCCTATTTGTTGTGTTCTTCGTATGAAATATTGTCTTTTTTCATAATGAAATAAATCTAATAGATAATTATATAATTATTTGAAGAACATAATTGTCTAAAGGATTTATATATATATATATACACACTTCATGTTTGTTTTTTCTGCACTCACGCAAATACCTAAACCCTGTATCCAATTACCTGCCCACCCATTGTGCAGACCCAATAAGTAACCACAAACTAAAGAGAAAGATCTCTACTAATACTTCATTGGCTTCCCAGAATGGGGCTGTTACCATAGAACTACCATATCCGTACATACTATCGTTTCGAATATATAATTAAAAATATTCTCCAGGTATTTGGATCTAGTCCTTCCGGAGACATGAATGAAAAATTTTGGGATATCCTAGCATTTACCCAGCAGGTATCCAGATTAATGGTATCTGAAATACGACGAAGAGCCAGCAACCAAAGCACAGAGACAGCAAGCTGCGCAATAGTGAAATTTTTAGAGATTGAAAACAGTGAAGAGTCAAGTAACGGTTGGATGTTACTCTCTGCATTAAATTTATTAGCAGCCGGCGATACCTCTCTAATACAGGCAAGAATATTATTATATATTTTATAGTATGAAATATAATACTACTTTCACTAGAAACTACAATTTTCAATGAGTCCCTCACAGTACATTCCTAGAACCATTAGACTAACTAGAACTACTAGACTAAATCAAACATTCTATTCTATTTAACATTAAATAGGCCATGACTTCTGCATCTGTGCCATCGACACTGGTAAAATGTCTTTATCTTTTCTTCGATTTGCCGGAAATGAGTGAAGTCGAGGCTGACGCGACCGATGCAAATAGTGAATTCACTCCCAGAGAACGGAGAATACTTTTACAGAAAATATTCGTGCAGGTAAATACGATCGATAATCTTTTGAACTATTTGTCCATTATTTACGCTTCATTATTAAATGTAATAACCTGCCTAGAATATTATTACTAATCGTTCATTGTTCTACTTGTTCGTCTCAACAGCTCTTGGTAAGACTGTGCAGTCATCCATATCCGGCGGAAGAACTAGCACGAAAGGACGATCTGACATTACTTTTCTCAGCAATAACAAGCTCCTGTCCACAGTACAATGTAATGTGGCGTAAAAGCGCTGCTGAAGTTCTAATGACACTGTCTCGACACGGCCTTACGCAAAATGTCGTTGCATACATTCACAGTAAGCATAAGAGATTAATAAATAATTAACATCACTCATTTGAAACAAACAATAAACAAATCCGTCAATGTTTATAGTAACAATAAACCTTCGTGTCTTCACAGATAAAGGTTGTATAGCTCTTTGCATAGACAACATGCAACGGGTACCTGAGTTGGCACCTCTTGAAGTGGTAGAAATGTTCGTGACAGTATTTTGCTTTCTAAAAGATTCCAGTGAAGTTTCTCAGACGCTCTTGGATGATTTCCGAGCCTGCCAAGGTTACATCTTTTTATCGGAGTTCTTACTCAAGTATGTTTTACCTGATGATAAATAATATTTCTCCTGATCGCATTATGAGATTGATATATTTTATTCTACATTGAACACTTTCCAACAGACATGCCCCGTTAAGATTGGAACAAGATGGTCGTGCTGAGGCGCAAGATGCCATTAGAAATTTAGTACTGATGCTGGCATCCCTTACCATGTGTGGTCATACGGAATTAAAACCTAGTCAAGCGAGCATGGGTTCCTTATTTCAAATGCTTGGATTTACTTTACCCCAACCGAGTAATAGAGGTATTATTCATTTTTTTAATAATGAGTCATCTTGACATGGAACGTCTCGTCAAATTTGTTAATTTTGTCATTATAGGCGGTAGCGTTCGTAACGTTCAAGCATTTCAAGTATTGCAATCAGTATTTGTAAAGTCTAACTCGTCGCTTCTGTGTTGCACAATACTTGACGCTATATCAAGCGTCTATCACAGCGACAATGCGAATTACTTTATTCTCGAGGGGCAAAATACTCTCTCGCAATTCGCAGAAAAGATACATCTGAAAAATCCCGAGATTCAACAGAAGTTCTTCCATTTACTGGAATTCATAGTGTTCCAGCTTAATTTTGTGCCTTGCAAAGAACTCATATCTCTTTCGATATTACTCAAATCCAATAATTCAGTCAGCTGTAGTATCATGTGCATGGATACTCTTCTAAACATACTCAGGTAACGCGAGTAACGTCAAGCATGTGAACTGAATTATATAAAGGAAGAACTATCACAATGGCTTTTAATTATCACAATCTAATTACTTTAGGCATAACGCAATATTTAAAGATGTGTATCGGGAAGTGGGTATGCTGGAAGTATTTGTTACTTGTCTCCATCGCTTTGCAACATTGTTAAAGGATAAGCAAGCTGCCCAAGATCAAGGCACGGGTACATATTTCACTCACTCGTTAATCGTTGTAATTAAATTCGTCAATTTATTACTTCTCGATTAATTTCATTTCAGAGTACTACATGTGCCCGGAACAAGAGCGACTGGGTGCCTTAGTCATGGAAGCACTGACGACCTTACTAGCAGGCAATGTCCAAAATGCCAATGTATTTAGAGAATGTGGAGGAGCACGCTGTGCCCACAATCTTGTTCCCTATACAGATTGCAGATATCAAGCTCTTGGTATAGTGCGAGAATTGGTACTTAGTGCTGGTGGTGACGACGACATGGCTACATTGCTAGGAGTGATGCATTCAGCACCTCCCAATGCTCTAGTACTGAAAACTCATATACTAAAGGTACCGGAAACCTAGCTTTCAATGTTAAACGAATCGGTATTTCTGAAAGAGAAAAGTACAAAGTTGATCCATTAATTTTTAGTCGTTACTCGCCTGTCTACGAGAATCACATCGTACCAGAACAGTCTTTCGGAAGGTCGGCGGTTTCGTTTACGTCATGTCCGTTTTAGTATCTCTGGAAGGTCGTCTAGGTCCACAGCCTATTAAAAGTACAGAGCCGTGTAACGACTTGACTCAAAGAACTCCTCAAGACGAGGCACAGTTATTAACGTTACTGCATGTCGTATTTCATACTATCAGTACTGCTATGCGATTTGAACCAGCTAACGCAAAGTTTTTTCATCATGAGGTCAGTTGTTTAAGGTGACATTATCATTGTTTGGATAGAAATTTTACATTATCGTGATTATACTTTTCTGGCTAGATATGCCAATCGAGCCTGTGCGACACTCTACGGCTTCTTGGCTGTTTCTCATCTCTCACAAAACTCACAGAAACGGATGTGGTCCTTTCTCTGAATTATCATAATACACTGTTATCTCTCTTTACTGGAAGCGTATTGGAACCAACGTTTCCTAGTGAGATGCCACAAACATTAGCATATGCATGTTTGTTGATGAGACTTCTGTATGACGCTGCCCTGGATGCTTTTGACAAGCCAAATCTAGCGGGTGTTGGTATAAGATCCCCAAGTCATAAGCAATCTAATATCGAGGTAAAGATCCTCTGGTAAATTAAATATCTATTGTCTTTCTTATCTGAACTGAATTTAATATACTGCTGATATTTAGCATCAAAAATCATTGGATTCTCCTGGAAGTGGTAAAAGGTCTACTGTCAATTCTCTGAATCTGAATCCTCCAATGCCGGAACCGCTTGTGGTACATCCTGGCATTGTCGTTGGGATGCTGCATCTGTTGCCTTCCATATCAGAACCATCTTATTCGCAAATGGCGTTGGCCTTGCAATTGTATGTTGCTGAAGTCATCAAAAGTCTTGTACGCACGGAAAGAAATCAACAAGTGATGTGCGAAGCTGGTATGGCTGGTGAATTATTAGCAATGGGAAAAGTTGCTTTGCAAGATGAGACGCATCCACTTCATCAGCCGCTTCAGTACATCATTGAACGACTTGCTGCTCAGTCCTTAGAGCCCAGAGACTTAAGGTAATTAAATGACTGTATGCTTCACCAGAGAAAACCTTTGTTAGTAAATTAAATCTAAAGAGTCTAAGTACGTAAGTTTATTTAACAGAGAATTTCTACGACTCGGTGATCCTCTGTGCTGCATATCCCTCGATGAAATAGAACCGAACAAACCCAAGCCAGGCGGACCTGTTCCGCTAACGCGTATCAAAACCCTAGTCTCAATGACAACACCAAAAGATTTTCGTGCTCACGGTTCTTGCACTTTACCACCTTTTGTGGAGCTGGACATGAGTGCTGAAGGTTTTGCCTGTCTATATTTACCAAGCGTTGCTCCTCAAAGTACAACGCCACCAACAGTTGTCGCTGCTGACAACAGTGTCCTTGGAGGAATTGGATCAGGTAATACAAATATAACCATTTTCACGCTTACACTTATTCTCTGGATACAATCTACTTTGTCTCCGATAATATTACTTGAAAAATTCTTACTGAGTACATGGGAGTATATCTCTACTGTAATCACTGAGTACGATATTATTAGCGTAGGTCGTATTCATTGATGCCATTGCTCTTACTTAGCGAAGAATGAAAATGTTTTCACATCCCATTCGACTGTCTGCCTTTTCGTCCTCAGTCGATTCACAGCCACAGAAGTCAGTGTATCTCAACTCGATAGTACTGAACAATTATTGCATTTCTAATTAAGGCGACAGATTATTTCCACCTCAAACTGGATTGACCTTCAGCACATGGATATGCGTGGATAAATTCAGTGATCCCAGGACCGATCCTCACTGCGTAAGGTTGCTGACTCTAGTGCGAAGTCCTCAAACTTCACGAGACCTGATATGCCTTACGGCTGTTCTGAGTGCCAGGGACAAGGCTATTATTGTGTCTACACAAGAGACTCCTCTGCCACAGAGTAAGTGCTATACGTCGTAAGAATTAGTAAATCACTGATAATGTTATCATTATCTAATTAGATGTAGGAGAATGGGAACCAGAGGGTACTGGCGAATGTGGAGCTAGAGTATGGTGTCCGGATTTACTTCATGAAGGACAATGGCATCATATTGCTATTGTTTTGAATCGTGCAGTTCTGAAGAACTCTAGTTTCTCACTGTACTTGGATGGTCAACATATACATAGCCAAAAGGTAGCTAAATTTTTTTAGCGATAGTCTGCACATCGCTATTTGTTGATTTTAATGTCTAATTTTGACTTCTCTTAGCTTCACTACATCACACAAAGTCCTGGTGGCGGTGCGACCAATCTGACAATAGCATCTCCCGTTTACGGTTACATTGGGACACCTCCTTGCTGGAGACGATACTCCAGACTCACGTGGAAGCAAGGACCTTGTCACTTGGTAGAAGAAGTATTCAATTCTCAAAGTGTAGCAACCTTGTTTAAGCTAGGTCCTCATTATATGGGTAGTTTGCAAGCACCTCAATTAATAGGTAAGATGAATTATGAATTGAATGATTAGTAAATTATTGAGTGAATCTTTAATAAGACTCTTCACTTATTTAGGACCAGAACCATTGCAAGCTCTTGTAGCAGAGGAAAAGGTAGTCTTTGGCTTAAATGCAAAAGCTATGTCTCAATTAACCCTTGCCAAGATAAGAAAAGTGTACAGTAGAGCCGATAATAAATCGATAGCCAAACAGGTACATTAAAAAATCAATATCAATGATTACTACTATTATTAATATCCAAATTTTTTAATCATATCTAATCTATACGATTGTTTATAACAGCTGGGCATGTCATCGCATGAAAATGCAACACCTATCAGGGTTTTGCACAATTCTGCAGGGCATCTGAGTGGTCCGGCAAGAGCTCTGGGTGGTGTAGTCGTCGGATATCTAGGTGTCCGGGTCTTTAGTCCTCGTCCAGTAGCAACCATGATCGACAACGTAGGAGGATGTTCTGTTCTATTAGGTAAATGAACGACGGTATCAGATGCAGTATATTACGCGTGGGTGCAACTTGGAGCTTTATCATTACAAGATTAAATTTTTGTAACAGGACTGATTGCAATGGCACAAGATGTAGAATCTCTCTATGCTGCCGTCAAAGCATTGGTATGCGTGGTACGCTCCAATCAGGCTGCCCAGCAGGAAATGGATCGCCGAAGAGGTTATCAAACATTGGCAATGCTATTGAGACGGAAATGTCCTCTCTTGAATAGTCACATCTTACATCTTACCTTCAGCTTGGTAGGAACCGTAGATAGTGGCAGGGAAACCAGTGCAATTCCCAATGTCACTGCATTCCAGGATCTTTTGTGCGACCTGCAGGTTAAATATTATCGCGATTCTTCCTTTGAAAAACTTTTGACAAGCGCTTTATGGAATTCTTTGTTGTTAGGTTTGGCACGAAGCACCTGGTGAACTTCTTCGTTCACTCTTGGAACATCTTTATGAATTAATTGCTGAGTCCAGTGAGAAACGCACCAACTTACGTCTTATGAGAGACTTGCAGTTGGTGCATAAATTATTGCATATACTTAGTGATGTCAAGCAAAATCCTACCAGACAAGTGCTTTTGGCATTGCTCAGTATATTGTTGGGACAGCCTAGACAAGCTGATCTATTATGGTAATGTTTATAGGGATAATTAATTGACTCATGTGATTTTCTATTGAATGCAAGAATTATTTTCTATATATACAATATATATTTCAGGTTTGGACAGTTCATCGTTGCTACTTTGCCAGTTGGTTCTGAGAAGCATTTGGTTCTGCGAGAAGGTGATGGAAGCAAGGAAGGGGAGGGTGAAAGTATCTTGTTGAGGAATCGTTGTCTCCAACTGCTACATTCGTTATTATTTAATGGTCTAAAAGTTAATGTCAGGTAAGAAGCTGCAAAGGACTTTCAAACATTTGTGCAAAGCCTAACGTTTGTATCGCGATACAATAATTTTTGTTCAGCATGTGTGAGGAAGTCGCAAAAGTTCTGGGACTGGATTGGATCTTACTGTTTCTTCAATCTGGCCTCCATAGTACGACTGTCGTGTGGGGTTTAAGAATACTGGTAGCAGTATGTGCTGTGCAGTCGATATTACAAAAATTCAAGGAAGGAACCAGCAATGGTGGTTGGCTCAGACACACCGATCACAATAAAATGGCTTTGGCACTTGGTTCGTAATGAACGGTCTTGGAGAACTTTGTTATTGTTAAATTTTCTATATCTAATTCTTAAATTTCTTTAGGCTGTCATCAACAGATGACAGGCGGAGATCTTAAAACTACCGGCCTTCACGTACCAGGATTTCAACATCTTGGATGGTTACTTCCACAGCACGTTGATCTTGTTCCGGAACTTTATTTCCTTTTTATCGCTCTGATGATGGGTCAGTCCGTCAAGTTACTGCCAGCAGATTCCAAAGTAATTTTGTGAATTATTAAGAATGTCAATCTACATGCTTTTGTAATGCAATTTGATGATCAAACAATTATTAATACTTCTTCGATTATAGCTGGATTTGGATAACGTGTGGAGCTTTATGTTTGGTGTCCCAGCTAATCATTCACTTTCTTCCTTTGCCGGAAGAATTAATTTATGTCCTGAAGCTGTGGTGACATTATTAGCCATGGTTCGTACCATGCTCAACAGTCATTTCAATGGGTCAGTATGATAATCAAATCTACGCTGTAATTTTAATGGAACAATTTATTTTTGCGTTTCGTAACCATCCTTCGTCCGATACAGGCCAGAAACTTTACCTGAATGGCTGAATGACTATCCGGTGACAATAATACAATTCTTATTCTTCCTGTACCACAATTTCACTGACTTCTTGCAAGTTTTTATGTCTGCTGAAGTCCTGGGTGCACTGGCAGGTACTTTATTTCCAAAGCCAACAAGCTGCAGTCAAGATAGTAGCGGTGCCAGTACACCAGCTGACGAGGTAAATGGCCTCTAAAGATGACCTTACTGATTGTTACTTGACATTTTACAATAGCAACTCTCACTCCAGGAACCAGTACTTGTTCGATCCCCGTCAAAGGATGTCGGTCTAACGAATCATCCAGCAAGAAAATTTGTCATGGATTTCTTACGAGTCATTGTCGTCGACTCCCTGTCATTGTCAGTCAGTGCAAAGTCCCCACCAGCTATTGATCTCGTCCTAGAAGCCTGGCCCGAATACGCATCCACGGGACAACAAACGCGATATCAAACAGAAATTTTATCAATTCTGATGGAGCATCTATTAGCAGCTGATGTCTTGATCGGTGAACAGGCTGCTCTGCCAGTGGTACCTGGCGGATCCGTTAACAATATTACCAACAATGTTTGTTACGTTGCTGCTAGAATCGTAGACAAGCTATGGCAAGGTAAGAATCACTTTATAACTTCTAATTAAAATACTACCTACTATTTATACTTATTTTCTAAATAATTCTTGTAGGTGCCTTGACAAAAGATCCACATGAAGTGTTTGATTTCATCGTGAAACTCATTGGACAAGCAAAACGACGACCTGGGGCAGTTAATATGGAAGGACTTCATCATTGTCTTAATAGAACAATTTTATTTCTGCTATCACGAGCTACTGATTCAATTGCTGATCAAATGGCTGTGCTGGAAGCGCTGCACAAGCTCACCAATCATAGGTAAATCAAGGATCTCATGAGGCTCGTACACGGTCTCTATTTATTCACTTTACAGGCTGTTAGTCTTTGGCGCTGGCAATCACGAGTTGGAATTCATTGGATGCTTGACGTATTGCCTTTTGCAACTGACAGCCGACATTAAAATAATGTTAGACACCAATATGAAGACAACTTGGCACGTGAACCCACAAGTTGAATCTAGCGATGATAGATTGACCTCGCATCAAGGTCACAACTTAATGGCTGTCGCTGCTCTCAGAGTGTGGGAGGAATTGTACGTTTGCAAGAAACCAGCTATTGAAGAAGTTTTCAAAATAAGTCTTCCGGCTCCAATCGGAAATGAAAGGGCACCTGCCTTGGCTGCGGTCAGAGAACAAGTTTACGAATCTGCAGCGAGACTTTGGCTGAATTATGTCGTTTTAGAAAGAAAAGCATCGTACAGAGTGCCATGGGAATTGCATAATCAGATACAATCCGTAAGTAATGTTTCCTAGAGATAAAAAATTATACAATACGCATCTTTCACCTACGGAATATCGTTTGTCAATAAATCACACTGTCTCTGTAGAAAATACAAAAAGTTACTGGCGGCCTCACGAGATTGGCAAGTCGAACCAAAGTCCGGAAGGAGGAATCGGTGCGTGTTAGATTAAGATTGCATCAGAATACTGTTGCACAATGGACCGAACAACATGTCGCATTGGTTCGTGAACTCGCAGCTGCCAGACGACTTCAACATCAACAGACAAATCAACATACTCAGCGATACGTATATCAGGTTAATTATATTTAATTTTCTTTGTGCGCTATCAATGTCATATACGACGTATTAAGAAAGATTAAAATTAATATCTCAATTTTATTCACAGGAATGGTTGCAAACGGAAACGGAATTGACAAGAGAGCGTGGTCTATGGGGACCACCGACTCCTACTATGTTGGATAAATGGATGTTGGATATGACCGAAGGTCCTTGTAGAATGCGTAAGAAAATGATGAAAAATGAACTTTTCTACATACACTATCCGTACAGACCTGAACTAGATCATCCTGATAACGTAAGCTGACAATTATTATGTAACATACAATTTTTTGTTTCATACTTTAATGTACATTATAAAAAATCACTTTGTAGAAGCAATTGAAATATAAAGTGGCAACTAGCATGGACAGTAAGGAATATTATCTAAAGCAATTGGGTAATTCTTCGGGGATGTTCGAGCGTGAACGTGACCCCGTTATTGACGATACTCCATTGAACGTTAATGAAACGTCTACTGAAAGTGAACCTCCTATGGTACCTTGTACGTTGGAACGTCACGCCAGTGAACTTGACGAGGCACCGGAGGATATTGAACAAGAGGAAGAGAACAATCAGGCTGTTCCAGATAATCAGACTTTACTTCGATTGCTCGAGGAGCACGAGAAGGTGATCTTTTTTTTTCTTGAAATAATAAATCATAATACTGAATGGTAATTAATTATCTATACATTTTTGTTTTTTTTTTTTTTTTAGATAAGTCATATGTTCAGATGTGCCAGGATACAAGGGTTGGACACTACCGAAGGTCTTCTTTTATTTGGGAAGGAACACTTTTACGTTATCGATGGATTTACTTTATTGAAATCGCGAGAGATCAGGGATATTGAAAGTTTACCAGAAGCTTATGAACCCATCTTGCCGTCACCAGGTTCCCCAAGACGATCCAGGGCGATGCGACAATGCTCGAAATTTAATTATGAAGACATTCGGTATGGATTTTTTTTTTTTTTTAATGGGTTTTGTTAATCTCTTGCTGGATCATTTTGCTTGAAATCGATACAATAATTTTGGGCTTTCCTTTGACAGAGAGGTACACAAGAGAAGGTACTTGCTACAGCCAATGGCGCTGGAGGTATTCAGTGGTGATGGCAGAAATTATTTATTGGCATTTCCACGGAAAGTCAGAAACAAGGTTTATCAAAGATTCATGACTTTTGCTACTGCTATTGCTGATAGTGCTCAGCAGTCTGTAGCTGGTCAGAAAAGAACCGCAAACGTGGAACAAGCGACGGGATTGCTGTCGAATTTCATGGGTGAAACATCCGTTACTCAGCGTTGGGTGGTGGGTAGATAAAATTGAAAAATTGTCTTAATTTTTTTTATTTTCTCAATATAATATAATATACTTTTTACATTCAGAGAGGCGAGATATCCAATTTCCAGTACCTGATGCATCTTAATACTTTGGCTGGACGTAGCTACAATGACCTTATGCAGTATCCTATATTTCCTTGGATCTTGGCTGATTATGACAGCGAGGAATTAGATTTCACTGACCCTTCAACTTTTAGGGACTTCGGTAAACCTATGGGTGCCCAAAGTCCAGAACGCTTATTGCAATTCAAAAAGAGGTATTCTTTCTTATTTTTAAAATTGATAAACTCTTTTTTTTTATGTTGTCAACTTTTATTTTACTTGATATCAATTATACTTACAGATATAAAGAGTGGGACGATCCACATGGCGAGACACCACCGTACCATTACGGCACTCATTATTCTTCTGCTATGATAGTCTGTTCCTACTTGGTCAGGATGGAGCCATTTACTCAGCACTTTTTGAGATTACAGGTCAATATAAATATAATTAATCCTAATATTATATAAACAGTCAACTCAATTTATACGGAAACAATAATAAACAATAATTTTGCATATATTTAGGGAGGTCATTTTGATTTGGCTGACAGAATGTTTAACAGCATAAAAGAAGCTTGGCTCTCAGCCTCTAAGCATAATATGGCTGATGTAAAGGAACTTATTCCAGAATTCTTCTATCTGCCAGAATTCCTGGTCAATTCGAATCATTTTGATTTGGGTATGTGATTCAATAATTATGATAAAGGTTTCCCAAGTCTTCATACTATTTTTATAATAATTCTTTAGGTTCTAAACAAAGTGGTGTACAACTTGGTGACATCGTACTACCACCATGGGCAAAGCAAGATCCTCGCGAATTTATACGTGTTCACCGACTTGCTCTAGAATGTGATTACGTATCTCAGCACTTGCACCAGTGGATAGATTTAATATTCGGATGCAAGCAAAATGGTCCAGGTGCCGTGGAAGCTGTCAATGTCTTTCACCATCTCTTCTACGAAGGCAATGTCGATATATACAAGTGAGTCGACTCAAATAAAATTATTATAATTACACAACCAATTATCTTGATAAAAATTTCTTTTTCTAGCATTGACGATCCTTTAAAGAAAAATGCCACGATTGGCTTTATCAATAACTTCGGTCAAATACCGAAACAATTATTCAAGAAGCCACATCCAGCTAAAAAAATGAATCAACGAACAAGCGTAATAGATCCTGGTCCAATTACACCAGGACTCAGTATTACTACGTCCGATAGACTTTTCTTTCATAACCTTGATAATTTAAAACCCTCCCTTCAACCGATCAAAGGTAAGATCATTTAATTCTGACTCAACGATCAATACTACACAATGCGTTTATCATTTGTTAGAATTGAAAGGACCAGTAGGACAGATATTGCACGTTGATAAAGCCGTGCTTGCTGTGGAGCAAAATAAGACACTGATACCTCCTTCGTACAATAAATACGTTGCTTGGGGATTCGCCGATCATTCTCTAAGAATAGGAAACTATGACAGCGACAAGGCGATATTTGTATGCGAGGCAATGATGCAAAGTAGTGGAGAAATAGTAGCTTGTGTCTGCCCGTCTTCCAAATTAATAGTGACGGCGGGAACAAGTTCGGTAAATATGACAGTATCCAAGTTTTGGCTGTCAATCTTCGATAATATTGTCCTGATTTAATTTCCATTGATAATAACAGGTCGTTACTGTTTGGGAGTACGCAAAGCGTCAGCTTTCCATCAAGCAATGTTTGTACGGACACACGGATGCTGTTACTTGCTTGGCATCGAGTCCTGCCTATAATGTCATTGTGTCAGGATCACGCGACAGCACAGCAATTATTTGGGATCTGTCACGTTGTCTCTTTGTCCGTCAACTTCGTGGACACGCAGGACCAGTAGCTGCTGTAGCGATCAATGATCTTACTGTAAGATTGATCATTTTATTGGAATGCTAAGGGTTGATTTCGATATGACTTGTACATTTTTTTTTTGCTCAGGGCGACATTGCAACCTGCGCAGCTACCTGGCTACACGTCTGGAGTATCAATGGCGAGGAATTAGCCAGTGTGAATACTTGCGTCGGCCGGGCCGATAGAATGCAACAAATACTTTGTGTAGCGTTCAGTCAAACTCATGAATGGGATTCACAAAATGTTATTATGACTGGTTCTACGGATGGTGTGGCACGTGTTAGTATCAGAAGATTATAAAAGCTGAATAAGAAAAGTTAGATTAGAATAATTGTGTTGAGTAGATTGAAGAATCTATTATTTTTAGATGTGGTCCATGGATTATGTACAAGTACCTGCAGAGGAGGACAAAACGGAGGAAGTGGAAACTGATAAAGAGACTAAGGAGGATCCAGTAGAGGAAGATAAGAAGGAAACTACCAAGAAGAGAGTGCATGAACTCGTAAAGCAAATGAGTATATCCACAGAAGGAACAGGTTAATAAATTCTTAATGATTTATCAAAGTATTCATTAGTCTAAGAACTGTTACACCAATTGACACATATGTAACCTTATCGCAGCGATGCTTACAAAAAGTGGATCAGAGAGTAGTCTCTCCGAAGCAGAAAATCCTAAAGAGGCATCCAGACTTCACGAAGAGAAGGAGGAGTGTTCCGATAATGAATCTAGTAATGGTTCTAGCAGTAAACCATCACCACAAACTACTCACACTTCCACAGTGGTACTAAGAAGAAAAAGTCGTGGCAATCCAATGTTCAGAAAGAGCGAAGGCGGAGGACGTGCCGATAGCGAGGGTACACAGATCAGGTAATTTCATTTATTTAATGCCCTAACCTCAATACTCGCCATTTAAAAATACTGTAGTTAATGAACAAGAATACCTTTAGCGATTCCATGAACAATACTGGAGATTCTGAGGGCGCGCTAAGAACCAGTAAGAGCGATACTAGCTTAACAGACAGTTTTGTCATGGTCACTGAGGCTGATACTAAGCCCAAGAGAATTAATCCACAGAATATTCTGCGAGATGGTTTCAAATGGCAAAGACAGCTTGTATTCCGTAGTAAATTAACAATGCACACTGCTTATGATCGAAAGGATAATGCTGAGCCTGCGTCTATCACAGCTCTTGCAGTATCAAGGTAAGTACACCGGTGCAACTTTTCATAATTAATGATCTGTAACGAGACTTAAAAATCTTAACGATACTTCTGAGATTGGTCTTGATGATTTTGACACCTTTGGTATTGCTTTGGTATTACAATTTGAAAATTCTTTAAAACACAATATCTGACATTCGGTTCTTTCTCTCTTTCCTATCAAAAGAGATCACAGAGCTGTGTACGTCGGTGATACTCGTGGCCGTGTTTTTTCATGGAGCGTCTGTGAACAACCAGGCAGAACTGTTGCCGATCATTGGTTAAAGGATGAAGGCGCTGATGCCTGCGTAGGATGTGGTGTCAGGTTCAACTTGTACGAGAGACGTCATCATTGTCGCAACTGTGGACAAGTATTCTGCTCGAAGTAAGTGATATATAATAAATTCTGTCAAGACTTGTTTGAGAGTTTATTGGAAATTTTCTATTCCTCATGAATATTAAATCCTTCACTTGATTTTAATCATTCTGCTAACAGATGCAGTAGATTTGAGTCTAAGATATCAAGACTTGGTATTCTCAAACCTGTTCGAGTCTGTCAAGGTTGTTACTCGACGCTACGCACTCAACATTCAACGGACAGCAACACTTAATGTAGTAGCTTAGAAAGAAACACAGCGTATGTTATTCATTTCGACGAAGTTTTAGCTGATTTGTACATAGTTATGAATGGATTGTATACTTCCGAAAATAGTAGAACTCATGCTAGATACATGTAAATGTGGTCCTGATTCTGTGCGGCGATAATATTGCGATCCTTTGCCGGACTTCATGTTTCTATGTACTTTGTAAGATATTATTTATTTGCATTATAATATATTCAGATCCCTCTGTTCACTCGGACAAATTTTTCGTATCGGAGTAACGTGTTTGTCATTAGAATGGGATTTGCGTTTTGAGACTTTCATGTATTTACGATAGCGTTAATCTTTCCTGCTATTATGAATTTCAAAATTGTTTTGTATATACGAAACTGATTTACATGCAAAGGATTAATTTAGTTATTTAATAGTTTAGTAATTTAATCGCTTTAGCAATGGCTCCCCGTATATCATTAAAAATATCGAAGAAATATCGTAGGACGTAGCGTCAACTATATAATAATCATCGATGTTAATACTTAAGAGATGATATATTATTTATAATCTGTGATTCTTATTTTTCATATTATAATTTCAAGATAAATCAAGTGATCTAATCACTCTTGAATATCTGTATTACGCGATATTTCGCGAACAATTAATTTTATACCGCTACACGCATACACGATCATTGAATTTTTGAATTAACGAAATTAATCGAGATTGATCAATGCTTGTTAGATTTTAGTGATCAAGCAGTTTGAGGCCTATATTTGAAAAATAATAATAGATTTCAATTCGGATTATTATCGATAGACTGTTTACTGCTCTTGGATCCATTATTCATTCTATTCTGATCTATAAAGTTCTTTACGAACCACCAAGATCAATCGTTAATACCAAAGACAATATTTGTCATTCGAATCGAAAGTGGAACACGTTTAGCAGTAAATTCGACAATTTTATCGTAATGAATTTTTTAACTCTATTCTTTGTCTAATTTATTCAAGAAGAGACTTATTGATATATAATTTATTAATTATTAATTATATTTTTCGTTGTGATTGACACTTGGTCATACAATTAAGATAAGCAAGCCAGAATTCGAAGGTAAAAAATACGAATGTACTGTAACCCATTGTCAACTCCAAAAAAATATTAATGTAAAGTATAAAACTATATAATAGACAATACCGTATCTGCGTAAGAATAAAATAAAACCATAAAATTCTACCACTAATAGTGCTGAACAAACATTTAAGAGAAACAAATATCTAAGCATTTGTTTATCAGCTTAGATGACTCGTATGCGTAGAATTAAATATAGTGTATAAGATAGGCTTATTGCTTTTCTTCTGAATAATTTCCCAGGCTTGATAGACGAGTGATCCATGACACTTTAATTGATAACGTGCAAAGCTCATTTAGAAATTAGAATTTCTCTAAGTTGCATACAAGATGAGCTTCTTCAGAAAGAATAAACACCTGGTAATCGTTAGTATACAGATAAACCTAATAGAGACAGATAAAACCTATGACAGTGGAAAACAACAAAAAAAAAACGGCAAAAATAATATTTACAACAAGAAATCATCGTAAGGCACAAATCTTTTAAGTTTAATTCTATATAAAGATGTATGTGCCCAATAAAAACTGGCAATTAGTGCTCAGTTTACTTTAACTAAATAATTGTTTATGATTTTTCTTCTACGGTATATCTTACTTACAAGCGATATGTTACACTAAAATTTTATACTGTATGCTTGTTAAATGGCTTCGCACAAAGCAGGATCAATAATATAGAGAACCCAAAACAGATCAATATTGTCTATTACTATATTAAAGATTGTCATGCGTGGGCAAAAAATATATGATAATGATTAATGTGTTTAACGCGGCGAGTTACGCGTAGAAAAATTGAATATTGTTCTGAAATACTGACAAGACCGAAGATGATGATGATAATGATAACTCAATTATTTATATATTTAAAGAACTTCTGTTTTTTTTTTAACTATTATCTCTTTATATTTTTCTTATTGATATTCAGTCTAGAATTTGTGTACTATGAATTTCTTCAGTAAGCAGGACGATGTCTGAGTTTTGTTCGTTCGAAGATTTAAAGGCACAACTGTAATGTCTAGTCAAGTGTCTCGAATTGATGTGTCTGCAAGAGAAATTGCCATAAATCTTTTGAAAATCTTCTGCTTAACCTTTTGTAGTAATAAACAGTATTATTTATACATTATTAATTTCTAATAAATATCAATTGTACATAAAGTAATAACTGTACTGACGATCCAACGCTAATGAATTTCTTGTAAGTTATCCTCAAGGACAGAATTGCTTCGAATATGTGAAACTCTTTTGGGACATTATTTCGGACAAGAACTTCGCTAACCGATGTAATAATCATTTTATTTATAACAGCTATAAATTAATCGTATCCACTTGATGTCTGTCATTATTGCTATACCACAATTAGAGACTGTACTCAACTGAAAGTGCAGTACAGGATATCGTATGATGTATCATTCCGATGCAAAATTCTGTAAACAGCTATTCTTGATTATGCCTCTACTACTTAACTGGATTCGATAGAGAAATCGCAAGTCAAGAATAGAACGGTCAGACCTCAAATTGTATATAATTGAGACAATTAATAAAATACCACTCGAGTAAAGTTTACATCGCGTTAAAGATGTAAGTGGAATAAATAGATTTTAGAAAATGATATATAATATATATAAAAATATATATTATGTCACAATACTGTGTATGCGTGAGCATGCGAGCCTGTGAGTATGCCCAAGCGTGTCTGTTGTGTGTGCATATGCACACCGTTACATAGAAATTATGTATGCATAATAATATTATTAACAACAATAAAAACATTATTTACATTGTACGTAGCTAGAACAGTCGGTATTGTTAGTTGGTACATGGAAAACATTGTATAGTTTATCTTGGTCAATATAACTATATTGAATGGGCTGAATTGAAATGATACTTTCCTCCCTGATACAATAATATAACAATACATGGTCATAGATATGACAATAATCAATATATTATAATAATATAATATAAACCTGTGCATAAAATACATCTAAAATAAAAATCAATGATTACATTGAAACCACAAGGAGCCAGAAGAAGTTTTCAAATATCAGTACGACTGCGCATGATGATTGCGCAAACGTAAATCTTCGTTGGCGTTCAAAAAAAAAAATTATTGATGATCTATAAAATAACAATGATCGTTCATACTGTTTATAAGATATTTATACGTACCATAATTTTCGTATACAATATTGGATAAGAAATACAAGACAAGATGCCATTAGTACTTGGGATCCTTGAACGAGCGGTTCGATAAATATTCAAACTTTCTAAAGCACTGACAGCCGGTAGCCTAAAAGAAAGTTCATCGGTTCAATACAGAATGATATAAAAGCAGAGGAATTTTAATTGATCGCGATGAATTAATAATATACCTACACTGGGTGTAAAGGATCTATCACTCTAGGATTAATTGGATCGAATTTTCGAACAAATTCGCAAATGGCTTCGCTATCCTTTTCCTGTGCTACCTATCTTCGTCTCGAATGGTTTCCAATATATCGCTTGCATTTTCCTACCGGTAGAGTACGTAAGCGGGAGAGAGAGAGAGAGAGAGAAAGAACGTGATAAGAGATTAACAAGTGCAAGGAAGATAGATAACAGTGTCTACCCACGAATCAGCCTATCAGCGCTTCGCAAGTGAAACCCGTGATTCCTTGCGCGTTGGAGTTCGCCCCAAGGTTTCTTGATCGCCTGGCGCAGTTCACGGGCTAAGAAAGTGTGGCGGTGTCTGCCTAATATTCTTATGATAATTTACGTATAACCATCGGCCCGAGCGAAACCGCAATCGTAAGTAGAGTATTTAATCGTAATTCAATGGCTTTGGTGTAACGAAGGTTACGCCACTGTGGCATTTGGAGGCTCGAGATAATTCCAGGCCAATGTCAATCCTTGCCCCGTGTGTGCCAAAATGTCCAATTCCATGAATTATATGAGCAGAGCCATTACGAAGCATCTTGTATGTCGAAACGTACGTGGAATGTCGGTTTGAAGTACGTGGTCACTTGGAAATGAATGATTTTTATCAATTTATTAATGTCCCCTCTCGCCCCCTTTTAACCCTGAGGTCAACGATGTCCGATACTTAACCCTCGTGCTTTTCTTCATTGTCAAATATCGCGGTGATACCTTTGCAGGTCGTGAATATTTCGCAATTGTTACGTCGCCAATTTAATCATCTCGATTCCTCATATTCCGTGTGGTTGTTCGAGTTGTTTCTGCTAATTTCTGGAAAGAACTTTGTGCCATAATAGATTTTTGGCTTTGTCTTTATTGCCATTCTCTTGTAATTTTCTTTTATTGTGTATTCGCCTTTTTTTCTGGACTGAGTATCTCTTTGGGGCTGAATGGTAATTGTTTATTTCTTTATTTTTGGAGTAAGATTTTATTTGATGCTATTGATCCTCCGTGATATTTGTACGGTACTTTTGCATTGTGATATAGATCATTTGCAATGTGAACAATATAAATATTCTATGGATATGGTATTTCTACCTTGAATATTATCATAAATTCTATCTACAGTTTGATTATGTAGATCAATCCTTTGTGTACTTGAAAAAAATTAGTATTTCAAATTGATTAAATTCTTGATTTATTCATATGTGTGATGTAAGGTCATATCAATTCTTTTGCATCTAGAATATTTTGAAGCTATAATTAATAGCGTAGAATGCTACTCCTTTTTATAATTATGCTTTGACTATATATATAAATATATCTATTACTATGTATATACATATATATATATCCTTTGACTATATATAAATACTCTATTCATTTAAATGTTGTTTTAAGTAAATCATTACATTCCACATGTGTTGTTTACTTGTACAGAAAAGAACAATTACAATAATATTTCTTTTGCGTCATTTATTTATAGATGTCAACTGGACCGACACACAAGTATCGTTACAAAAACTCTGGACTAGACTCACAGGAACTGCGGCGGCGCAGGGAAGAAGAAGGAGTACAACTACGTAAACAAAAACGCGAGCAACAATTGTCAAAACGGCGCAATGTCCCAAATATAGTTGTTGACGACGAAAGTATTTCAACTACAGACGAATACTTGGTGCCTGCACCAGTACCGGTAATTTTACCTACCGTAATAACTGATTTTATACTATCTTAATATGTTTATAAACAAACACCTAAAAGATTTAATCATTTAATTGAAATAATTATATCAAGTGCCTATGCCTAGACTAGTACCATATATATATACACATTTCAGCAACCACCAGCGATTACTGAAGAGATGGTGCTAGCATTGTATAGTTCTAACGAAGAACATCAGTTAACAGCTACACAGAAGTTCAGAAAATTACTATCGAAAGAACCAAATCCACCAATAGATGAAGTTATACACACAGGGATTGTCCCAAGATTTGTGGAATTCTTAAAGAACACCTCGAACAACACATTACAGGTAGACAATTTATCCTATGCCCAATGAATTATCTGAAATATTTATTTTCCACAAATTTACATGCTTCTTGATTATCCCATTAGTTCGAGGCGGCATGGGCTCTGACAAATATAGCAAGTGGTACGTCTCAACAAACGCGTATGGTAATAGAGGCAGGAGCTGTACCTACCTTCATACAATTATTGAGCTCAGAGTTTGACGAAGTGCAAGAACAAGCTGTCTGGGCACTAGGAAATATTGCAGGAGACAGTCCTGAATGTCGAGATCACGTACTAGCTAACGGTATCCTCAATCCTCTCTTACAGTGAGTAACCAAAAATTAAAGCTTTCATACTTAAATACTTCATGACTAAAGTATATTTTTAAAAAATATTGAATCTCTATCTCTAGACTCCTTTCGAAAGCAACGCGCCTGTCCATGACGCGCAACGCGGTATGGGCACTGTCAAATCTATGTCGTGGCAAAAATCCAGCACCGGCATTTTCAAAAGTCGCGCCATGTTTGCCCGTTTTATCACGTTTACTTCATAACACTGATTTCGATGTACTGGCCGATGCTTGTTGGGCACTTTCATACTTGAGTGACGGACCTAACGACAAAATCCAGGCTGTTATTGACGCCGGCGTTTGCAAACGTCTTGTTGAATTACTTATGTAAGTACTTATTACAAACGATGAATAAATTGCTCGTTATTAATGAACAAAAAATCGCAGGCATGAACAGCACAATGTAGTAAGTGCTGCACTACGCGCAGTAGGTAATATCGTAACCGGTGATGACGTTCAGACACAAGTTGTGCTGAATTGTCACGCATTGCCATGCCTGTTACACCTGTTAAATTCACTCCGTGAAAGTGTTCGCAAGGAAGCCTGTTGGACAGTTTCCAATATTACAGCAGGAAATCCTCAGCAAATTCAGGTTAGTGATATTTTGTGAAATAGAATCATAAGCGTCTTCCAATACGTAAGAAGCAAAACAATCTTAAATGACGATAGATTCTCTCTCTTAGATCGTTTGTGGTTTAGATGTGACTTTTGTCCCTAATAATTTCAGGCTGTGATCGACGCCAATATATTCCCTGTCCTTATTGAGATCTTGGGAAAAGCTGAATTTAAAACGCGCAAAGAAGCTGCATGGGCGATTACCAATGCGACAAGTGGCGGCACACCGGAACAAGTGCGCTATTTAGCAATGCAGGGCTGCATTCCGCCACTGTGCGATTTACTCACTGTGATGGATGTTAAGATCGTGCAGGTTGCATTGAACGGTTTAGAAAATATATTGAGACTTGGCGAACAAGATACTGGCATGCAAAACCGTGTAAATCCTTATGCAGTTCTCATCGAAGAGTGTTACGGTGAGTAAATGCCTTCTGGCAGCTGTAATCAATTGCTTGGAAAATTAAGATAGAATAGGGAATGGTATATAAAAAATGTCCAATGATTCGTTTCAGGCCTAGATAAAATCGAGTTTCTGCAGTCTCATCAAAATATGGACATATATCAGAAAGCTTTTGATATAATCGAACATTACTTTGGTTCCGAGGAAGAGGAGGCGAGAATTGCACCGGAGGTCGATTCGGAGGGACAGCAATTCCAATTCACAACACCCGACTCCTCCCAGTTACCCGTTCCAGGCTTCCAATTCTAATTATACGACCACTCTCTCGTTATTCGACACAAGCCAACAAGGCATGCCCACGTTTCTATCAATTTGTTTGCAGCTGACAGTTTTACGGAAACACGTGGCACTTCGAGAACTGACGATAAGAGAAAGAGAATCGGTTAAAATAATATAAAAAAAAAAGAAGAAGAAAAAGAAGAACATCGGATAAAATACATTTTACTATACGGTTGAGATTCGCCGCCTTATAAGGAGGATCTGTTGACGATTTTGAAAACATCAACAACGACCGAAAGGCAGCATCTTTTTACGTTCGAAGATTCACTGATAAAAGAAAAGAAAAGAAAAGTATACGCCTGTCAGTGGTTGCGGACACTGTCCTTTTTTTCTTTTTCTTATTATTTTAGTCAAACCATATATTGTATAGGTTACAATAATACAATTGTACTTTTAGACCTGCATCAAATTGTAACGACGCTCTGACTTTGAAGCTTTGAAAATTATAATTTGTCTATGGTCTCCCACGAGCTCATACCTGCACTAATATAGTATGAGGCATTCAGTTTATCAGAAATGAAACGAGATATAGAAAAAAAAAGGAAAAAAAAAATAATAAATACACCTTAGTGCTTAAGTAGAAATGGTTTAAGTACTAAACAAACAAAAAAAATAAACAATTCTTAATTGTACGATGACAACACATCGGGGCAGATAGGAGCCTCGCTCGACGCTCGACTGACTCAGAATTACGAAGAATTAAAGAGAGAAAAAAAAGAAAGAAAAGTAAACGAAACTCGCAGAAACTTTGCGAGAACAAAAAATACTGAACGACTGAAGTACGCGACTACGTAGTCAATACGGACAACCTTACGCAACGCGGTACTCAACTCCTTACTACACTAGATAGGTACATGACCAATTAAACTTTTTTACTGTAAATACGTATAACTTGTAATTTTAAGGCCATTCTATACAGAGTGCCCTTAAGAGGCAAAAAAAAAAAAAAGAAAGAAGAATAGTCGTGGACTAAATAGACACGCGGATATATTTGTTACGTATTCGATATTTTCGTTCCACTTTTTTTCCCCCCTTCATTCATTTTCTACTTCAATCTCCCCCGTGTGTTTGCTTTCTTGTACAACACTTTTCTATGTCGAAGCCACTTAATAGCCGTTTAATTTGATCGTTGATTCAATCATCACTTCGAATGACTCGTGAACTTAATAAAACTTTGGAAAGTTCATAACGCGCGTCCTGAAATTAATATAAAGATTCATTGATTGCAATAGTGGGATAGTATTTTGCGCCTGGTGATCGGCAATGTTATTCCTTTTTTTTCTTTCCTTTTCAATAGTTTATTATTAAATTTTGATTGCTTGATCAACTGCCGTAAAATACTTATTCTGTCGCCACGAACGAACCGATTTTAATGTACAGTGTAACACGATCGACGAAGACTCTTAATTATAAATCAAAATATAAGGGAGAGAGAGAGAGGACATAGAAGGGAATGTAAACTACTTAGAAGACGCGCAATGTTTAGAACTATTAGCCATGCGGAATTAAATTCCACTATTAGTAATTGCTGATCTTACACGATATATCATTGTACAGCAGATTAAAATTTCGGACATTCTGTATGAAAGGTCTGTGACTGTATAAAATGTATTTATTATTTAGATTCGACGATACCATACTCTATATTATACAAGCTCTATTATATATATATATACACCTATCTAACTCTTAGTTACCGACTTCTATTCTTACGACAGAGGTGGACTATATTTTATATAATTACTCACTGGCTGTTGCTTTCTTCAAATTCTTTCTTTTTTACACTGTACAACAGCTACACGAGTGCCTATAGCCAATTTATAAATAGCTAAGTGCGAGCATCACGAGCTTATTCTTCCATTGCAATTGTTTATTTAGAATCTTATAACAGTCACTATCAACGTACAAGAAGGTAGCGTCCGATCGATCAATTGTTTCTTACATCTAGCGAGCGAGTCATTTTCCAAAAGCTAATTGATATTACAAAGATTCTATACTCTTTTTACAAGTTCAATGCATATATTTTATTATGCAATATTCTATGCAATTTTATCGAATAAACAATAAGGCTTCTGTTTCGTTCACATTTCGTTAAACGTAACTCGTAGCATTGATTGTTTTGTCTATTTTGTGCTAGATGTACCGTAGTGATTACAATGATTATAAGTAACAATGCATTGTTGAGATTCCCGCGCCTTTTGATAGCTTATTGATTCTATTATTGTGCGCTGTATAATTTTATATATAATTCTCTTGTTTGCTACGCTCTTAAGTTATTATAAATTGGCTATGTGGTTTATGCTTGTGATCGATGACGTTATTCAATAACGATACAAGGACTGCCGACTGCTACGCCACAACGTTAACACAAAATTGAAAAAAAAAAAAAAAAAAATGTCATACACATGGAATGCTAAATACTATCTTGTTCGTTATACTTCGCGTTAAGTTTAATTACCGCCATTATAACATTATATAATTTCATGGCAGGGAAGAAAGCGTCGGCATTTGTTTGAGACGCTTAAAGTAAAAGTTATCTGTCGTGTATCGAGTCGAGATAAATTCTTTGGACCGATGCTGTGTAAATTCAGATGGTAGATATTCTTTTTCTTTTCTTCTTTTTTTTTTTTCGTTTCGTATACTCGTGGCTTTCGCATATTTAACTGTACTGGAAGAATGAATTAACGTCGGCGTTATTCATTTTGAAGGCATTGTGTTTCTTTTTTTTGTGTATGATCATTTGGCATAAAGAAAATAAAGTTGAATAATAAATGTAACAAGGTACTCGTTTCATTGATCCTTTTGTACTGGTGCCTCGTCATTCGTTATGTCTTTTTTTTCTCCAATGCTTGTTCTTGTGCTTTTGTTATTGTTAGTAATGACTAATTTTTTAAATGTACCTTTCAGTGATACTCGTTCGAGCGATAAAGATTGATTTAATTTTATTGAAAATCAATTTAAAAAATAGCGAAACGATCCCTTCGATTTATCGTTAGATGATTATATTATTTCAATTTACAAATTGTATCCTTTCGATTGGTAATGTTTGTTATAAACTTTTTTTCTTTTATGGACACTATACCGTGTGCCATGCTTTGATAGAATGTTAACTTTATATCATAATATATCACGATTCACTAAGAAATTTTCTTATAAAATATTAGCTTGCCACAATTTTGTATTAGGTTTCACATTAAAGCTGATACGCATTGAAGAAAATATAATCACGATGAAAAATAAAATAATTATTGATATCACGCATACACGATACTTATATCCGATTAATTTTTCGACGTACTTCCAGCAATGTGAATATTAAATATTGCATGTTAATGATATAAAATAAATATTTTCTTCGAACGATTTATACAAATACGATTATGCAAACGGTTGCAATGCACTTAATCTTTAAAATAACGTTATAAGTATATCACAATATAAATATATATTCGCGAATCGCATATTCCGTAAAGCAAGTGAATTGTATAATGTTACTGAACCCCATTAATTACATATTTATCAATAGCTTATCATTAAACGTTGTATACAAATTCTTCCATTATTTAACACAATACAATGTCTTGTATAGCAAGACTACTAGCCAAAACATTATCATGGGCATTCCGCTCCTTCAATTACGTTAGGTTCTGACTGTATAGGCAGAATTAAACCACTAGTAATCCGTGATACTAATGCATGTAAGGTATCGAAGTCGATTGCATTGGAAAAAGTATTATAAATTTGTTCTTCGACTAATTTCGTAAGATTCTGCCGCTCCATATGTAGTCTATTTATAGTCATAGTAATTAAATAGACTGCTCTTGATACCGATGGATTCGTATCGTCACACAACCAATGGAATACTCCTATTGCTTCGGAATTAACCTTCAGTATGTCATTTACAACCTACAACAACGATGTTTGTTAAAATATATCTACTTTATGAAACTCTGTATTAATTTAAAGTCTTACTATTTGTTAAATTTTTTAGTACTTACCACTGCTTTTTTTTGTTCGATTTTAGGTGTCAGCCACTCTAATAATTCACCAGAATTAGTTATAAAATTCTTTGGGTCAAGAATCAAGCACGCCTTTCCACCAAGACTTCGACTAATTAAATTGCCAAGTGACACAGACAAGCAGTCTATGGTATTGCTATTGTTTGCAACAAGAACAAATATTGCAGGTTGTTTGCTGCTTTCCTCAATAACTGTCTTGACGCCAGCAGAAAAATCATCCCAAATATCAGGCTTTTGCATTGGGAATTTCTTTTTTATGTCTTCAATATCTTCCTCAAATTGTATAATATTTTTAGAAATAGAGTTATTTAATCCACACATGTAACAGTAGCCCAAAACACAAAATAATATACCACCACCAATAATTAACATAGCTTTCCGCTCGGCTACTATATGGTTAATATCTTTTTCCCATAGTGCCCTATGAAGCAGAGGGCTTTTGTTAGATCTCACATTTTTTCTTTGCTTCGCTTCTTGCTCTGTAGTCCTATTCTTTGGAATTTCTGGACTACTACTCTTAAATTCAGAATTATTAGAATCTTGGCTCTTGTTGTTTGAACTATTGCTTTCTGAATCATCAGTTTTATTATCATCGCTCCTATTTTTATCAACTTTCTTATCCCTATAAGTCTCCTTACAATGAACCTTTGATCTTGATTGACTATGTTTTCTAGGAGATCTTCTGCGACTTCTATTCATTCTCGACAAGGGTGGCCGTGCTCTCGGTCCACTTGGTCTTGGAGTGAAAGATTCGCTCTCTTCAGACTGTAAAAGAAGTGTCATACTTGAAAACTCGTTAAATTGTTCTAAACGATAAAAAAGAGGATAAAATTATACAAAATCAATCTACATTCATACCAAAGGACACGTGATACGATATCTGATAGAGAATTGTGTACAAAAATAATATACGTACATCGGTTTCGCTCATGCTGGTCAAAAGCAATTGTGCAAAAACAATAATGCCTATTATAACATAAAACTCGAGAAATCGGCTTTCTTTTATGTCATATATCAACGACCATCTTCCCTGACTATTAGCCTAGTACAGGATTTATAACTTCCAGAAAAAATCTTATCCAATGCAATCTCCTTAAAAGAGGAATAGGGCGACAATAGTGCCAACCTCGAGCGAGAAGTAAATTCGTACAAGGATGCCGTCGTGACAACGCAACCTACGAAAATACGCGACAGCTTGTACGTTTGTTTCTTTCATTAGAAAAAGAAAGATAGCAGGGAATCTAATTACAGTTTTTTCGGCTACTTTTATGCCGGTAAAATGTGCATTGGAGTGCTAAAAAAAATATGCCATTGGGGGCCACTGACTGCTCTCGGTATGTCAATCATAATATTAACATTTATCTACCTCCTCGTATCACAGCCACAGGAACAAGAAGTATACGATAATATTCCTTAATAAGTTTTCAATGAAATCCTAGAGCCGCCAGCTTATTGTCCAACTCCTTTCAGAAGGATAGAAGTAACGTTTGAAAACACTTTATTCCACTACGATTGTACTGACAGCCCGTTTACCC
>JARPRG010000321.1:2890513-2947462 GCA_031001745.1 Hartigia nigra | reverse complement strand
AAAGAGTTATTAAGAAGGGTAAGTGCCTTCTGATTAAATTAGCGCATTTAGACCATAAGAAGTAATTGGGCTTAGCACTGAAGAGTGTAGATAGGCACGTACTGATTACGTTAAAAAAAAAATAATACAATACTTGTAGACACATTGTGCCATATAAATATAGAAAAGTTAAAGGCTTTTAACAATATTAGAAACTGTCAGAAATTCATTGATTAAATGTTATAACGATTATTGTCTTGAAAGATATTTAATTGATTGGCAACTGATGAAACAGAGCTGATCGATTTCCTATTCGAAGTACTAACAGTCACTTTTACTTTTTCGAATTTACAGTTTGGACGTTTATCTTTTTTTTTTGTCATGTCTAAGAATCCTGTTTCGGTTTTCTTGATAGGAAAGTGAAAGTCTCTCTTTATAATTTCGATGCGGGCGACGATCAGATCGAAGCAAAATTCTTCGACACATACAGATCATTAAAAGTGAACCCACTGGATTTAGAAGAGCACAAGATGATTTATACGGAAATAGCAATGCCTTGGTATTAAAGGTGTTCTGCTGATATTATGGCCATAGAATACAAAGCCAATTGAAAATAGTTTATCCTGTTTGGTGGTTATAAAACGCAATAATAGAAAAGATAGAATTGCCTTATTTGAAATCCCTTTGATATTTCTTATATTGTTTGAGAGATCCTTGCTTTCATTGTGCAGAGCGACGTACGTCAAATGCACCAAATATACTGACTATATACAGCTATATAAAGCCAGAGAAGAAAATAATTTTGTGAAAAGATGAAAGAGAGCTCTCCATCTCTAAATTCCCCCGATTCCTCTTATTCACAGACTTCTATTCTGCATCTGAATATAGAGCTCCACGTATATCTATATTCATACGTTCCAAGTTGACCTACGAAAGTGTCGAAGCATAAAGAGTGAAGCAAAGCGTATATTTTCCAGCAACATACTAACCGATCCAGAATGACGTTCACACGAAGAATGATTATTCTTATCCTATGTGCGATAATCTCCACGATGACGTCCGTCAGGGCCTTCCCGGATGGTGCTCCAGTGGACGCTTGCGTCAAGCCCAGAAAGAATCAGCCCTATCACGGTCAAGCGAGGACTCAGCCCTTGGAAACCAATCCCTACTCCGTGATAGCATCGTCGAGCGAATACGGACCAGGTTCACAGATTACCGGTAACAGAAGGCAGCTTAAATTAATTAATCAATTTTCGTTAAACTACAGAAAGAGAGGGAGAGAGAGAGAGTCTTCCGCTTTGTGATGAGGGCTTAATTAAAGCTTCAGCATATTTCGAAAATTGAGAAAACAACTTACCGCCAAGTTTAGATTTTCACGACGTGATCCACATCGAGCCAAAGCCGTTTAAAGTCTAATTTCGTCGCCTACTTGAAAATTCTCCAGTTTTATTTCCCGTCTATACTTTTCATTTCAGTGAACATAGGTGGCGACATCTTTAAGGGCTTCTTCTTGCAAGCTCGTGACGTTCGCACTGGCGAATGGATCGGTTCCTGGGCGCAAACACCAAATACCAGTACTCATCCTGAGTGTAGCGCCGTGACCCATGCTGACCCTCGTGAAAAACAACAAGCCACTCTTATTTGGAACGCTCCGCATAATTCCCAGGGTCAAGTGTACTTTACGTAAGTTCATTCGTTTAATGTGACAAGCTTATTCACGCCTGCAAATAGAATTAGAACTCATGAACTTGAAGATAATGTAGAAGGAGATGTTTGCGTGACTAACGAAAGAAGCCATTTTCTTTTTTCTTTCCCGTCAGCCCTTCAACGCGTGAACCAAGTTGTTAAATATGTTTTATCATCGATAAAACTTTTGTACTACTTGATAATTGCGACCAATGAATAAGCGCTTTGGTCAATCTGTCCAGTATACAGTGGGCGATAACTAACTTTGCGATAGGAATTAGCACGTATGATTATCGATATCTATATAGATATACATTGCGATTGATATCTTAAAAGTGAACGCACGATTGGAATTACCATTTATTTCCATATAATAATGATAAAAGGTTTCTAGAATCCAGTTACTCGCGATTGCCATTACATAGTTTTCATTCTGTACATATTTTACGACGTTGGACTTTCAATGTTATCGAAGGAGAGATTATTGCGTCATTGAAACTTTTTGGAAAAAAAGAAACGAAGACGGTTAATAATTTTTGAAATTCTTGGGGCATTCAATTTGTTAAAGGAAGACGCTGTCAGATGTCGAACGTCGCGAACGGTCGATATTCTCTCGACGATAATAGATTGTTATACCGTGACGTAGTGTTTGTACCTTTCTAAGGGTTGTCATAAACTCCTACAGTCTAATAGAGCAAAAAGGTTAACTTCTTGAGGATTTTTTTTTTTAATCCAAATAAAATTTCAACGCTATTCTTCTTTACGAAAAATCGGTTAGCTCCGATCACGATAGAACGTTAGCTACGCATATAAATTTAATGCCCTATGAAAATAAATATAAATGTCAATTTATTACGAGCATAGTTAGCGGGGAAAAAAAAATCTTTATGATTATTTTCCTCGTCGACGATCACAACGAAGAGAGCGTGTAATTTTCATAAGCGTCGCTCGTTAACGACTCTACGAATTTTCCAGTAATATTACACGGTTGAAAGTCACGTATGGCTGGAGCCACGGAGATTGTTGTATATTGCGGGCAACGACGTACTTTGTAGGTACTAACTAACGCCGGTAACTTCCTCGTGTCCAATTTAATCGTAACACGTAGAGAAAACTTGGCTACCGCCACGAAATTTTCATCGGACGGTAACCGACGTTTATTCGGTTGGTTTTATTTGTGTCGGCAGCCAGTAGAAAGAAAAGAATTAAAATATAAAAATTTCAACGCTTTACCTCGTCCCGTATGATTTCCCGTCAGACCTGAAGCAACGTAATCGGAAGTGTGAAAAATATTTATGTTCCAGTGGCACAGTGTTGAAGGATTATGGAACGTTCTGGGCTGACTTAGTAGCACAAGTGGCGCAGTGAAGAATCCTGCAAATAACGTACGTGTCACTATCAAATAACTCAATAAATTATCAAATACATTAATATATATTCTATTTATAAACACAGCCAAAGTTTTGACTTGACAGCACAAAATAAATCGGGTTCGGTTTCCATTGTACAAAAAGAATTTGAATATCCGTGAAAAGAAACATTTCTTTTTTTCAAACCTCTCTTTTTGTTTTCTTTGTCCGTATACGTTGCACGTTCTTCATGAAAATAAGGTAAACAGTTTTTATTGGATGAGATTCAAGAATTCTCGCACGGAGCTGCTACAAGTAATCCCACTGGGTATGACTTATGTTTATAATGGACGAAGTCGCGTATCCTATGTCGGCATACAGAAACGTGTATTTTGCACATATGTTTTATGAGACATTAGAGACATGGAATTTTCTAGTAAAGTTTTTTTTATCTCACGAATTACCACATATCTTACGTATCGTGCATCCTGCAGTAACTGGAGTTTAATCCCAAATAGGCATTATAGCCATCAGAGTTAAAGCGGTCGCCAGCATTTGACCATTAATGTCCAAAGATACGAAACTGCTCGGAGCAATTAATATGACGTAATAGGCCTCCAAGTTATAATACAAATTATCCATACTTTCTGACTTGACCATACAAAATAATAGATTCCAGGATCAACGGCCGGAGTCCATTCAAAGTACATAGAACAGCGAAGATGAAGTAACCACAGAAACTGGGCGGCGATCAAACTCTAAAAAAGAAAAGAAAATATATTAGGAACAAAGAAACCTGCCCTACCATTAATACTTTTTTTTTACTCTTTCAAATAGTCACTCTTTATAAGAGTAATCTTTACTATAATCCAATATAAGTTATATATACCGTAGTAAATAATAATTAAGTATACCAGCAACATCCCTAACGGATGTATCAAAATGTAGAATAATATTTTTTATAATACTTTCTAATCAATAAGACTTTCTATTAAGACTCTTTCTTTTCTCTCCCCGTCGTATCCAACTACACGATCCATCTAGACCTCCTGTATATTGTTAGGGGACTCCTTGCTTGAAATGACCCGGCCTTTAAATGTGCAAACATCCGTGCCATTAAGACGCACGGATACGCCTTACATTCCCAGTCTAAAGGTTGGGTTACCCTAGGCTTTTCTCTCGGAGCCGGTGGTGCTTGGGAATATCATGATATCGCTGTTTCTTCATTGGATCCCGTTAATGGACTCTCCGTTTTACGTAGCACGTGAGGTGAAAGATTGAGAAGAGTTACGTAAGGCTGGAGCCAGGTAAAAGTGGGCCACTTGCAAGACAGCTCGATAGCTTTAAGTATCAACGCTCACTGTTCAAGTCATATAAGTCAGTGCGTTGCTTCGTGGACTTACGACTTGATCTTAGTCAACCTTTTGATCAGGTTATGTATACATATATATATATCATATGAGTGTAACACATGAGTTAAGCTCACACGATGTATCAACGTAAACCCCTTTGACTCTTCATCCGATAATTAAGCCGCGTCTGTGCTTTCCGCAAGTCAGCGACCTAATTATCGGAAGTGAAGGTAGCGAGTCTGCTGGTAGAAAGAATTAATCACTAGCCAATTCAAGTGGAGAGAAGACCTTGTTAAAGGTACATAGACGTTTTCACTAAAATTAATCGTAACGCGCCACACCCTCTGTTACTTCGTTTTTATCAGATCCTGAAAAAGTGTAATGACACAGGACGTTTCTATTTATGTAATACAGTTGATTGGTCCGAGGCTGATATTTTCGGTAGGTTATTACGTAAGTTTTTATTTGTGCGCAGAAAATTCGGATCGGAGGAAACATATAATCGGTGATAGGTTATATTCATCCTGTTGGATGTCTTGGTCCTTTCGTGCCTCTTTCAGACATTTATTACTTCCTAATACAGACGTCTATTGCGAGACGCGTGGATCCAGATAAGTCCGGAGTTGATTAACGATCCATAGCTATGTGGTTACCTAGAATAAACACGTGGACAGTATGCTGGATAAAGTCACACGAGTTAGAAGAGCCATAAAAATGACCCGACGTGAGCAGATACTATTAAATTGGTAAACAGTCGTGAGCTTGATGAATCATTAGTGAATTTTGAAACTCCCAATACCTAAAAAAAAATATTATCAGAATATCATAAATCGACAGGACTCCATTCAACACGTTTCTAGGAGTACATACAAGACTCGTACTTTCTATAAGGATCTAACCCATCTCATCCCAGCGTGCTATTACTCCAGGCTTAGAAATCTAGAATAGAAATAAACGTAAAAGAGAAAAAAATCCTACAGAATCGACAGGAGGAAAAGAGTTTTTCATGTCTTCTCGTAGAAATTCCACAGGCGGCCCCGTTGACGGGATTGATGGGGTTGTCGAGTAGTGAGTCAGAGCGAAAGAGACGACGCCGGCAGGGGGTGAAACGTCGAGAGTAGTCAAGAGAAAAAGGTGGGTATGAGAGGGCGTCGAGGGTTGGAGTCCGAAGGGCGCCGGCGCCCTGGCGCCTCGACGTCGGGGGCGCCGCTGCTCGTGACTATAGCCGGTCGTTGATTGAGGCTGGCTCTTACTTGTAAGCCTCTAGGCCTGGGAAGTTGCGCGTTTTCCGCGGGTGAAATAATCGCGAGTACTTGACGTGGATGCGCTGCGTCCTGTTGGTGACGTTAGGGTCAGCGCGTGGCTATAGTTTAGGGGTCGTCGATTATGCGTCACACGATCGATTGATTGCACGCGTAGTGATTCGGAAGAGATGTGATATGATAAGGGCGCCGTGATAGGAGGTGCCTGGGGTACCGAAATGTACGGGACATCCGGACGGATTTGCACCATCCAGGTGCTCTGCGTCATCCTGAGCTCATGGTGGTTGCTAACCGAACCGGTTCTCGGGGTTCCGGACTACCCCGAAATCACCACCCTCGAAGGTACGGTAATGATATCTGTATCTGTCGACATATATAATTTTAGATATTTACTCATTATTTTATTTTTAGATTATCATGTGACAAATAATTATTGATCATACCTTCGTTACCTTGATTACTCATGACATGTAGCTGGTTTATCTGCAGTGACTTTGAATCGTCATTGTCTGCCGCTAAACAACCCTACGACGCAGTACCCTTCTGCACCCACATCCCCCTTACGTTGCGGCTTTTCTTCTTTGTCCTATCAGCTTTGAAATACGGAACACGAAACTCGTATGTTTGGACAGGGCTTTTCTTCTTTTTTTCTTTTTCAGGTACACTTGATTAAACCCAGTTTGAACAAAAGAAATCATACAGCAGTATTATGCTGTAGTTGGAATACGTCTTTAATATCTTTTTGGGGTTTTTTTATATTTCTGAAAATAATATATTATTAGTAGGAAATTATATACTGGGTTCTTAGTGGGCGCGAAATATTTGTTGCTTCTACTGTATCGGAATCCATCTGACTAATATGGCTATATGCCAAACCAATCCCAAACAAGCACGTATTGACTGTTCTCAATGCTATGAGAAATATACAAGTAGCTGTTTCCAAGGGTCTTCTTCTATGTCGGTCGGATCTACTTCAGATTGGATCTCTCCAGAGAGAAGCAAATCGAGAAGTTTTATATACATATATATATAGCAGAACAAAATTGATCCCCAGGTAAAACACGAAACTTTAATGTTATCGAATGTCTTGGGAAATTCTCATTGATAAATCAACATACAAGAACCTGCTGAACACTTTTCATTCTTCAAATAAATAACTGAGTACAAAACCGCGAACTTGAGACTTATTTAAAATAAAAAAATCCAAATATTCTATAATCCTAAGAAAAAGTCGCAATGCGTAGTTGTTTTCTTCTACAGTGCGCATGTTTCTCTGACAAAATTACACGAGGAAACTTCTTATCGGTCAATCTCTAATCTACCTCAAAGCTTAGCCAAACTCTATAAGTTTACTCGTTAACAAGATAGCCTCAAGCACTTGATCCAGAGATTATTTTGTAGTAGCAGAACATTCCCGTCTTATGTAGACAGATATGTGACACCATAAATTCCCTAGTGCCTAATAGCCTAACCACAGGGGATACACCAAACGTAAATAAAAGTACTATACCACTAAGTAGATGAAAAATTCATGTAATCACTATATCCTGATAACCTGTCCCACCTATTTCGTTAATCGATAAAACGTGTTCTGAACGTTTCCTTTTGATTTTTTATACAGAAAAGGTAGCGCGAATTTAGTCTGTCCTTTATTAAATAATGAATACAGCTTTATTATATTGCTAGTGATATTTTGAGCTTTTTAATTTCGACCTCCTCTATGCGCTCGTTGCATCAGGGACAATAAGCGCAACTAAACAATGCAGGCTTTGTTGAAGAAAATTACGAGGGAAACAAGGGGATCACCTATGCTTCGTGTAGGAAATGCATTTTATTTCATTAACGCTTCAACTACGTTTCTTCAAGTACGAGTCAAAAGGCTTTATCGTTACGCATTATTCTCTCAATACATAATGCATCGCAGTGCATTGCTCGATCGTAACGTAACACCTAGTTGCATTCTAGCTATACCTGTAATCGATACAACTCTAGTACTTTAAACCCATATTGTAGTTCTATGCTTTTGTTTTCTATGTGCCGAACGCACTCGAGTCTCATATGAATTTGTAGAATATTAGTTAAAAAATTATTGGACGGAAAAGTCATTTGTCTTACAAAAAAAATGGCTGATATAATATACGTACTAAGAAGATAAACTTCCTTCATTGAATATCTTTGTACAAGAGTCCAATGTAATATGGAGATGATTATATGAAAATCCATCATTCTGATACGTGGAAAAATATTGAACGTTGAAATTACGTAAGAGGTAATAAATTAGCCTTTTTGCTTGAAGCGGCAACGTTAACGATAAGCAATTTATGTAGAAAGTAAAGAATTCCTCTTTACCAATTACATTGACGTAATTGCCATGATAAAAAACCTGCCAGTCCATTTGCTCTGAGTTAACCTAATCAAAATAAAAGCTTTAATAGATAGGATCGTACGACCAACGAAACGTATAATTTCACGTTAAAAATATTTGGACATTTTTTTTTCTTGGCGAATTTTTTTTAGGCTTGTATAATAAAAGTCAAATTTTTCCTGACGCGTATGAGGTTATTAATAGTCAGGGATGTTTTTTCTCGTATTGTACTTGAAGTCAGATTGCTACATTATAAGGCTCAAGAGTGTAATTAGGACATATCCTGAGGCAAATCTTTTTTTTTTAATATAATTTTCAAATTCTTGTGTGTTGCTCACGCCAAGTATTTTTCTACAGTTTTTCCTATACGTATATAGAAATCAACTCCTGATTTTTCTTTGTTCCTTATATCCTAATACTATCCTTATATTTATTTTGTGACTGGAGATAAAGAGAAAGACTGCTTTCACATGCTTCTAATTATAGTCACTTCATCCAATCGTACATCAACTGATAACAGGTTATCATCACTCTTGATGAATAATAAAATGGTTGCTCGGTTTCTTTACTTTCTCACCCGTCACTCATTTGGATGGTTATCAGACAAGTATCATACTCAAGTACATACAATGAATGTTACCTGTACAAATATTATTCTCAGCTAAGCCAATACTTTCTATTTTAAGAGATATTTACTTTAATTTAATGATAATGGCATGATTTCATTAAATCAGTATACATTTTATGAATCTTCATACTACGGTGAAAGAATAACGAAAATTTCTAGTCATGCGAGAGAAATTCGATTATCCGGATCAATGAAATTTCATACCTCTGTCTTCACGCAATTGACAGAGCTGGTTATAAGATTGAGTCAACTTCTTGAGAATCCGAATCCTTCTTTATTAAAATATCGTATACCAAGTATTGGATAAATAAATTAATACGAATCCTATCTGAATTACATGATTCTGAGCAAATCTTTTAATAACTATTCAATTCATTTATTTAATGTCGTTCGTTCCTGTAATCCTCATAATGAAATTTTCTCCTGGAAATCAGTGAATACCAAAGCAAATATCTGCCACGTAGAACGTTATGGTTGAATCAGGACATTTTATGATTACACCAGCCTTCTAGCGGCACAACGATTATAGTACCATAGCACGTAATTATTGCGCAACAATATACAACGCATACTGCAGTGCCATTTATGCTTGAACTTTAATCATAACTATTGCCAACGTATAACCAGACTTGATTAGCCTAACACCAAACAGATAACCACAATAAGGAACAAAGTAAATGACATTAGAAAGTTCAAAATTTCATAAGAAAAGAGTATAGACTAATAAAATCCACAGTCTGACAAAAAAAAAAGCCATATTCATATTTCCTTATTAGTTTACAAACTGTATCCAATATATTTTCATTGCTAAAATAAAAATTGGATTCTTATTGAGGTCAAAATAAATTCAGAGTTCAATATGCTCCAAGAAGACGTCCCAAATCTAATCCCATAATTTTAAAAAAGGATGCCAAAGGTATCTAAACGTTTGATATTCACCCTTTGGTACATCCTGGGGACAGGAGGTACCTAAAGATTTCATCTGATCAATATACCGTATATCACCCTCACTGAAAACGACCATGTCTAAATAATGCAAATCCGCCAGCTGTATCCTCAATGAATAATATCTAGGGAGCATAGGGGGTGAACGTACCGACTTTTTACCTAACATAAAGTTACCGCAGTCTGCACTGCGGATACTCCGTTACCTCCGGTGTGTTTCCGTTCGTAAAACGTTGTTACACGTTTCGAAGTCATTCGTGTTAAAATCGATTATCAATAATCCTTATTGACATTCGTTGTTACCTCGCAAACTGCACGTAACCATCTTGTGGGAAATAGTCAGTCGATCCTCCGGACTTCCTATAGAAAGGAAACAGTACAGCGAACCTGTTCATCGTATGAGTTTTGGGGTGAACCGTAGAGGTCAAACGGGTTTCATCTGTGAAAGATACAAAGGTCGCGGATGAGTACTTTTCTTTAAAATCAACGAGTGGAACGTAATTCTAGAGATTTTTTTGAAATTTCTTACCAAAACTATTTATATCTTAACAAATATTTTCTCTATCGAGCGTTCCTGGTGTTTGGTATATCAGACAACAGCTACAACCTTCTATTATGGTAAGTAGAGTATTGTCTAGTGTCAAGGAAGTTTTAATTATTGTTATAAACCGGTAGGCGACATCGGCTCCTGAAACGGTATATTCATGCGAGAGAGATGTTTATTAGTGATGCAAATAATCGGTAGGTATTTAGTTCGATATTGAGATCTGACAAAGGTATTTCCTATTGGACTTGTCTATGCTGGAATAATGAGTATTTTCCATTGACTTTCATAGAAACGTAAAAGCATTCGATTTCTCATTGACGATTGCCGTATACATATTTATACGAGACTGGATTATTTAATTAGACAAGAATGCCTCTACGTATCTTTCTCTTCGTATATACATATTTCTCACGCGGGCAAGTCAATTCTTTTGGAAATTACGATTAACAGAGATGAATTATTCAACGATAAGATTACAGCGCGATGCGTGAATTCTAGCCGTTTTGACATTAACCACGCGAAGTCAGATCTTTTATGGCAGCAATAGGTAAGCTGGTTTTTCTTGTAAAAATCCTCAGTTCACTTTGCCCTCGATGGTCAATCACGAAAGACTGGCGAGTAGCCAGAGTATCAATTAAATATTTAACCAAGACACGTAACACTGAGTTATACGATCCAAATGCACTAGTCCGATTTAACAGCTATCGTGTAATCGCTTAACTTTAATAAAAATTATTAACATTCCAAAGTCTGAAGATTTGTTGCAATTTGAAAACATTTTTTATGTCCATCCTTCTCACACGTATGTACATAAGTATCTAATAGGTACAATCTGTCGTTAAATATAGAAAGCTCCGAAAATCTAAAGTTTACATTTCAATTTAATCCATTTGTATACATAGTCATTGGATCACTGGTATTTAACAATTTTAATCACCAACCACCGTTGCAATTGCCCTGAAATTAGTTTCAATATACAATCGCCATATTGTTATGCTCCATTGAACGTTTAGTTGAATCGTTTACGCCCAGCAGTCAAATAACAGTTTATGCATGTTAAATATTGTATCAGGTCAAAGGTTGGATGAACAACATTTCCATAAATCAAGTGTATACGATATTGTTAAGTCAATCTTATCGACTTCTCATTACCATTCCTAATATTGGTATCAATAGATTCAATTACATATTCCTATCTCGATTATACCACTGATAATAATTGGTTACAACTTTTTAAGAAATTTACAGCATATATGTTTCAGAATTGGCAAATAAGAAATTTCTTTGCTACGTATCATCATTTATCATTCCTTTTTCTTTCTAAGCCTAGAGTCTTAGGGCTTCCGATAGACAGTCCAAGGGTATCAACAAGAAGAATAGAGGCTCCTTGCACGATTTCTTTCGTGTTATTGAGCGATGTTAAATAAAGTGACTCATAGCGATTCTCAGGATTAATAACACTCATTTCCGCATTACTTTTTCGCAATCGATCGCTTCCATAGGCATACATACTACAGTCCGGATATAGTATGTGTTCTTGGTGGTATTTTTTTTTCTACCACAAATTATTGTGAAATAACGTAACGCTGAAAGCTCTAAGGGCAAACGTAATTACAGAATTTTTGAGATTAGAAAATTTCTGAAACAATAAAATGGTCTTCTGGCTACGGAAACATTGCGTGCTGTGACAGTGCCGATGCCAAGATAACCTCAGTCGACACGCAACTTTTACCTTTAACGTGTTGCATTTTTTTCGCCATTATCGTTATTACTTTTCATGCATAGCTTTGCCATGAATGGTGGCCGTGTATCCAGCCCGAACAATCGAACTAATCATGCCTTGAAATGGGTTTTAATAATGCCAAGTATTACTCCATCTTGCTGTGGGATTCTATAATTTTAGCGATAAGTAACGATGCCACAATGCGATGCTTTTATCTGATTAGATTGATATCCGATCAAAAAGAGAAAGAGAAAGAAAAAGCGACTAGATCCAGATATTATTTCATGAATATTAAAATAGCAATGACAGCATAACATTTGTTTTTAATCTTTGATTAATATTTACTTGTCTCCCTCTGATTATCATTGCTCGTAACGTTGTCTTCTTTAACCTCACTCAAAGAGAAAATTATTATTTTTATATACAGATATATCATTTCTTATTGGTAACCTGTTCCAGGTGATCAATTTGATCAGGAAAATATTACTATTGGCTTCAATGGGATAAATCTTATTCTGACTTCATGTTTCCCAAGGGCGAGAAAATTTCTCTGGATAATATTTTAGATCGAGCTTCCGCTCAGGGACATCTGCTAACTCGTTTCTGTAGTATGAAGAAAAATGGTCACTCAACGACCCTCGCGAATGGTTCCTTCGGGATTTCCAATATCTGCCTAGGATATAACCAATTCTAGTCAAATCTACAGTCCAGACTAAAAACAAGATTATTTTAGTTAAACAAGTAAAGTTGAATTGCGCTAGAAACAAAAATACAAAAGTAAGATATCAAAGTTATTATGACTCTCATTAAGATTCCTTACCGCTGTACTCATCCCTTTAAAATATTCTAGTAAACGAGGCCGTCGAAGGACATTTTTTATTCGGCATTTGATGAAAGAATGTCGAACGAGGTAAAGCTTGCTATCTTTTTTTTTTCTTTCTTTTTTTTCTATCCATCTCTCAAGCTTCCTGCCTTTTTTCACGGTAGCAACTCTTGGAAATAACGAGAGCACGAGGAATGTATAATCGAGTACGAGATCACCAGAAACAAAAGGAATGATAAATATACACAGACCCCTCCATATTATAATTCAAAAAATTCTCGTCTTTCCAGCAATGATTTTCCCGTGTAACACTGGAAAGATCTTTTAGCACAGTAAAATTTATTTTCGTCCAAATCACTCAAAAATACTTGAGACTCCCACCTACTTTTCATTCCTATTCCTTAACTCTTCTCACCTGGGTACTTGGCTGTAGGAGTACTGTACACCTGGTCGCAAATTCCTTTTTCTTACGGGGTAAACATAAGTGGGAATTGTTGAGCAATACGTCCTAACACAATGACCTCTTAACGAAGTAATTAAAAAAAAAAAAAAAGGAGCAAGATTTCAAACCAAGTATATGCAGTGTTCAAAGAGTCATTCCTACCGTTAATATACATAAGTAATATGTATTATATGTACCTATCCTTAGGTTTAAATCGATATGATAAATCCATAAGAAAATATAAATCCTTCTATGACAGCAGCAGCCCTTTAAGAGCTTTAAGAATGATCTATGAACGTCATCGTCATAAGGAGTCACGATTTTTCGTACAAGAAAAACTTTTCGTTCCAAAATTTTCCTTTGGCCTTGGATTATTCTGCGGCAGGCGTGGGACGCGTCGCAGGTGAGAGTACTGGCAGTGTGCCATACTGGAATGACCCAGTTTTGACGCGTGGATTGACCCGAACAGCGCCATTTTATTTGCCCGTACTTATCTACGTACAACGGTACGTTAATTCTACTGTAAAATGAGGACAGATTATTAACTGCTATACAATTGTAAACTTTTACATTATCAGGATTACTGGTTGCTTTATGTCGTTCGTACACGGGCATTTTTTTAGTCTTCTTCCGGATTCCATTACCAACTTGACTAGCCTCGTCGTATTGAACCTATAGATATAAAATAGATATTATACATTGAAAATTGAACATGTCCTCTTATCGTAAGGACACTTTAAATTCGATTTGACTTTTGGTTAACGCTCAAACTTATTGAACCCATAAATTCCCAGGGAGAATGGGGATGCAAATGTAACCATCTTTGAAATTCAATGGCTCGAGGTAAACAAGGTCATTAGTCGACCGTTTTCACACGGATGGGTTTAGTATGCCGATTACGTCCGAAATTCCTAAGGGATACATTTAATGTTTGCCATACCTTCATATAGTGACATTAATGTTTTTTTGACGATGATTATGCTTTGGATCATCGGACAAATAGATTTTTCCTTCGTTCAATATATCATTTATTTATAGACTGCTAAAGGCTGTATGAAAGAAATCAGTCTAACAAACTGTCTAGTGCAAAATTCTAAAGGCGCAAAGAGGCTATTGTTATCAATGGATTTGTATTTGAGGATACGTGGTATTGTTTTCGAACAATGCAGCAATCAAGCAAGATTTCTCGACGGTGCATGACATCAGTTGAAAGAAGAGACGAGACTGAGGGCCTTTTTGACTTATGATTCGGTCGAGCGTCGGGACGCTTTACCGTCCGAGGGAAACGAAGGAAAAGCTAGAGTCGCTCGAGACGAATTCTTCTTTACCAAATTATTCTATCTGCAGTTTATTATTCATCTGATAACAGTATCCATACCAGTGAATGGTTTTGTGCACTTTCCAACTGATTTATATACGCCATTTTACCATACTGAATTCTCATGGCTTGCAGATACTCGAGAGGACGGTGGAAAGATCGGCGACGACTGTAAGGACGATAGTGAATGCCTTTTTGCTGGTGCTTATTGCGAGCCGAGGAAGAAGAAGTGTTTCTGCAGAGAGGAATTCGAGGCAACAAATCATATTGACAAGTGTGGCCACGGTGAGTTACTCCAGGAATTCGTATATAGGAAACTCATCTTCTAGAAGGGGATTACCATGTTACAATTTACCTATTCTTTCTTGCGCTTCGAGCTTACAAAATACTTAGAGAGTCACTCACTGTACCAGCGTAAAAATAGCGGGGAATTCTCAGGTCACAATAAGATTAATGCTACGTGGGGTTTGATAATTTTCTAACAGCTTGTAGAAGTACTTTTACAAGAAGTTTGCTCGTTAGGTTTTTTTAATACAAAAGACTTCTTTGCTTATAAAAGTCCACCTTGGTACGCTTCGTTACATTTAAATGGCTATTTACCCTGCACTTTTAGAGTTAGTCTGACAAAATGGCTGCGAAAGTAGCTATATCTTTACAGCCCACCAAAGTAACTTTATAGATGTCAGTCATTGTACATTAAAAAATTCTAGCGCTACACTTAATTAGACAGGTTTAAATTATTATTATTAACAGTATAGGATTATTGGTATTTTTTATAAAATCAATATAACTGCAAGTCTCCCCTTAACAAGTGTTGTTTTCAAAGAAAAACTTCCCCTAGTGTCCAATAGGCTACTGATGCATCAAACTGTAATTGACTGTTGTATCGCAACATCTGCTGGAGACAATGGAGGCCTTTGTTGAGCAGGATAGCACGAGTTCGAAGAAAGGACGTTGCTAGGAACTTTATAATAGAGAAAAAGATCTAACTTTCACAAAGCAGTAGAAGATTTAGAGAAGCGCAGGAAAGAGAATCTTTTGTCTCACCTAGAACAGAAAGGAGTAATCATTAATCTGAGCTATTAACATTTATCGACCCCGTATCCATTTTCCTTTTGGCGTGCATAAAAGACGTTTATTTCTTTCAAGATCCTGACTAATTTCAAGAGCTGATAAGCCAACTTATTGCCACAGAGATAGCGTTAAACATGCCATAATGTTTTATGTCTGTTGTTAAGAGACCCAAAGAAAACATCGAGTATCAAAGCTTCTCGAAGATTTGTAGGGTTAATTAACTGTTTGCCCAAATCTAATTTATCCGACCTAAGAGTGTTACAAGCTTAGGGCATTCTAAACCCTCGAGGAACATTACCGAATACATATATTTATGAAGGATAAGGACTTCCTGGCCCACAACAACAAAACATCCTCTTCAAGTTGTCTACGTTCAATATATCCAACGCAGTTCGTCAGGTCAATATTTTTCATCTGTAATCAACAATTATGTTTACAGCTGCGAACGTTAACGAATCCTGCTTCTTCACTGGACAATGCGAGAAGAAAGTATTACAAACGGAATGTCGAGACGGTCGCTGCATTTGCATCTTCGAAAAAATTCCCATGGTACAGGCGGACGGTACCATAGAATGCATTGGTAAAAATAATATTTAATAATATACAATGAAATATTACTCTGAAATTGTTCAAGAGCAGATTTTTTAATATAAAAATTCCAGCCGAGGTCAAGGAACCACCCAACCTCCGGTATGTGGACCCAGCCATGATAGGTGTCCTGGTCGGTATGGCACTCATGTTCATAATTATCTGCGTCGTTCTTCGACTTTTTAGCAAGTAAGTCTTTCCTCTTTCAATTTATAAGATTATGCAATTATCGTTCCAATATGATATCCAAAGTCCAGATCTGCAATTGATAAATAATTTTTCTTTTTTTCACAGAGCTCGCTGGCGCGAAAATCGTACGATTTTTAATACGCCAAATGCACGGTTGATGAACGTATCTTTACTGAGGGAAAGTAAGCTATTGCATGGTCAGGAACGACGTGGTTCTCGCGCAAGTGTACGAGGACCTTCTAGGCAGCCGTCGATGGCCTCTTTGCGTGCACATTCACCCTCCGCCTCGCAAGGTGCGAAACACTCTCAGCGAGTGAGCCGTACGGGTTTTTATTTATTCACTTACTAAGCAAGCAACTTTATTCGCCCTCGTAACAATAGAGCCAAGACTTCTGTCGATACGTAGGCGCTCTACTAGACTGTTCCTCGTAAACCTTTTGGATTGTGTATGGAGCCGTCCTGTTCTCGCATGACCTCTATCTATATCTATTGACAGGAGGACTGTCTCCTGGATAAAAGTATTTCATACAAGAATTTCTCTTGTAGTATAAACAAAGCCAATATATCTATCGCTATACGTTAATCTCAATTCTATTATCGCTTTCGATTCTCTTGACTATTCGCTCTGTTCTTGAACTTCTGGTATGCAGTTGTTGTACCGGATAAACCTTTCGACAATGTTGAAAATATCATTAAGATTTACCTGTTTTGTACAAAAGATTTTAAAAATTCAGAAAACTTATTACTTAATCTTACAGGAGCTTGATACGTCACTTTTTGTACGTGGGAGAAGAATACGAATTTTCTCGATCCTCGTAGATGCTTGACGACACGGATCACTTCTCTGCCGTGTGTCTTTTGAGATTGTAAATATACGGTTTTAGATATGGGAGGCGGATTGACATTTTTTTTTGTCTCGTTCCCATTCAACTACTGCAGAATTACGTTGCACACGACTGGTGTACCTTGTTTTGTTACTTTGTTTTCTTTTTTTTTTTCTTTTTATTAGAATTTGCCGGTTACGCAGTTTAGAGATTTGTGGTGTCTTCTCATCCTAGACAGTGATTTGTTATAGTGAATGAGGACACATTACGGTTATAGTTGCTTGCTACAGTAAACGAATTGCCTGATCATTCATGAAGAAAATTAGATCCATTACAAGTTAGACCAAGTAGTATACATTCCTAGCATTAAACTACGGTACAAACTCACATAGTCATTAGTCATTAGAAATAGAAATGAATTAACGAAGAAAAATAAACAAAGTCAAATTCTCTAGAATTCTCTGGTGGATTCTTTTGTATCTTCTCGTGTACTCTCTATAAAGCTTGCGTTAAGACTGCTTCCTCTTCGTAGCTTAATATTCCAACTTCTGTCTCTGCATTGGATGACTCTTGAATTAAAAAAAAAGAGTGAGGATCAATCGATTTCCAGTACTATAAAATTCTATATTTCTCTGCTGACACTTCTTGGTCGTATTTGCAGTATATCCTATAATTATCCCAATAGATTTTCTAGCCAGAAAGAAAAGTAAAATACAAAAAAATATAATTATCATTAAAGTCAGTTACATATTAGTAAACATGTAAAAAAGAAACATACCTAGTCATTCACAAAATAGCATTTGTCACTCATTAATGGAATATCTGTTGTTGTAATGAACCGGCCTTTGTTGCCAGGGTCTCATACAGGATCTCGTCGTGGAAGTCGTGGAAGTAGTGGAAACGCATCTGCAATCTCCACCAGGTCGAACAAGTCACCACCAGCAACTAACTCGAACAACGTAACCGACCCTGTACTGGAGAACGTCACAGTGGAGATTCTGGAGAACCGGGCGTAGCTCGAGCATCAACAAAATAATGATTGAATGGGATGAAACGGAAGAAAAAGAACATTTTAGATCTTACAAGTCAAACTTCACTCCCCTTTTCGTAACGAGATTTCGACACGAAGAAACGCCATAAGAAAGAAGCTTGCAATATTTTCAGTCGCCAAACTGTCACACACTGCATTCTCTTCGAGGGACTTAGAATCCATAAAGGAAACTAGTAGGGTAGCGCAAAAAGTTCGCTGACAAATTCTAACGCTAATTAATGAACTTCAATGAGTGTCAACGTGCTAGTATTATAAACGAAGTGCTGACGCATCAGAATTCGTAGCGCAATAGCGAGTAACATTGTCTGACACTCAATGGATAAGCAGGGAGAACAAAGAAAGAAAAATATCTTACGCTGCCATATTAATAATATTAACTATCTGATACTATCGTTCTATACGCGTTGACTTAGAGAGTCACTGGCATTTCAACAATTTTACATAAGCTAAACAAGACGAAGGAAAGATTTTTGCTGAATCTTATTAGAGGAGGCTGCACGCATCTCTCTCGTATACCCTGTGACTCTTTTGACTTTATCCAAAAATTGTAGCCCCAGCTCAGGTACGACACGACGAATAGAATTGAATTGAATTGCGATTTCAAGTAAACCGAAGCAAGGTACGTATCTAGTTAGCGATGACAATGGCGATGACGATCCATAAAAACGTTGCAACAGCCTCCATTATAATTATACATTAAAATTATTTATCATTCATGTAGTACAGCCGATAGTCACAAAGATCAGTAATCCTATGGATGATTCATCAGGTCTGTCCGATCGTATGGTTTCCAATGACTGTGACGTATGGCGATTCATTGATTGTTAATCAAGTAATTATGATGGCTTGATTGGAACTAATCAGTCACTTTTGATCATATCTTGACAACAGCCACGACAGAATGACGGTGCTCTGATTGGTTCACAGAAGCTATACGAATGGGACCAGAAGAAAGTCTTTTGAAACAGCAGCCTGATAATATAATAGAAACTTTAGTACATCCCGTCGAACCTATATAAGATCCTTCACATGATTAATTAACATATGATCATAATTAATACCAAATCCAACGAATGCGACTCGAGATGCACAAGATTCATAATAGAATACACTTAGCGAATCCTCTTCGTATAATAAACCACGATAATCTCTTAGCGAGTAACTTGAACCATTTTTTCAATCAGCTTTTTAAGTGATTCAGTGATCAGTTCTAAGTGATTCTCACAAATATTCACAATATCCATACAATATAAACATAAGGTATATGATATTGCATAACATTATAAAAGAAAGCGACGAATTGAACGAAAGCTAATATATGTACGCGATAATACAATTGAATTTCATATATCAATTAAATAATTGAATCTCACGCTCGCGATTTTATCTTGCACATACGTATATACAGATATACACGTAAGTATAAATTTCAAAAATTCCCGCGCGACGCGTCTACGCAGACGCTAGACGAATCAGCGGTAATCAAATATATATATAGTAGCAACGATAGAATTTGAATTTTCAATTGGATTTAATGGAAAATCATTATCGACTATTAACAGTCGAATAATACTATCTCAGCAGTTTAGTGCCTACGTTGTCACGTAATTATTATTCTTATATATAATATAAAACGTACCGTTAACGAAGCTTATGGCATTACTGCATTGATTAAACACGTAGCGTTAGTACGATAACGCCTAGCGACTGTGCTATTCTGTGATTATAACGTATTTATAAGGATATCGATATCACCATTGCACCAAGCGCAGACTCGCTTAGATTATATATAGATATACATACATCTAGTATATCTCATCCCGCACCTAATAACCTCTAAATTCAAGACTATCGTCCTAAATCCTGAAAAGTAATATATATATATATACCTATGCATGCAAGCATACGTATGCATAATATGTACAACAGCTAAACGTCGTTAGCGAGCCTGACAAAAGGAATATCGAAAGATCTTTTAAAAGGGAATAATCGCGATTACGTTTAGTACACGTATTTTCCTATAACTCACACACAAATTTAAAATGTAGATCAGACTCGTAGATCACTCGTGTAACTCGTGTCACTAGGATCGATCTAATCCTGAAGGGAAATTAGGGGAAGGTTTCCATTTTAGGATTGGATCCTGTGTCCAGGACCAATTTTAGATTACTGCAAGAGAAGTGTCTGATATGCTATATATAATGGATATACATATGTTTATTGAAAAAAGTATATGAGAAATTAAAAAAAGAAAAAAAAGTAAGTGAATGCTGCTATCGGCTAGACGTATTATAAATTTCTAATCGCAAAGTCTAACTTATGGACAATAGATAATTAACACGATCGACGGATAATCGTAGCTAAATTCTATAATGTATTTGCATTATACAAATTCATAGCTTTTCAATATCACCGAGGACAACGTAGCTTTGAGATTTATATTACGAAAGTGTACTTACGTACGTTACTACGTGTACTTGCTGATCTAGTCGTGGCGCATCTGTAGATTTTTCAAAATGGTTTCTTCTTGTCTCTACGAAAAAGCACAGGATTTCATTGTGGATGCCAATAAACGACCACCGGTCCCTCTGACTCAGTTCTTCGATTATCTTCTTGCTAAAAGCCGTTGACAATGTCTGCAATGACGTATCAGATGCATGATCACTGTCTGTGATTTTCAAATTCTTAACGCGATCATGTTTTATTCGAAAAAGAGACATTCTGGACAGTATATATATAAAATATATATATATACGTACCATGTAGAGTGATTCGTTAATTGCATTATCTTATTCGAAAGAGGATTTTGATTTGACTCGATTTCCCTTAACCTATATTATTGACAGTAAAGGGAATGACCACTTTGCAATGTTTTTCCTACAAGGAAAATAAAAATATAATATAAGACGTTCTTTGCATCATACATTTTTATACGCAACTCGTAAATATCGTTGATCCAATAATTTATCGCTGTAGGCGAATTCATGGATTAAACATTTCTTTATGCACCGCGTGCCAAAAATTCATCTTACCACTATGCTTTTAACGTTGATGGGCTCGATAAGAATATGCCTTTTTTTTAATCAACGATTCTGCATCCTCGCCTATTTAAATAAAGAGAAAAATTCGAAAGCCTTTTGAGGAGGATTATGTCCTCTACGCTCGCTGCTCAAGAACTGTTAAAGGCTGTACTGTGAATACTATTTACTATTATGCTACTTCTGTATAAATAAGAATGAAAAAAATCCTTGAACGTTTATGAGAGTACGAAGAGTACGAAGACAAGAAAATTAACTGTACGATGACTAAACGGGGTTTATTTTAAAGGAAGAAGTCATTATTATTAATGGAATAAAAAAAAAACTTAAGAATTCACTCGAATGCGTACCAGTGATGGGATGGCCCAACTATGGGGAAGTGTTGGGGTTATCTACATCATTGGAAAGGACCTGCGTAAAAATGGTTTATTCTTTTTCATTATCTCGTCAAAAATGGGAACCTCGTTCTGTCACGTCATTAAAAATCTGGCTTCAGAGAATCGCGTTCGGTTTGCTCATTGAAATTGTAAAGAAAAATTAATCCATCCATCGACGAAGAGACGTTCACTTCTTTCTACGACACTGTAATCTATATATCTGCATGATACATATATAAAATGTAATAATATAGGTTGCCACTTTCTTTTTAAAGGCAACGATATTAAACTTACTACGTTTAAATCAATCGGTACAACAATTGTAACTATTTCGCAGGATTAATTGCTATACGTTGTATGTTCTAATAAATGATTAACAAATTTTCTTTAATAAGGCAGCATCTCATAGAAATATTCATAATTAGACTGTCGATTACTTATTAAAAATTGATCCGATTTGATGCTTAAAGCTGTCCTGCGTATATCTGAATATTAACAACAAAAGAGGATGCAGCCTGATACATCCGTCGATTAAGAGCTTGAATAATGATTTTTCAATGATATTTATCTGTTTTAATGTCCACGTTTTTTCTCTGCATCATTGTACAATGCTAAAAAAAAGATGTGTAAAACGGATACGTCGAGTGAGAAGTGGATCAATTCGCAACAGCAGGCTTGAATTTTAAGGAAATTATACAATAACAATTAAGTAACTAATGCGCTGCGTCGATAGCCTCTAAGGATCTAGTCGGAAATTTTAGTGAGCAACAAGAACAGTGGTATTATTATATTTACGAATTAAACGGAAATAGGTACACGTACGTAAGTAAAATGTAGAAAAAATAGCATCTACGTAGAATCAGTGTGGATGGGTGCGGGTTAAAACGCGAGTCCCTCTTTTTCCAGTCTTAAATATTTTATAAAACTTCGTATAATGTAAAGATATATATGATATATTATATTGAATTATCATTACTGTAATGTCTGTACCGCGTATTAATGGCAACTTAGCCTATCTTATAGTCTTTATATTATACATTTCATATTATAGCTTACAAAGAAATAAATAACTATCTATACCTATTGTATTTGAAGCTATTAATACACGACTACAAATCTTTCATTTTAATAAAATCGTAATACACGTCTTTCATTTGATTTATTATTGTCACAGTTAATGTCTTTTCCTATATTGTTTTTATCCGAAATTTCTATTGACTATAACGAATAGTTATGATTATAGATATTTTTATAAACAATTGTTCTTTTCTTTTGCGTCTTGGAAATTCGTACTTAGAGATTCTTGGTTTTTGAATCTTGGCGGGGTATGACGTCATCGCGTCTGGATAGAACGGAAGTGTACCATCTGTTGGTCACGCCTATATACTTCAAAGGATTTAAAGGGTTTATCGTAGCGGAGTGTGAATAGGACATTATTTGTGAATATAAGAATGGAGAAAACCATGCGTTTGTGACAATGACAAATAATGGATTTCAGTAATAATAATCCTTTGACATTTTGGAGTTAAAGTTAAAATGAAGTGACTGCGAACCAGTATCAGAAAGTATTGTTAGAACGTCAGGATGAAGATAGTTAATTCACTGTTACTAACGTGCTGCCTCTCTCTCTACATTTCTCAGATTAGTTAGTTAACTTTATTCTAATTCTGTGTGATATTCCATGAATTATCCTTATTTACCTGGCTTTCTTTATTACAGATACTCTTAGTAGAAATCTAAAATACTACGAGACACTGCATGCATCACACTTTCGACATAATATTGTGAAGAGGGGTACGCAGCATAGTTACCATCCATATAATAAAATCAGCGAATTAGAATTCTACAGTCATGGACGGTATGATATATCTTTATTACGTTTTACTAAACCTTTGTATCGTTCTTGTTGTTAAGATATTTATTGTAGTTTGTATTTACAGACACTTTCGATTAATTCTAACACCCAGGAGAGAAGTTATACATTCCAATTTTAAGGCATACGAGGTAGATGGCGATGGAAAGGAAAAGACAGTACATTTAGGTATATTAATGCTTATTCTCGTTGCATATAGATTTTAAATATACATGTTATAACGTGATTTGATTGTTACGAATGATTTTAATTGTTTCTTAGATCAAGAAAATTTTTATCATGGTCGTGTTTTTGGAGAAATGGATTCACATGCCCAAGTACATATTGACAATGGTGTCCTGACAGCTACTATTACTGTACCTGATGAAACATTTCATATAGAGGTTGGTACCGTATAGACTCTGCAGCTTTATAATTATTACAACAGATGATTATTTCAGCCATCATGGCGACATCTTTCACATTTAGACAACGAAACAATGATCGTCTACAAGTCATCGGATGTGAAACTCAGTTGGGAGCATTTTGAAGGAGGAGAAGGCCATACACATGGAGCACCTAAGACATGTGGCTATATTAAAGAACATCCAGGTACGCGTAACAGTTAGCATAGAAAATATTTTCATACAAGACTCATAATTATCGTGTTATACATGAAATTGCAGAATCCATTAACGAGGATGAAGAAGAAATAGAACAATTATATTATAACACAATTACTTCATATAACAGAACAAAGAGGCAAACCGAAACTTATGAATATACACCAACCAAAACTCGTTGCCCTCTTTTGTTGGTCGCAGATTATAGGTTTTACCAAGAGATGGGTGCGAGCAGTACAAAGACAACAATTAACTATCTAGTACGATATAACTTTCCTTTCTTATTTGCCAAATTGATATAAAGTATATTCATCTCATAATATTTACAGATAAGCTTAATCGACAGAGTACACAAAATTTATAACGACACATTATGGCAAGAACGTCAAGAGCAAGATGGATTCAAAGGAATGGGTTTTGTGATTAAAAAAATTGTGGTTCACAGTGAACCAACACGAGTTCGTGGTGGTGAAACTCATTATAATATGGTTCGTGAAAAATGGGATGTTCGAACCTTACTAGAGGTAAAGCAGCATAGAATAAAATTTAAAAAAAACAACTCTATGAATTATACTTTATAATTCTCTCATATAGGTCTTCAGCCGTGAATACAGTCACAAAGATTTTTGCCTGGCTCATTTATTCACTGATTTAAAATTCGAGGGTGGAATTCTTGGACTGGCTTATGTAGGGTCACCCCGTAGAAATTCTGTTGGAGGCATTTGTACGCCAGGTAAATAATTAATATACTGTAAGAGAATATTATCCGTCTTCTTCAATCTTTAAGACATTTTTATATAATGTTTTCAGAGTATTTTAAAAACGGATACACTTTGTACTTAAACTCTGGATTAAGCTCCAGCAGAAATCATTATGGACAACGAGTGATCACACGGGAAGCCGATTTAGTTACTGCTCATGAGTTTGGACATAACTGGGGTTCTGAACATGATCCTGACATTACAGTAAGTTGCTTAAATAATATCTATACGTTCTAAAATACTTCTAATATTCACGTCTTCCTGTACACAGGAATGCAGTCCAAGTGCCAGTCAGGGTGGATCTTATCTCATGTATACCTACAGCGTAAGCGGATATGACGTAAACAATAAGGTAAAGAAAGTTTGCAATAAAGAGGAAACATTTTAATTTACTTTGAAAATTGAAACCTGATACTTTTCTTCTTCGCACAGAGATTTTCACCATGCAGCTTACGATCTATCAGGAAAGTCCTACAGGCCAAATCCGGTAGATGTTTTTCAGAACCGGAAGAGTCATTCTGTGGCAATCTTAGAGTCGAAGGAGACGAGGAATGCGACGCTGGTCTTTTGGGTACTGAAGATAACGATGCTTGCTGTGATAAAAATTGCAAACTACGTCGGAATCAAGGAGCCGTATGCAGGTAATTCTTAATCCTGTATGTAAGAATCATGTATTAGCTAATACTAAACTACAATTGTTTTGCGTAACAGTGACAAAAATTCTCCCTGCTGTCAAAATTGTGCGTATATGCCACTTGGGGTTAAATGTCGTGACGCGCAATATGCAACTTGCGAACAAGAATCCAGGTGCACTGGTGCTTCTAGCGAATGTCCTCGTTCTCCACCGATGAAAGACGGTACAGGTTGTTTGGAGCGAGGTCAGTGTAGACATGGAAAGTGTGTACCGTACTGTGAAACACAAGGACTCCAGAGTTGCATGTGCGATACAAGTAAGTAGTACTGTTCGAATAAAATAATTTTATATTATATTAATATTATTATACATATATTATAACTTTACAGTCGGAGATGCTTGCAAAAGGTGCTGTAGAATGAGCTTAAATGAAACCTGCTTCCCTATAGACCCTCAAGATATTTTGCCCGATGGAACACCATGTATTCAGGGCTTTTGTAATAAGGTAATACTATTGGAAAGTAAGAATTGTTTTCAGAGAGGATGTTTAATTGTTTTTCTCTTGTACGACTTTTCAGGGAATTTGTGAAAAAACTATACAAGACGTTGTAGAACGATTTTGGGATATCATTGAAGATATTAATATCAATAAGGTGATGAGGTTTTTGAAAGACAATATTGTTGGTGCCGTTATCATTGGTACTGCTATATTATGGATCCCAGCGAGTTGTATCGTGAATTACATTGATCGTAAGAAAGTCAAGGAAGCTGAAAAACGTTGGCGGTGGAAGAACACGGATGAACTTATTCATCCTGACGAACAAAGACAAGTTATATATGTGGGATTGCCCCGACAAAGATTACAACAGGCAACACAGTAGTCTTAGTTTTAATTCTGATTCATCAAATTAGTAAATAGAACCGTGAGTAGAACTAGTCATACACAAAAATCATTACCTGGAGAACAGTAATGTTTTGCCCGTTGAAGATACTCCTGAGTATAAAATTATATTTTAAATCTTCATATTAGGCGGAACAAGTTCTCCGTTTTTACAATATACAAAAAAAATCTATTATTTTATTTAATTATTATTCGATGTACTTATTATGTACATTAATTTGTTAACTTATTTTATGTTTTTAAACGTCCAAAATTAATGCTAATGCAAATATGCACGTGAAGTGCGTACAAGTTACCCATTTTTAGTCTTAACTATAGGATACTATAAAATATAGATTTTTATATAAATGTTATATATGTGCTGTAATTATTGTAATACAAAGTGCAATAACAAAGACGTAATGCCAATAGAACTTGCGTTCTTTTGTCGATTTAAGCAATTTAAAAAAATGTCCTCCTGGGCCCAGGGTGGCATGTCAACATATAATTTTTTTTCTATTTCGATTTTATTCCTTCAATCAACAATTAATACCTTCTCATTTGTATCGTGATCGAAACGAATGTTCATAATTGAACAACAATAGTTTAAGGGAAAGTATTAACGCGAGTTTGAACTTATCTTCACATACATAAAAAAGGGATATAACAATTATTTGTTACACGATATTTTCCAAAACGGGCTCTTCGTTTCATCGTCACGATATGCTTGTGCAAGCTTTTGCCTTAGGTGAATCACCCTATATATATATATATATAATCGATTTTAAAATAAGGTTTGGTTAGGTCACCCTAGTACATTGGACAAATTTACCTTTTTACATTTGCTGTGTTCACCAACCCTTAAAAGAGCAAATAGATTTGATTGGTCAAATCTTGCAACAGTGTGAAATTCGACCAATCAAATGTATTTACTCTATCAGCAGTTTCTGGTGAACCCAACCTTTAGCTAAGTTACTTTTAGAACGTCGCTCGCATAACCTGCAAACTTTGAACTCATGCAGTAGGTAACACGTTGTGTATGTTGCGCTAGCGTACCAGCCGGTAGTGATTTTATTATTAACCGGCCGTCAGAAAGTAAGTGAAAATGACAGAGAAATTGCCGGAGACTATAAATTTTCCTAAAGAAGAAGAAACGGTTCTGCAACTGTGGAAAAAGTTGGACGTCTTCCAGAATTGTTTGCGACAATCCAAAGGTAAACCAAGATATTCATTTTATGATGGACCACCTTTTGCTACTGGACTGCCACATTATGGGCACATCCTGGCTGGTACGATCAAGGATGTTATAACCAGATACGCTCATCAACGAGGATACCATGTGGAACGTAGATTTGGATGGGATACCCATGGTCTACCTGTGGAATTTGAAATTGACAAGGCCCTAGGTATCAAGGGTCCTGACGATGTGGCTAAAATGGGCATTGCAAATTACAACAAGGAATGCCGGAGTATTGTTATGAGGTATGCTACTGAGTGGGAGAAGATTGTCACTAGAATCGGACGCTGGATTGATTTTAAGAACGATTATAAAACTCTGTATCCATGGTACATGGAATCGATTTGGTGGATCTTCAAGGAATTGTTTAATAAGGGGCTGGTCTATCAAGGTGTAAAAGTTATGCCATACTCGACAGGTTGTAATACCCCTTTATCGAATTTTGAATCTGGTCAGAATTATAAGGAGGTTGTTGATCCATCAGTAGTCATTGCATTTCCACTGTTGGATGAACCAGGTGTATTTATATTAGCTTGGACTACTACACCTTGGACATTACCCAGCAATTTAGCTTTGTGCTGTAATCCAAACTTTGAATATGTTGAAGTTAAGGATAAAGCATCTGGAAGGATTTATATTATTCTGGAATCAAGCCTTGGCCTTATTTACAAGTCTAAAGATCTATACACTGTACAAGGCAAAAGAAAGGGTGCAGATTTGAAGGACAAGAAATATGAGCCTCCTTTCTCCTATTTCTTGCAAATGAGAGAAAAAGGTGCATTCAGAGTCTTGAATGACAATTACGTCACAGCAGAATCTGGTACTGGTATTGTACATCAAGCACCATATTTTGGAGAAGACGATTACCGTTGTTGCTTGGAAGCAGGAATTATAACCAGAGACCAGCAAGTTATTTGTCCAGTCGATAGTTGCGGTCGCTTTGTCGACACCGTACATGACTTTGCAGGACTCTACGTAAAAGATGCAGATAAAGAGATAATAAAGTATCTTCAACAAAATTCTAAGCTTGTACACAGTGGTACATCCAAGCATAGTTATCCCTATTGCTGGAGGTCTGATACACCTTTAATCTACAAAGCTGTACCTTCTTGGTTTGTCAGGGTAGAAGAAATTAAAAATAAATTACTGGAAGCAAGTGCAGAGACATACTGGGTACCAGATTACGTTAAAGAAAAGCGTTTTGGTAACTGGTTAAGAGATGCCAGGGATTGGGCTATCTCTAGAAACCGTTACTGGGGTAATCCTATACCCCTCTGGGTTTCCGAAGACGGTAAGGAAGTCATCTGCGTCGGAAGCATCGCCGAATTGGAGGAACTAACTGGTACCAAAGTAACAGATATTCATCGTGAGAGTATTGACGACCTAACAATTCCATCCAAACGTCCTGGACAACCACCATTACGTCGTGTTCCTGAAGTCTTCGATTGTTGGTTCGAATCCGGATCTATGCCCTATGCACAAATGCATTACCCATTTGAGCATCCTAAGGAGTTTGAAGATTGTTTCCCGGCTGACTTCATCGCCGAAGGAATCGATCAGACTCGAGGATGGTTCTACACTCTACTAGTCATCTCTACAGCACTTTTTGGCAAGCCTCCCTTTAAGAATCTTGTCGCAAGCGGCTTGATACTCGCATCCGACGGCCAGAAGATGTCCAAGCGCAAGAAGAATTATCCAGATCCAATGGAAGTGGTGAACAAATTCGGTGCGGATGCTTTGCGACTGTACTTAATTAATTCTCCCGTCGTGCGTGCTGAGAATTTACGTTTCAAGGAAGAAGGTGTAAGAGACGTTATAAAGGACGTCTTTCTACCATGGTACAATGCATTTAGATTCCTGATGCAAAATATTGAGCGATTCGAACGCGAGGAGAAGACAACTTTTGTATACAAGGATGTCAAGGACTCTGCTAGTCTGTCAAATAATATAATGGACAGATGGATAGTATCCTTTACGCAGACGTTACTACTCTTCCTGAAGCAGGAGATGCAGGCTTATCGTCTCTACACTGTAGTACCACGTTTAATAAAGTACATAGATAATCTTACCAACTGGTACGTCAGGATGAACAGGAAACGTATCAAGGGTGACAATGGTCCTGCTGATTGTCGGCATGCTCTCAATACCTTATTCTCTATTCTTTATACGATGGTTCGTATCAATGCACCTTTCACACCATACTTAACGGAATTCATGTTCCAGCGTCTATCCAAACTTATACCGTCATCCAAAGAGAACTTGGATAGCGTCCACTATCAGATGATTCCAGATCCACTTCCTCAGCTCATCAACGAGGATATCGAAAAAGCTGTTTCATATATGCAAACAGTCATTGACTTAGGAAGAGTTGTACGCGACAGGAGAACCATCCCTGTGAAGTATCCACTGCCAGGAGTCATCGTCATACATCAAGATCCCCATGTGTTAGAGAATATTGACTCCTTGAAGTCTTATATCCTGGAAGAGCTTAATATCAAGGAGCTAATCTTGACAAGTGACAAGGAAAAGTATGGAGTCACCTTAAGAGCTGAACCTGATCATAAAGCACTTGGTGCTAGACTCAAGGGAGAGTTCAAATCCGTGACGCAAGCTATCAAAGAACTTAGTGACAAAGAACTTCAGGAATTTGTCGCTAAGAAGGAGATCGAAGTTCGTGGACATAAACTTGGAGAAGAGGACTTGAGATTGATGTTCAGCTTCACCGGTCCAGCTGCCAAAGAGTTGTCTGAGCAATACGAAGCCCACAGCGAAGGTAACATCTTGATCCTATTGGATGTGACTCCGGATGAAACTATGCAGAACGAGGGAATTGCCAGGGAAATAATAAATCGTGTGCAGAAGCTAAGGAAGAAAGCACAACTGGTACCTTCCGATGAAGCCATTGTCTACTATTCGATTGAGGATCCTAAAAGTACTTTAGCCACAGTTGCTGTTAGCCATCAGCAATTTATTGAAGCAACAACAAAGACACCGCAAAGAGACATTAAAGAAATGCCTAAGGATGTTAAAATCATCATCGAAGAGGCTCAAAAGGTTAAAGGCGTTGATATGAAACTCATACTCGTTAAAGGTCAAACATTCAACCAACCTGATAGTATTGTCAACAGTGATGTAGAGCCTTTTTCAAAGTATGTTAATGTAGCCTTAGTTAATATCCAACCAAGATTTGATGCAACAAATAACCTGGGTACAATTTTATTAGAGACTCCAAAGTCCAATAATTCCCTGTCGTACCAATGGCTAAGACATGAAATTGAAGTTATCTTTGGAATCCATGGATGTCATTATGATTTATATGTCAATGGGAAACAAATTGATGAGACAACAAATATTCAATCTTTGCATAAACAAATAATTAGCGTTGTTCCTAGCGGCAGTCCTGCGCCGGAAATGACCAACAATTACAATTTTCCGGTATGCCGTTTTGTTAATGTTAAAAATGGTAATGAGAAGGGGACCATTCTTTTGGAAAATCCGCAGGGAAACTTCATTTTGAATTCTAGCACTTTGTACGACAGACTACGTTTTGTTTTTCAAAAATCAAAGCTTTCTCTGAATCTGCCAAATAATGGAATATCTCAATTACATGGAACTTTAATAGAAATTCCTTAGGTGTTGACGGTAGCCATTATTTGATTTTCTTTTTTCTTTTTTTTAAAGTATTCGAGGAATATTGTCATTGCTTCACTTCCTTATTTTCTTCATGACACCTTAACAATATGAAATTGTTAATTGTCTACACTAATGTGATAGTTTCGCGCAAGTTTTCCAGTTAGTACTGCTTTCACGAAAACTAGAGTAATTTATTTAAAGTGTAAATACCATCTAAAGCAGTATTTAATAAAAGTCCTTTAATTTGTTTGTAAAACCCTGTTTTATCGAATCGATACCCGCCAGGCGCAAGTAGGTGAAATTAATTTTCCGTATCAAATAAATAGACATTTATTCGTAATGGATAAAATAATTACAACGTAATCGTTAATTACAATTTACAACAAAAAAATAAAGAACAATGATAAATCGTATTACAAAGATATTTATAAACGTGACCCTTGTTTCTCTTTTTACATGATACCTTGGATAAGACTTTTAACGTAAAATGTCATTAGATTTTTGGCCCAGCATACGACAGTGTACTTAATCATAAAATCTGACATATGATAACATATTTATAAAATATTGACCTCGTAAATGTTCTTGCAAGCAGTGACTACTACTCTGCAAAACGTGTTCAATTTCGCAAAGCTTTATCGAATGAATTTTTGAGGTTCAATTTCGTAGAATAGTCATCCTGAATTATTAATATAACAGGTCGCTGTTCCTAGAATCTTTTCAACGGAGTTTAGTTATTTAAAAGAAAAACATCACGCATACCCGTCATCCAATTAGCATACGAGTTTTAATGACACTCAAATTAGTCGATGATGCGAAAAATCCAAAATATTTAAGGTACTTTTATGATACTCAAAAACCAAAAACTATTGCCTCAACGTAAATTGCAATTCAATTTGCTTCGTAACATTAAATATTAACATTTCCTCCATATATTCTTTAATCTATGACTGACTCTTTTCGTTTCTTAATTAATACCTGAAATTGCAGGCGCATATCGAATTCGTAATTACAAATCTTACGACGTTACGCAAAAATTTGTCTCGAGAACAAGAAAGGAAAATTCTTTCGTAAAGATTTTTTTTAAGTGAAATTCGTCCCTGGTTCTTGCACATTCTTGCGTACCGGGTCGTCACGTTCATCCGTGTCAATGGATTGAGGTAATAGAAGATACCCGGTTTTTTTGAATACGTATTAATCACACACTTGGCCTTTCAAATCTAATAGATCTACAATTGTCTATAGAGCTAACGCGAAGTGTGATAAAATGACCGTGCTTTTACAGCAAAACCTTAAGGAGAAAAAAAAAACAGCAAGGAACATGCTAGGTCCGCAAGATATTTACTCGATATTCCTGATACTGTCTCGGTCAGGGAAAAAATGGCCAAACAAAGAAACTGTGAATATCGCAGTAAGTGCGTAAAGTGCGAGTGTTGTTGTCGCAGTGAACAATTGGGCGTAGTGATAACGCGAATACCAGGCGAGACCTAAGATAAGGGTTAAAATACTAACTAATAATCTGCTGAGGTCCCACTCAGCACGCACTACACTTAGACCAGCTCCTGCTGGTATATCTTGGAATGGTTGAGGATTAAAATACAATGGAGATGAGTTCTCCGATGAGGTAGGTTGAGAAGTTGGTATTAATGATGGACGTGGTTGATGTACGAGACAGTGGACCACACAATTATTATACAAGCCACAACGTTCCAACGTTTGACTATCTGGCTGTAATACTTGTCCATTAAAAACTAGTCGTACTAATTTCTGGGACTCTAATTCTATTTGAAAATGTCTCCTGTAATTGAAAATCAATGAAATAAGAAGAGAGAAGAAGAGAGATTTGTTAATGTTACCTTTTAAAGTCACCAAGTAATTCCTTAAGGCTTCCTGTTACCATTTTTTGATCCTCATTTATAAATTTTAATTTTATACTGATTTGATTTTCATCGATCGATGACGATTCCTCGTTCCTGCATTCTGTTATAGTCGATGCTGCTTCCGTTATATTAGTCGTAGTTTGTGTAGTAGTTATCTTAGTCGTTCTATGTCTTAAGCCAGAATCCTCATTACTAAATGAATCCATTGCGTCGATGAGGACTTCTTCCGATGTGGCTGCAGTTGCTGTTGTTTCAGATTGTATAGGCACGCCGTCTGTAGCTGCATACAAAAGTATGAAAAAAATATAGTAATTTGTAAACTGTATCGAAAGGTTTTAGATTAAAAAAGGTATAGAAAATATTATATCCACCTGTTATTGATGATGGTATAGGACACTGTGTTTCTGTTGTATTATCATTTGAATTGGATCCTGCTGATTCCTCCAAAGATGATTCTAAATTAGGTGGTCGACTTGAGGAATCCACGGACTGATGATTAGCTCTTAATTCAGCAATACGTGTGCGTGTACGATGTTGCAGAATAAGTACTGTGCGTATCAATGGTTGATCAGCAATATTTGTGGATCGCCATGCTAACCATCCAACTAACAGAACCCCCACTATAATAAAGAAGTCTGTGACTTCATCTCCTACACCTTCGATATAAGACATCTCTTTCTTTAAAATAAATCTGCAATGTCAAACAGATTATATTTTTGTACATTTGTTTTTCAAAAATATATATATTCACCTAATACAACTTCACCGAAGACACTACAGCGGAAACTAAATACATAAATAGCACAGTCTTCGAATAATTTGTATCACGATATTATTAATTAAGGTTAGCCAAATCTTGAATATTTTTATAATAGCATAAGCAATGAAAATAAAGGTCTTTCAGTTAACCTTCAAAAAGAAAAAGTATTAAGCTCCAAATTGGATACGATGTTATCCAGATGTTGAAGTATATTTTTTTTTCATCGACAAATAACGCATTTGTCATTCCTCTTTAATGAATCGTAAAGAATTACGCATAATTTGCATTTTTTTTTTAAATAAACTGTTACCTATACAATACTCCAAAATATGGCTTCTGAGATTTATCATGGAACAGCAACAGCACACCTCGTTATTATCACCTATTTCTCACCTGGATTTAGAAAAATCACACAAGGGCGCGACAGGATTAAATTCACGTCGAAAAAATTATAAAACTCTCGTCTACAAACATCTGGAGATGACGCAAATATTTATACGACAGACAGCGACGTGCCTCTACGATGGATCCACATTAATCCTATAGAAAACACAGGCATGGTCGAACTGTTATAGAAAACACGTTTAGCATGACACACTTCCTTGTAAGTGACCCCCATCTCTGCAACACCAAACGTGAAAGTGTAAATAATTGTCAGATTATTAAAATAATTCGTTTAAAGTATAACGCCATTTGAAATCATCAACAATAGACATTGAAAAAAGCATGAATTTCGCTGTAAGACAATTCTCGAATATTAACAGTAAATTCGGTATCGTATCGAAATTTCCTGCGTTACACGATAAAGGAATTAAAATAGCAGCAATATTAATTGACTGCATTTCGCAATCTTTTATCAAACTTTTAAAGTATATATACATACTTCCGTTTGATGTGTTCGTATAAATTAATTGTATTGGATGCTTTTCTTTTCCTCTACGATTTTGGAGTACAAACGTTAGAGTGTCTACCGAATTCTTGCTAAAAGTTTGATGAGTAACAGAATTGGTTTCGAGAAAGAATATTTATTTTATTATTTATTTAATTTGCAACAGGGTCTGTAGATTCGTCGATACGATACTGGGAGAGGTTCGAATGATTCAAGAGTAAAATAGAAGTGTCACTACCCGTGGGGTAGAATAATCAGTTGGAGACGTCAAAATGGCAGAGCTGATCGCGATACCTCTTAAAAAACCGTCCGACGTGGACGTTATTAAACCGCTTACAAACGTTATTAGATCTACGTATAATTCTGCTGGAAATCAGAAAGATTATACAGAGGCCATAAACGATTTTAGTAAGCTACGAAATAATGCTTTGTGGCGTGCCTTTGAGAAGTATGAGAGCTCCCTGGAGGTTATTTACAGGTATGAGTCATTTGTTAATCAATCGTTACATGCGTTAAGATTTCTAGGATATCATAGCTTGGTTAATTTATTTATGAAAAAGTCTAAGTCTTTTTCCTCTGCTATTATTTCATCAAGAAATCATTCATACCGAGCTTGATCTTTCGCTTAACTTTTGGTACAGATTAAACCGTTGTGATTTCATTGTATTTTATTGAAAAATGATATTAATAAGCGATTGTTATGACTGTTTAACTTTTATTTATAGCTATTACGATCAAATTTGTGCCCTGGAAAGTAAAATACCTACACACGAACTTCAGATACCTTTCAAATGGAAGGATGCTTTTGATCGTACCATTTTTGGAGGAAAGCTGAGTTTGAGTAAGGATATATTTATGTATTTATCAATTAGTAGAATGATTATTGCATACAAGTTAGATATTTTTATTATAATGTATATTCATGATTCTATGAAACGCTAAAGATTGTGTTTGTAGATTATCTATGTATGGTTACATAGATGTTTTGATAAGATAAGAAATTTGTAAACCACTCAAATCACACTACGCAATCAGATTGAATAGAAAAACTTTACTCACGAATAAATGACATACATTTTCATTTACAGCAATAAGTACATTATCTTACGAAAAGGTATGTGTACTATTCAATATTGCTGCTTTACAAAGTTCAGTAGCAGCAACGCAATCTCTTGATAGTGACGAAGGTTTGAAGTTGGCAGCTAAGTTGTTCCAGGTCAGTAAACATAACTTATATTAAACAGGATATATTTCAGCCACGATCTTTATATAACAATAAATATTTCTGTGATTAGCAATCAGCTGGGATCTTCAATTACTTAAAGGGTAATGTCATGCTAGCTATTCAACAAGAGCCCACACCTGATATGAGTCCAGAAACTCTTGGTGCGCTATCCTCTCTGATGTTAGCGCAGGCACAAGAAGTTTTTGTTCATAAAGCCATTCATGATAATATGAAAGATAGTATCGTGGCCAGACTTGCAGCTCAAGCTGAGGAATTATATGCCGATGCTCTCAAACTATTCCAAAAAGAAATCTTCCGGGCATTCTGGGATAAGGAATGGATTCCTTTGGTAAGAGTATTATTCTTTTTTTGTCAATAATTTGTCTACTATTTTATATTAAAATTGTTTCGTACTGAATATATAGATAGCTGGGAAACAAGCTGGCTACCGTGCTATGGCAGAATTTTACCAAGCTTTAGTTTGCAAAGCTAATAAAGCAATTGGAGAGGAAATTGCTAGACTGGAGGTAAGAATTTCATACATAAATATGAAAATATAGTTTTTACACATAAAGATTTGACAAACCTCTTGAATATTCTACAGCGTGCAGTGGAACTCTTCAAGTCAGCACAGCAAAGATCCAACAAACCTAGCTTATTCCAAGATTATGCCAACAAAGCTCAGAGAAACTTAGCTGAGGTGAAGAAAGATAATGATTTCATTTACCATGAAAGAATTCCAGACTTTAAAACTTTGGAGCCTATCGGAAGGGCCAGTGTAGCAAAATTGCTCCCATTGCCAGAACGTTTCAGTGCCAACTTTAAAGGTTGGTTAATTACGAGAAATGTTTATTTAAACAATTACATTTCTTGTCAATAAAAAGAACAATACAAGATATTGTTACTTTCAGATGCTTTTGAAGAACTATTACCAGTCAGTGTCCACCAGGCAATGTCCTCTTACGAAGTCCGCAAGAATGAACTAGTAAACGCTGAAATATCAAAACTGCGTGATTCTACGCAAGTGCTGAACAGGTAAATTCGTTAATCCAAGTACTAATAAGCTGTCAATTAAAAAGAATGTAATTACAATATAACGTAAAATCCTCAGCGTCTTGGCAAGTCTGAATTTACCAGCTGCTATCGAGGACACAAGTGGAACTGAAATTCCTCAATCCTTGCTGGACAAAGCTACTTACGTGAGAGAAGCTGGCGGGATAAAAGCTTTGGAAATCGCAATGAACGATCTGCCAGATTTACTTCAGCGCAACAAAGACATACTCGACGAATCCGAGAGGATGTTACAAGAGGAACGTGAATCTGACGATCAATTGCGTGAGCAATTTAAAGAGCGTTGGACACGAATCCCCAGTGCTCGTTTGACTGAACAATTCACTATGAATGCTCAGAAGTATCGGGAAATAATAAATAACGCTGTAGCCGCTGACAAGGTGATTATCAACTAATAACCATAAAATTATCATTACTATGATTCAGGATAATTCAACTCTTTTCTTTTGGAATGTATCAATCAGGTCGTGCGGGAGAAATTCGAATCCCATCGTGAAGGAATGGAAATCCTTAGTCTAGGAGAAGGTGAACTAGGCAATGCCGTGCCTGCTGGATCCGGCGTGCAAGAGAGTCGCGTGGTGTCCGAACTAAGAAGTTTAATGGAGGAAGTACGTACACAGCCTCCAACTTAGTATGAACCCTCGATCAAATATTCGCTCATGTAACATATCACGATCTTACTCTTCGTAGGTGGAGACTATCAAGGCTGAGAGAGATGTAATTGAGAGTGAATTAAAATCCGCTACTACTGACATGAAAACATCGTTCCTCTCAGCTTTAGCCAAAGATGGAACAATTGACGAGCCTAATTTATCTGTCGAAAGTATTGGCAAGTGCTATGGACCATTGCAGAAACAAGTGCGTGAAAGTCTAGCTCGCCAGGAAGCATTGATTTCTAATATTCAGGTAAAACATTGTGTGCTATACCGATTTTACAAACGCTATACATTTATATTGTATCTGATACTTGACAAAATGTTAATACAAACTTAGGCAAGACATGCTGAGTTCACAAGCGAACAATCTGGAAGAGGGAGCTCACGCGAAACTGTCCTTTGTAAACTGGCAGCCGCTTATGATGCTTTCAATGAATTAAAGGGTAACTTGCAGGAGGGAGCTAAGTTCTATAATGATCTGACTCAAGTAAGTGTACTTGCAAGATACTTTAACAGTTCTTGATGAGTATTCTAACGAAAAAAAAAACATTGTTGCAGTTGCTCGTCGTTTTCCAAAACAAAATAGCCGACTTTTGCTTTGCACGAAAGACTGAGAAAGAAGAACTAATGAAAGATCTAACGACTAATCTGAGTCATACTGGACCTGCTGCTACGCCAACAATACCAACTCATCATGGAGGTATTTAACTTTATAAATAATAAACCGCAAACAATATTATCCACTTGATGAACGTCGGACAATGATTTTTCCAATGATTCTATATAGCAACTCAGCCTCAGTCTAGCAATGAGGGTGGTTCTCAATTACCCTATCCGACTCAGTATCAGGGTAACATGCCTGTTCCCTACGGTGCAAGTCCTGCTGCTCCATATCCAACTTATGTACCTCCTCCGATGCCTGCAACTTACAATCCATATGCTACAATGCCATATCCACCTCAAGGTACGTTTTTTCTATTGTCTAAAAAGTCACAGGAATATATTATTATTTGAACTAACCATTGTCTTTATTGGTTATGAATATGTTCCAGGTGGTTACAATTATCCATATCCGCAACAACCGCCACAAGGCTCGTATACTGGCTACGCAACGTTTCCTCGTTATGGAGGCACTCATCCTCCTCATGGTCAAAACCAATGGTGAAGTGAGCAATAAAAGTGAACTTATTATTGAAATCAAAAAAAAAAAGGATATAGGTAACTATAATCGCAAATTCATATAATAGGAGCGCAGCGCAATTATGAAGTACTACGATTTGATATAAAAAAAAAATGGAATTTTAACATAATTTCTTTTGCACTTGTTACTAAATTGTCGTGACATCTGTGTTTAATGTCCGTAATGATCATTACTGAAGGGTATGTGATCATTGAGAATCTTTAAGTTTTATCAAGAAGGAATCACTGCTCTACTTTTTCTTTTTTAATCCACTCTGTGGTTAATATTTAGCCATGTATATCGGTACGAATGTTAATTCTTCAATTGACATAGTACGTTGATCCTTACGGGAATTTATTTAAATAGAATTATCAAAGGCATAATATTGTTACCACCATTTCATTGCCTGTCAGTCGCAATGATACAGATTTCATAAATAATAAAAATCGCACTGTCTCTCATAAAATTGTATTATCGTTTCCCATTATGTTTTCTACGAGAAAAAGAACTTGTCGATCAAATTGTTTATGGGACTTTATTCAACGGAAATGTAATTGATAAATGCTGTTGTAAAATGAAATATTGATTTAGCATTGCTTTATTGTTAAGATTAAGGAATCTTCTTGCTTCGATATGAATACACTTTGAATATATATAATATTTTAGTTTGAGCTTTATCTGCGTATGGGACAGGTTGTTACTTTCTCAGAAAAAAAAAAAAGAAATTGGAGAAGAGTCGATAGTGGCAGTGGTGGATGGAAAAAAAAAAAAACCTTAGAAATTTTAACAGGCTTCTGAGAGGGTACGTTAAATAAATTGTGATTCGAGAGTCTGCCTTAGAATATCGTTAACCGGAGAAAGAAACCAGATACAAAATACGTTGCGTCCGATGATGATGGTCAGACAAGAAGATTTGTCTGGATAAAGTGGTTATTTTTGTTATGAATATTATACTATATACATTATTGACTTTAGTATGTCTGTTATCGAAACTTTCCCTTAGTTGTAATTAGCCGTCTAAGTGATAATTACACGATAGAACTTTTTAATATAAGCTTTGATGAGTTTATTCTTTGAGATAGATTTTATTCGTGGTACTATGGTGTATCAGGTGCGAAGAAGGCTAATTGTGTCACTAATATTTTCTATAAGCACGAATAACTCTATGTATGAGAAGGGTTAGCCTTTACAATAAAGAACTACAGTAATGTAACGACGAGTGAACTCTTTAACAGTTTTGTTTAGTTGATTGCGAATGAAAATAGAGATAGAATTTTATAATTTGTATTTCTATCCAAGTACGTTTTACAAAAATAATTGTCACTCACTAATGAGCGAGTTATACTCGATTAAAGTGACGCTGCAAATACGGACTGAAACATTAATCTGCGTGATAGGCAAAAATTTCTAATGGAATCTTAGTGTTAAATTTCTTAAGTACAATTATACATGACTTTGGACAGGCATTGCTTTCTCTATTCATTTTTTTTTATTGTTTTAAGATATTTAGGAATGTCTTTATTAATTGTGCCAGTGAAATTAGAGTTGACGTACCATCGATTATGATTCTCAAGGATACGAATAAACTCTATTAACGTTTGAACTTCGTTACCTAGCGTACATACAAATAACTCGAGTAAGTTGAAAGACGTACAAGTACGTCGACAAAAAGTTTTGATTCCAATTAACAAAATTGAACTGATGTTCGAACAATTTTTCTAAAGTGGAACATACTAAATTTCATTTTATTACTTGAGTAATAAATACAATGATATTTAAACATGAGAACATATGTCATCTATATGACTCTTCATCGGTAGTTACCTCATGACATGTCAAGTGATCATGTAGAGAAATTCCTTGGTATACGCAATAGACATATTCGTTAGATAAACAAGACCGAATAAAGAGAAAACAAAAAAAAAGTTACATTTAGTTTGATCCTCGATGATATCTAATTGATTAGATCGACTTTTTCCCATAGACACTGCTGAGGGACACAACACAAAATGCATATGACTAATGGTATAAGTAACTAATAAACACGTACCAATATTCCAGAAAATATAATCAGTTCATACGTAACTCCAAATAGACTTGTCGATGCAGAACAAGACTGAATAGTCATGATTTTATGTACATACAAACTTGAATAATTGAAAGTTATTTTTATCTTTCTGGCTACTTGTTTAAAACATACATATTTTTTTGTTTATAATAACCGTGCGTCTGTAAACAGCTTACCAAACGTGTCAAGTGAAATAAATGAAGATGGTGCACAGGGTAGGCAGTTTATTCTTTGGAGTGGTGACTACTGGAGCTGGAGGAGCGTGAGCGACGTTTGAATTTTGGTTGTGCAGTTGAATTTGAAACATCCTCTATATTTTCTTGCTGTTCCTTGGGTTTCTCATCGCGTGGAGTAGTCGAGTCGACTCCCGGCTGAGGATCAGAGCTATTCCACTTCTTCTCGTCGTTTTTTTTCTCATGTCTCTGACTGTCTTTGCCAGTTCTGCTGGATCTATAAGAGTCTCGACGACGTGGAGAATATCTTCTGCTTCTCCTATCGCGACTACTCCTACGATCATAATCCCTAGATCTTCGACGATCGCGCGATCTAGACCTTGCGCTACCCCGTCTTCTACCTCTGTCCCTGGAATCGCGTCTAGAGAACCGATCACTATACGAACGATTTCCACCACGTCTATCCAATCGACTGTCTCCTCTACGTTTTGAATCTATTTTCTCCTGGGTGTCTGTTCCGTTCTTATTCTCCAACGCATTACCATTATTCTGATTCTCTGAATCTGCTTTCGGTAAATCCTGGTGATCCAGAGGATTCTCTTCCTGAAATTTACGCTCGGACTCATTCGAATTCTTATCTCCTTGATCCTCCTTACTGTCGTCATCGCCAAATTTCTTCTTACGATCCACTTCGCGCTTCTTTTGCTCCTCCTCCTTCTTCATACGTTCCTTCTCCAGTTTCTAAGATTTTCAATCAAGATCGACATATTGTCATCTCTTAAAATGATTTAACAAGGTCATTAGAGTTTCTTATATTTACCTGAAATTCGTGTAACTTGATGGTACGATTTTGTGCTTGCTTCCAATGTGGCGGTGTTACGCTCCTGGAACGACTACGAGAAGGTGTACGATATCTCTGAAAAAGTAAATAAAAATTTTCATCTATACACAGTCGTACTTTTACTCGGGAGTGTTAATTACGTACAAATATTCCTCGCCCTTTGAAGACTCGCCCAGTTTTTCTGTGGCTACGCATTCTCTCTCTACCGTAGTGCTGCCTGAATTCCTTTTGATTAGCGTTATTAGTTGGGCCGGCGCGGTACAAGAATTTATTTGCTGGAACCTCAGGGATCTCGTCAGGATCGATTTTTGTGACGGATACCAAAGGATGAGGCTTTCCTTCTTCTTCGGGATCGGATTCTTGTATTTCACCTTCTTCTGACTTTGCCCTTTTTTTACTAAAAATCGTGAATGCAGTAATTGCCGAATTAAGCTTTGCGATACGGATCATTAACAAAGAAAAAAATGATAATTTTTATATACTGCGACGAATTACCTCAGCACTATGTTTTCTTATTAAATTAGTAACATTATTTATACCTTTTCTTGTTCTTCTTCTTTTTCTTACTCTTTCCCGCGGAAGAATCTGAATCTGATTCCGATGAACTACTTTCCTTCGTTTCACGCTTCTTGGCTGTAACGGAATACATATTTTTTAATTATATTATTTTTATTTCAAAATATTTAGATACATTAATTATATTACGCTCACCTTTGTTTTTGAGCTTCAACACAAGTTCGCCGCAGTTAACAACTTTGGCATCCTGCAGAGGCCTTGACATACGATCCACTGGAAGACCCTCGATGTGCGAGATGACTTCCTGGCCAGAGACTACCTCTCCGAAAACCACATGCACACTGCAAATAAGAAGTTTATATGAATTAAAAAGATGTTTTAATAAGACCAGGTGAACATTTCTTTTGTGTTTAATACACTTTATCCTCTTTAATTTCTTTTTTGGACTTACTTGTCGAGGTGAGGCGCTGGTTGCGTTGTACTACAACAACAAAATATGATTAAGGGGATGAGTGGTGAACAGAAAGAGCCAGCTTTCAGTGGTCATTGTGTTGTAGTAGTGATGTACGGACCCTTCCCTCACGACTACACAGAAACAGCGCGAAGTTATTCATTCCTCCAGATCTATTTTGACTGCTGAACTTGTCAAATTCTTTCAATATATTCTCAAGGATACAGAATATATTTATAAACCCTGAACCAATAAAACATTTTCTTCTGGACCAATATATAAAAATATACGCGAAGAATACCCCTTTGATTGTTACAACTGAAAATGCTTTTAAATACATTGTACGATATCCTACTGAAACTGCGTAGTATGGAATATATTTAAACATTACAAATACCTATGAATTTGCAGTGAATAAATATATTTTCTTAAGTGTAATTTTAAAGTTTCATCTTTTCTCTTTTAACTGTAATAAAAGACTCATTATTTATCAGAGATATTGAGACTTATACACAAATTTTCATGTATATGCATTTCACTGAAAGCAGTAAAAATGTTAGTAATTACAGTGACAGAAATGAGAACTTTAATAAATACTCACACGAAGAACTGCGAACCATTTGTGTCCTTACCACGATTAGCCATTGATAACAAAAATGGCTTGCTATGCTTTATATCAAAGGTTTCATCTGCAATTTGCACATATCAAAGTAAATATTTAATGATTTAAATGCCTATAAAATATGTGATGCATTGATATTTTACCTGCAAATGTTCCACCATAAATTGATTCTCCACCTGTACCATTGCCCACTGAAAAGTCACCACCCTGGATCATAAAATCCTTAACGACTCTGTGAAAAACTATCCCTTTATAATGCAATGGCTTTCCAGTTGTTTTCCCTAATCCCTTTTCTCCGGTGCAAAGTGCACGGAAATTTTCACAGGTCATTGGACAAACATCGGAATAAAGCTCAAAGATTACACGCCCCATTGGAAGTCCTCCAACCTCAATATCAAAAAATACTCTTGGATTGATTTTTGCCATACTGATCTTTTATACGCTGCCTGAAAACAAATATAAATAAAATATAATAACACAATTTATATTATACATACAGTATATGATTTGAATTAAGAGTAAGATAAGTAATATGACAATAAGGTGTAGATATTAGTACACCAGCCATACGAGTAATTGTAAAACATAAATGTCCCCAATGATATTTTTAATGAATTTTATACAAGATTATATGGACAGAATAGAAATTTACTCACTAGATATGCTTTCACAAACAATGGTGCAGGATAGCAATACTCCGCCCTAATGCTCAAAAATCAATTATCAAACTCGTAACTCCCTAATGCACATTAATTAATACGTTTATTATCAGCTGTCCGATGCAGTCCAATGTAAAAGCTTAGAAACTTTAGAACACCGAAACCGTTAACCTCAGGTTAGAGTTTACTTTTTAACGTTCTGAAATTATACAAAATGGCGACCTAGTATTAGCGTACCAATCAGAGTGCGTTTATATTCCTTATTATTTTATAGACGTACGCTGATTGGTGTAGACGTCAAGTTCTGCTTACGAAAGTTTTGTGTATGAACCCTTAACTAGATTTATACAAAATTCAGAGGATGTGAACAAGACTTGATGATTGTAACTGAAGTTCACTGAAGTTAAAATTGGTTAGAACCTGTTAGAGCGCCGTTTATTCAATGCGTTGGCTGTAGAATATTCGACAGTCCATCGTTTTTCAGTATTATAAGGTTCAAATGACTGAAATTGATAATTTTTATAATTTGAAACCTAATTGTATATATCCGAATGATTTGTGGATAAACACTTGATTTGACGTAGCATGAAATAAATAATTTATTCAGAACTGTTCCTATTTCTGTTTCTAGGCAAGAAAATGATGATTTTAGTATCACGAGAATTATCGTACCTTAACCTTAAGTTCTTTGTACATTTAAACCTAATTTTGAAATTGTAGGAATTTTGAAAAATGCCCACTATTGGTATAAAGCGAGATTTGCTTTTCAAGGCATTAGGACAAACATACAGTAAGATATGATTATTAATTTTTGTCTTTTAAATGCATTGTTTCACATTTGTGGCATTGCTCTTAGTACCATATTGCCTATTGAATATTTAAAATTCCAATAAGAATATAATTTTTTTTTATATTTATAATTTCAGCCGATGACGAGTTCCAAAATCTCTGTTTTCAATATGGATTAGAATTAGACGAAGTGGTAAGGAATATTAAACCTTTGGATTTTTCTATTTATTAATCTTCATTAAGTAATTAATCATAATGAATAGTTTACATGAATAAGCAATATTTCATGTTGTTTATTTATTACCATTTAGACGACAGAAAAGCAAATGATCACTAAAGAACAAGGATCCGATCAAAGTGTTGGTGCGTCAGAGGAAATTATCTATAGAATAGATATTCCAGCCAATCGATATGACTTACTTTGCTTGGAGGGTCTGGTTGTCGGACTTCTTATATTCCAGAACAAGTATTATAATTTTTAATAATCGAATGATTTCTATATACAATTAACAAATGAAAAGCAGTGATTATAAGATGTCATTTTTATTTCAGAATACCATTGCCTCGTTACAAAGCAGTAACTCCGCAAGAAGGAATACAACAAATTACAGTAACAAAAAATGTATGTCTAGAATTTTATTATTCTCATTATCAATGAAAAGAGACTTTTTAAAATTATTGTTACAGTGTGCTTCTGTTAGAGAACACATAGTTGGTGCTGTTCTACGTGGTATTACATTAACAAAGGATTCCTATAACAGTTTCATTGATCTACAAGACAAGCTGCATCAAAATATCTGTAGAAAACGTACTCTTGTATCAATTGGTACCCACGATTTAGATACAATTAATGGCCCATTTACTTATGATGCTATACCACCGAAAGATATCTTCTTCAAGCCCCTTAATCAGGAAAAAGAATATACTGGTGAAGGAGTCATGGATCTATATGCCGTATGTCTTTTCCCACCAATCTTATTAAATTTATTAGAAGCTGTTAGTAGGACTGATATATGTTTCTTTTTTAGAATCATGCCCAGCTAAAGCAGTATTTACCTATCATAAAAGATAGCCCACTTTATCCAATAGTATATGATGCTAATGGTGTAGTTTTATCACTGCCTCCGATTATTAATGGAGATCACTCAAAAATTACCCTCAACACGAAGAATATCTTTATAGAATGTACCGCGACGGACCTAACAAAGGTAATATATACAGAAATAATATTTTTTGTCAAAATCACCTACACAATTAATGTTTATAAAATTTTAGATATAAAATAACGTCCTTGTTTTACTCTTATAATTATAGGCGAAAATTGTTCTGGATATTTTAGTATGTGCATTCAGTCAGTATTGCAGTGAGAAATTTACGGTTGAATCTGTAGAGGTTGTTTACCCAAATAACAAAATATATGTCTACCCAGAATTGAAGTATCGTACAGAGGAAATTAGTAGCAATAAGGCAGCTGGTTACATTGGAATAAGGTAGGGATAATCTAACAAATAATCAATTATAGTTACGGTAATAGAAAACATTGATAAGATATAAAGAATCTGAAAATACTAAAACTGCTTTCAATGTACATTACCAATACATGTATAAAATGCTGATTCGAGATGAATGTGTAACTTATCTGACACTTTCCTTTTTGGAATGTTCATGATATACTATATGATAACTAAGAACAAATCCCAATGAATTATCACTAATTCAGGCAAACTCCAGACCAAGTGGCAAAATTACTTTCAAAAATGTGCCTGCAAACAGAGGTCAAAGATGGGGATCGACTATTGGTCCAGGTACCTCCCACAAGGCACGACGTTATACACGCCTGTGACATCTATGAAGATGTTGCCATTGCATATGGTTATAATAAAATAGAGAAAACAGTCCCACGCACGCCAACAATAGCTGAAGAGGTATTTACACAAAAATCCTAAATAATGTCACCTGGTGATGATCAAAAGGTGCACCGAGCATTCTATATATTTCATTGCAGTGTCCACTCAATAAGCTGTCTGATCAGCTACGAGAGGAGTTGGCACATGCTGGCTTCACGGAGGCATTAACTTTTTCATTGGTATGGCAAACATCCAACTAGTTCACGCGAGCTAATACATCCAATTTTATGATGTTGTAATTAAGAATATTGTTTCAGTGTTCCCGCGAAGATATTGCCGACAAGCTGGGCCATGACATTAAGAATGTACCTGCTGTACATATATCGAATCCAAAGACCCTCGAATTTCAGGTAAACAGTAGTTATCATACATAAATTGGCAAGTGTTGAACAAAAGCATTACCTGTACTGAGTCATTTTAGGTGGCACGTACAACACTTCTACCGGGTCTGCTGAAGACTATAGCAGCCAACAAGAAGATGCCTCTGCCACAAAAATTGTTTGAAGTTTCCGATGTTGTATTATGCGATCCTGTTGCTGACGTTGGTGCACGTAATGAAAGACGTATCTGTGCTGTGAACTGCAATAAATCAGCAGGATTTGAAGTCATTCATGGTCTTTTGGATAGATTGATGCAGTTACTTGAAGTACCTTGGAGTTCCAATAAGGACAACGAAGGGTATTATCTTCGACCAGCTGAAGGTAAAATATAATACAATAATATACATTATTTTCAAAAGATGCAGACTCAAGAAAAATATATTTGTATCACCTTTGCAGATCCCACTTATTTTCCACAGCGTTGCGCAGATATTGTGGTTTATGGAGAAGTGATTGGAAAAATGGGCGTATTGCATCCAAATGTAATGAATAAGTTTGAATTGCATTTACCGTGTTCAGCTTTGGAATTAAATATCGAGCCTTTGTTAGAATAAAGATGGTTTTTTATAGCGCCGTTGAATAAATCATATTTATTAAAGGCAAATTTACAAGATGTGTAAACTTTTGAATGAAATCTAAACAGTAGATAATTTAACTTATTTCTTAATAATATTCTTATTATAAATAGTATTTAGAAATATTCAAAGAAAATGATGAAAGGTATCGAAAAATATGTTACTGCAGTATTTTAATTGTTAACAAAAATCTCAAATATTTCCATTCACATTTTTTTTCCTATTACCTAATGCATAAACTTTACTCCTTTTTCATTTTCATTTTTAAAACAGCTCGACAATGTGATCAACACAGGAGTATTCTAGAAAGAATCGATCGAGAGATCGTAGTTCAATGTACACGTAGTGCACAATGGGATCGCAATAAGTGTCGTCATCTCCTCGAAAACAAAGTCAAATTTGCATCCATATTGTCCGTGACACGAGCATGAGAATTTCGTATTTAAAAGCGAGGCGCAAGGCGCATGAAAATTTCTGGAAAACGATAGGAGCGTCATGGGGTAGAGAAAAGAAAGTAGTAAATTGAACAAACGAGCAGATGATCGAGAAGTATAAGCGAAGCAAAGGAAAAATCGTTAGAGCAAAGTAGAACGACAATGGCATTAGGGAAGGATATAATTTCAGGAGAATAAAAGTAAAATCCGCGAATAATATTAGCGCAGAGTATGGATCGCGCGGAGAGTATAGTTGAAGTTTCGCGCCAACAGATAGCGACTGCGTTGAATCTTTCGAATGGCCGAAGAGGCATCCGGGACTCTCGCCGTCGGCCATAGTAGACATGGCGGGTGTTAGCTTACGTGAATGACGGCGATCGTGATAGAGATATTGCCGAAAACCAGTGTTCTATGTGTATTTCGCGGCACGGTAACGCTCGATTGGTGTCATATGATTCATCCGGAAGGTAAAAATGCAGAATGTAGCACAAGGAACAACCTCGGATAGCCAGAAGCACGAAAAAGCAAACGTTCACCAGCACGACATTGGGAAAACGTCGTCGACTCCCCAGTCCTCGAACTCCAGCCCCACGAAGTCGGAGACCGAGACCTTCTCAGAGCTGCAGCCCCGCTTTATGACAGACTCATCGGAGAGCGAGGAGGACAGCGTTTCAGAGGTAAACTGAACTTGCTGCTCGTCCCCGTGCCAAAGAAAAAGAGTGTCTTTATAGCAGTCCGTAAATCGCAAGCACGAACCCTCGCATCCGACTCTGTGTTTTCCAGTTTGTCTTCCTGCTTGCCTGCCTTTGCCACTGAGTCAGTCAGCCTTTAGCAAAGAATTTGCGAATACGCCAAAATGATAGGTCGTCTCTGGAACAAAGTGAATCCTCGCGTCGCGAACCTTCCCATCGCTCTAGAATACGCCTCTTGGCATAGTTCGAGGATAGGTGGCGAGGCCTTGTCAGCAACCTCGCGAAAGGGATTCGCTAAAGCGGGCCACGAGTTCGATGATTAACCGTATATCTTCTTGTTAAAGTCGCGATAAATTTGCCAGAAAAGACAAATATCCCTCTTTGATCCAAGCGATATTTGCGCAGTGCGTCGTTGATGCTCGCGAAATATTGAAACTTTGTCCCCATTGATATACCAAGAGTGAATCTTCTCATTCACTCTAGAAGTGGATACCCCTCTAGGGTAAATATGTGCGTAGCGCGGAGTGTGAGAAGTCAGGTTGCTGTCTCCGCTCTCCGTAGCTGTTTGAATCCGCATGGGCCCCTATAACATCACCACCAAACGGGACGCTTTTTCTCCTTATTACCATTTCGTTTAGTATATTCCCCCAGAAAAAGCTCAAGGGAATTTCGCGCAGGGAACGTTATATAACCGGGATATATGCGTTAATAGCTAGTAGCGAGACGTCAGTGGAGTATGTGCACAGCACTGCTGCAAGTGTCCCCCATCTTCTACCGAACTGTGAACGGCGCACGTTATTTTTCCTTTCTTTCCTTCCTTCTCTTTTTTATCTCGCCATCTCTCAGCTTCTCTCTCACTCGGACTCTTGCTACATCCCTTCCTCTATTCCTCGAATTCTCCTCAACCCCTCTACCTTTCTCAACTCAACTTTTGTTTCTCCTCTCATTAGCTTTGTACTCCGCGTGCTTTTGCACTTTTCTTGCCGTTGCATCTTCATAGTCTCTCTTGCATCAAATTCTAAACTTTACTACTCGCCTCACCTCTCTATCATTGCATATGAGCACGCCCATGCTTCTCAGTAGTCGACGACGTCGCTGAACGTCGTCGCCGTTTGTAAACGTGCTCGACCGGACACGTGTGTTCGTGCCTTTGTACCCAAGCGCGAGAAAGAGAGAGAATGAGAGGATAGACTGTACGCATTGCAAGCATAAGAGCGTATCTGTACGGCAGCAATACTAGTGCACGACTAAGTCGGGGGGGATAGATATGTGCCTGTGAAACGAGTCCCCGTTCAGCGTGAGAAATATAAATGTATCCATCGGTGTCGGTTCTCTTTTCTCTGTAGCCGTGCGGTGCGCCACCGAGCGGATCTCATCGACGTCTGTTAGGAGAGTGTATTTCGTGTACCAGTATATACTGGCGTGCACTAGTGTACATTGGAGTGTAACAGTGTTGTACCATACTACTCGTGCGCGTTCTTCGACGTCGTCGTCGTGGTCGTGTCGTCGTAGGGCCCATGCGTGTAAGTCTGCGTGGAAACCGTGAACAGAGCCACCATATTATTTGATATTGTACTGAGTGGCCAGCGAGCTCCTTAAGCTCCTCTTGGAATTTGACGAATGTGCAAGGATCGTTCGGAATAAGCGTATCCTATCCTGAGTGAGGTGACACGTGATCCTTGCTTTACATTCGGGTAGAGCAAGGGCTCATTCTTCTCTTGTACCGTAGGTAGGCAACCAATAACGAGAGAAGTGTCAGTTTCATCCAACTTGGAATGGCTGCACATTGTTCAAGCTCTGTGTTCCTAGTTGGCAGCCACAGCACCATTTGCTAGACGAGATACTACACTTTCACCTGTCTTGCACCTTAACATCGGCCGTGCCTCTTTGCTTTTTCCGTTATTGTGCGAAAATAATCCTGCGGATTTCGACCTTTACACGTACTGTGCTAGACTGACGTTTTTCATCAGTATTTCGTGGGGTGAGGCTGCATCTCGGTGCCGTTCAATGTGCACTTTTCGTACTTGTCGCATTTTACTCGAAATTAAGATTGTGCGAATATTCGGATTCGAAATTACTTCGTCTCTTTGTTAGCATTGGGAATTGCCTTACTCCTTCGAGAATTGTCTTCGTTCTTACGCTGCCAGGCATAACCTCAATTTTGGCGTTGTAACTCTATAACAAGGCGTCCGTGTATTACCGTACAATGTTGTGCGCTTGATTATCAAATTATTTCTTCCTGACAACAAAGTACTGTGTTTATGTGCGATGGGTGTAAATAAATAATGGTTTTTGTAGGCTTCTACTTTGTAATATTCTCATATTTGAACTGATTTCAGGGTATCAGGCTTTCTCAGGAGGATATTTTTATTAAAGAATACAATAGATAAAACGCATCCGAGACATTACTGTGTTGTACTAGTTTTATTTTACTCAAAACATTCTTTGATGTGGCGTTTTTATATTTCTTTATATCGTTGGTTTGTCACTTCAATTATAGTAAATGGATACTTAGGTTCGTGATAATGTACGACTGTTCAAATATTTCAGTGTTTTGTAGTGCACATATCCTTTTCCATGTGTCATGAAATATTCTTGCTTTAACTATGGAATTATGTCGAAAATGTGATTTTATTAGGAACAATTATATGTTTCTCTTTGTTAATTCTACGATGCTTTGTAAATTAATGTAGTAAAAGAATTTCCTTTGTATGTCACGTTTAGTGATGAAAGTACACAATGCCAAATTTATATTATAATTAATAAGCCTTTGTCACTTGAAATTTGATGCTGTTGACTAATACTTTTACAATTTGAAGCTTGCCGTTGCTTCAATTTAAATGTCTAACAATAAGTAACAACAAGCATAATTTATTATTTTTGAAATTATAACGAGCAAGCTATGATCAACAGTGGCTTTCAATCTTCTCTTATAATTCAAATGATTTGAATGGCATCGATTAAAAAATGTATCACTGGCAAACATCAAATCTCAAAATTCACTCGACTTACCTGAAAATTATGAATGGGCCATTTACAGCGATCAAATTCCTAATCTAATCTGTGTAATAAATGTGTGATATTGTATCTTACTAGTACATTCTTTAGTACCAATGTCTCAATTACAGGTGGAGTGTTTTGCAATCGATCAAGCGGAGTTGGACGAGGATCATCATCCTGAGAACTCCAAATTTCTATTGACCTCGGAAGATCCGGAGCGATCGGTGGATCCCGAAACTCAGGCGCGCTTAGAGGCTCTTCTCGAAGCGGCTGGTATCGGCAAGTTGTCATCCGGTGATGGGAAGCACCTGGCTGATCACGAGGTGCTTCGTCGTTTGACGTCCAGTGTGTCTTGTGCTTTGGATGAGGCAGCAGCTGCGTTGACCCGTATGCGAAGCGATAACCCAAGAAGCCAGAACGAAAAGCGTTCCCTCGTGGAGGCTTGCACCGACGGCGACGTTGGTACCGTCAGGAAGCTCCTGACTGAAGGACGCAGTGTTCACGAAACCACCGAAGAGGGAGAGAGTTTGCTCTCCCTTGCCTGTTCAGCTGGCTATTACGAGCTCGCACAGGTTTGTTAGCAGTGTTGAAAAATATCTGTTATGTTGAGAATAAAAGAACGATTCTCAAAATATTCATTGTTTTCCAAGCATGACAATATTTGGGATACATTTATGAACTTTCATCATTTCATTTTGTTTTTCGGCTCTCTAGGATCTGACAGAGAATCGCTTATTGTACGCTATAACTATTAACGTGTACTGCTTTTCCATCTTTACCAGTGTTACGCAAAGAGTTAATTTTACTATTTCGAAATAAGTATCTGGTTACAGTTCTTTGCATAAAAAAAAATATTATCAACGCGAAAATCTAGTTTTTTTTTTAACATTAGATTTGTATGCGTTGTACTTTATCCAATGCCAACAGAATCACTAAATATAAATTAATCCAGTCGAAACCCAGCTGCATTTTCTTTCTGGATTATTTAAACAAAGTACTCAGAATACGCTATGATCATTGTCAACAGCACTTTTGAGTTATCTCCGAGTATGTAAAAACAGCTGGTTTTATTATCAGTTCCGTCTCTATACACATTGGCCATGCTTGTTCCTTTTTCTGAATCTTGTCTCTTGTTCATCATTATTCACTTGTATCAAACGAAGATAAAAGTTTATCCTAAAATAGCAATAAATTACTGAAAAGGTATTAAGAAGAATTAGTGCAAACTATTCGTGATCAAATCGCGCTATTTAAATAACGAAATTTAGATCCATCGTTTTCAATAAGTATCGTCATAAAATGATCAATAAGTTTTCATCTATACGATATGAAAGTTTGACAGCTGTCAGCTAATATATATTTTTTTAAATTTACATTTAAATGTTCATAAGACACGATTAAAAGTTATAACCTTAATCGCGTTAATTTCATTGAACACAGGTTCTTCTGGCAATGAGTGCCAACGTGGAAGACCGTGGCATCAAAGGGGATTGTACCCCTTTGATGGAGGCTGCCAGTGCAGGCCATGTGGACATTGTAAGCTTACTTATAGCACACGGAGCTGATGTTAACGCTCAATCTACGTCAGGTAAGCGATGACGTATATGCAACGTCCAGTTTGACGAAGAGGCAGCCTAGAACATCTGCCAAAAATATAATTAATTGCAGGTAATACTCCTCTGATGTATGGATGCGCTGGAGGTCACGAAGAAGTTGTCAGGGTACTTTTGGAAGCTGGTGCTAATGTAGAAGATCACAATGAGAATGGTCATACGCCATTGATGGAAGCAGCCAGTGCTGGGCACGTTCCCGTAGCTAAGATCTTATTGGAGCATGGCGCTGGCATTAATACTCATTCCAACGAATTCAAGGAGTCCGCTTTAACATTGGCTTGCTATAAAGGTCATTTGGATATGGTACGATTTTTATTGGAAGCCGGCGCAGATCAGGTAACTCATTCCGAACCACATTAATTGACCCTGGTGTCTTCTTAGTAGTTCGCTCGACATTTACCTTGACTTATTAGTACCTTGTCCCCGTGTAGGAGCATAAAACTGACGAGATGCATACAGCGCTCATGGAAGCGTCTATGGATGGTCACGTAGAAGTTGCCCGGTTACTATTGGATTCTGGTGCGCATGTTAATATGCCAACGGATAGCTTCGAATCCCCGTTGACGTTGGCAGCATGCGGAGGCCATGTGGATCTGGCAATGCTTCTCATTGAAAGAGGAGCTAACATTGAAGAGGTCAATGACGAAGGTTACACCCCCTTGATGGAAGCTGCAAGGGAAGGTCACGAGGAGATGGTTGCCTTGCTCTTGAGTCAAGGTAACTTTTATTTATTTTTTTTATTGTTATTCATGTTGACAAGGCATTGCCGTTATTTAAAAAATTTGGTTTGCCGCGATGACTATAAGGCTTTCTGTGCTTCAGGGGCGAACATCAATGCCCAAACGGAGGAGACTCAAGAGACAGCCCTCACGTTGGCTTGCTGTGGAGGTTTTCTAGAGGTCGCAGACTTTCTGATAAAAGCCGGAGCGGATATCGAATTGGGTGCTTCCACACCCCTTATGGAAGCCGCCCAAGAAGGACATTTAGACCTTGTCCGATATTTACTTGAGTCCGCGGCCGATGTGCATGCCCAGACTCAAACTGGTGACACAGCTTTAACATATGCTTGCGAGAATGGTCATACAGATGTCGCCGATCTTCTATTGCAGTTTGGCGCAGACCTGGTATGTAATTTCAAATGTATTTTTATATCTGTCTTATCTTTTCTTGTTGATTTACAAGCAGAGATTTATGGATGTTAATTATTTCTTGTTACAGGAGCACGAATCGGAAGGAGGTAGAACTCCTCTGATGAAGGCTTGCAGGGCTGGTCACCTCTGCACGGTACAATTTCTCATATCTAAGGATGCGGACGTCAATCGGCCAACGACAAACAATGACCATACACCTCTTTCGCTCGCCTGTGCTGGAGGACATCTCGCTGTCGTTGAACTTCTTCTTGCACAGACTGCCGATCCATTCCATAAACTAAAGGTATATTAATGACTCACTTTTCTTTTAGTAATTGATGTAAAAAAAAATAAAAAAAAACTATCTCTCATTCACATTTGGAAATCCTTTAATTTGTGTAGGATAACTCTACGATGCTAATAGAGGCAGCCAAGGGTGGACATACAAGTGTCGTCCAAATTTTACTTGATTACCCTCATAGCATCATGATGAGTACACCGCATAACGGTGCGCCGACGCCAATGTTACTGCCTCAACAGCAACAACAACAGCAGCAGCAACCGCAACAGCAGCAGCAGCAACATCAACAGACGCAGCAACAACAGAATATTGCTCATCAACAGCATGTGCCTCACCAGCAACAACCACCTACCCAACAACAACAACCACCACAACAACAAACCACCGAACAACCCCAATCTCAAAACCTTCAACCTAAACATAATACCCAGAAATCATTGCTCAGGAAGAATCGTTCAGTTCCCATGATGCCCGATATGAGTCTAACATCCGCTGAAGCGCAACAGGTTCGTACGCAACCCGCGGGCGAGTCCGTGACTACTACCAAGGATGACACGAATATCCTCGATAAAGGCAGCGGGGGTTTTACTAGCCTTTCCGAACCTAATATTAGCCTTAGCCCTGCACCAGAGCCGACACCAGCATCGGACGTCGCCGAGTGTTTAAAAACTGTCAGGCAGGAGCAGATTCTTCATAAACAACACATTCTTGAGGAACTGCAGGTGCGTTCCTTTGAAATAGATATTTTTTTTTAAATATAACTGCTCAATCACATTACAAATTCTGGTAAAAATAAATCATACACTTACCAGTAACTCATTTGGATGCTTATTCTTTCTAGAGGGTAGAACGAGAGCTTCAGATCAAAGGCGCGGGTCACCTGTTCTTAGGTTCTACTGGTGCAGCTGCGGATTCAATTGGAATTGCACAACAACAACCTCTGCCGCAGCAGCAGCCGCAACAACAACAGTCGCAGCAACAAACACCCCAGGAAGGCTCCACGGAACCAATCACGCCATTGCCAGGCATGCTCAACATTGACCTACCTGCACAATCAGTTGAAGCTTCTCACGGTATGCCTGAACTTGCTTCCCACTTTTTGATTCTTTTGAAATCAGTAACGAGTCTAAGCGTTACATCTTCTTCTAGGACTAGTTTGTCGTTCTCCGGATTTGCTAGAAGAACTTATAAACTCCGAAGAGAACGAGACGAATCCTTCAGCAGCATTACTTTCTTCGCAAGTTTATGCTGCTTTTCTCGAGGGCAGGAAAATTGGTTTGCAATCGTGTTTGCGAAAGGAGCAGGAAGCTTTACACCGAGGCTCTGCCATTGTAGAAACAATTACTACCGTGACTGACATTCGACCAACGACTCCACCACTTCCTCTAACGCTCTCTTCAATTCCTGTTACATCCGTTGTAACCCTAACCACCTCAAATACATCATCGACGACTACCCCAAGTCCTCCCAGCGTCTCGACGCCTCCCACCGTCACTACCGTATCTCAACCTATAACTGCGAGCAGCGACGTAAGTCAGAATACTGCTATAAGTGACCGGCCAAAAGCAAAGCCTGTGTCTAAGAAGGAGGGTAAGAACATTCGGAAAGCAGCATCCGGCATGGCTGGAGGCAAATTACAGCAGCAACAAGCAGCGTTGATGGCTGGTTTCCAGCAACAGTATCAGCAGAAACAGCGACAACATACCTACCAAGTCCAGCAGGTCCACCAACTGCAGGAGTTCAACCAACAACTGCAGCTGCAATTAGATCAGGCTCAGGTTTGTGCCAATTCTACTTTTTACTTATTTCTCTTCAAGCGCGTAAAGAAATTTCTTTGTTTTAATTTCATTTGATAGAATATATCAACATTTTAATGAACAAGTTTGTTACATTTATCATCTGTTGCATGGGACGATTTTTCATTTTTTCTACAGGTGCAACAGCAGCAGCAACAACA